>OX387303.1:720000-1225000 GCA_947562105.1 Shargacucullia verbasci | reverse complement strand
CAGGTTGTTCCACACTTTGGATGCCGCATAACAAAAGCTGCCTCTAAAAGCTGCCGTATTGTGCAACTGAGTCGAGAGTTGTTGTGAGCATTGCCTTCTCCCGCATTCTCGTCTACTCGCAACCCAACCCAGTCTGTCGAACAGGTAGTCCGGTTTCTGACACTTGATTACACCGAACAGAAGACAAGCCAAGTGTAGTTTGCGTCTCGATTTCATTTTAAGTGTAAAATGTTTGTTTAAAATAGGTGTTACATGATTTCTGAAAGGAATTTTATAACAAAACCGAGCACAAGCGTTTTGAACCCTTTGAATGAGCCGATCCGTACGAGCTAAAAGGCGCGGGCCGTACACTGTGTCTGCATAGTTCAACTTGGACAAAACAATGGCTTCCACTAGCTGCTCCCGTAATGTTTCAGATAAGTAAGGCCTAATCTTGTACAGAACCTTCAGACGGTAAAAACAGTTTCGTACAGAGTCGGCTACGTGTCTCTCAAAACGAAGTCCGCTGTCTATAACTAGACCAAGATTTCGCGCTTCATACACTCTCTCAATTTGCTCGCCCATCAGTTCTAAGCTAAATGTGACGGGCAGTCTGGCCAGCTGTTGTCGTGAGCCAAATGCCATAAATTTGGTCTTTGTTGGATTTAGAGACAGGCAGTTCTCCCGAGACCAGGCTGCTATTCTGTCAAGATCATCGTTAAGATCCCTAACGGCTCTTTCGTGTTCATCTGGCCTAAAAGATATATAAAGTTGAACATCGTCTGCGTATATGTGATACTTGCATTTCCGAACACATTTAACTATATCCGCACAATACAAAATGAACAGGATTGGACCTAAAATAGAGCCCTGCGGAACTCCTCTTTCTATGGAAGTAAGGGACGATGTAAGAGTAGTGCCGTCACCCAAACGTAAATCCACAAGTTGTTTCCTATTACTAAGGTAGCTACGGAACCATTGCGTGGCGGTGGGGTCAAAACCGTAATAATTTAGCTTTGATAGTAATAGGGGAATATTTATTGCGTCAAATGCCCGGGAAAAATCAAGTAAAACCAGTAATGAACACATTCCTTTATCCTGGGCTGTTAATATATTATCGGTAACATCCAGCAAAGCAGTAGCAGTACTGCGCTGTTTTCTGAAGCCTGATTGTAAGTCAGGTAAAATTTTATTTTGTTCCAAAAAGTGCGTTAGTTGGCGGCTAACAACTTTTTCCAACACTTTGGATAGACACGGTAAGATACTTATAGGGCGTAGGTCTTTTACTTCCATTGGATTACAGTTTTTTGGTATGGGCCTAACGGAGGCAATTTTCCATTGGTCGGGGAACTTTGACGTTACAATGGAGCAGTTTATTATGTCAGTTATAGTATTTAATGTGTACGGCAGAGTCATATTTAGCATATCCAGAGTTATGCTATCGTAGCCTTCAGCGTTACTCTTAAGATTAGAAACAATGCGTGAGATATCGCTCCGTTCTACTGTACTGATAGTGAACATTGCGTCACCATATCTATGATTCTCATAGTAAGTCACAAGTGATATACTTGCTAAGGGATTACCAGGGACTATCAAAAAGGTGTTATTAATTAGGTCTGGATCTGTAAAGTGTGGTGGAAGGTCTTGTTTAGGTTTTATAGGCAATGAGGTAGATTTAAGATTTTTCCATAACAATTTTGGATTTTTTATTTTATTATTTATATTATGCTTGAAGTACGCAACTTTTTCATTGTACAAAGAACTAATAACCAAAGATTTTAATTCTTTATAATATATTTTTTTTGTTTCGGATTTCGTTGTCCTATAAGTATTTAGTGCATCATCCCGCAAACGCATCATAACTTTAATGGTTTCTGTAATCCAAGGGTACGACTGTTCCTTTACAGTACATGTCTTTATCGGTGCGTGGATATCAAATAGGGCAATAATGTGAGAATTAAAAACATGTACCATATCTGTGACATTGTCAAACGTAGAAACATTGTTAAGGCACAGAAGCGATAAGTCCTTAATAAAGCTATCCATGCATATGTTTTTAAGTGGCCTAAATTTCACCAAGTAGGGTTTAAACTTGTCGCGTTTTATGTCAAATTCACCAACTATGATAGAATGTCCATTAATTGAACCGAACGGTTCCACTGACGTATATCTTGCTCTCAGGTCAGTACATAGGAGATCGATAAGAGTTTCACTGGACGCTGTGAAGTGGGTAGGAGTTGTGACCAACTGTGTAAGACTGAGACAATTCAGAAATTCGTAATTTTTTTGGGTTTTCATCGCGTTTACGTCTAGTAAGTTTACATTAAAATCACCAAGCAATATGTAGTGGTCACAATTTCCCAATAAGCTAAGAGATTCCGTTATGGCATCCAAAAAAAGGACAAGGTCAAGCCATGGTGGCCGGTACGCTGTGCCTATAGCAATTCTTTTACCATTCAAAGTAAGCGTTATCCACATTTGTTCGACTGATTCGAACCTGGGATCAATAGCGCTAGTCAAAGTACGTACGCACAGTCCCCGCCGTAGATAAAAACCAACGCCCCCACCACGACCCGAGCGCACACTTGCTGGCCGCGGTGTGTGGCGCAGACGATAGCCCGGCACCACCGGAGCGCGTCCCTCCTCCCCCGGCCGTAACCAAGTCTCGTTAATAGCCATAACGTCAAAACAATACCTGTCGAGTGATCCAATCAAGTCATTATGATTTGTACCTAATGACTAGTGATCGAAAGATTTCTAACACAACAGTTTCTCATATTATGGACTAGCTTCCACCCGCGGCTTCGCCCGCGTGGTACATTTCTCCTGGTTAAAAAGTAACCTATGTGCTATTCCAGACTATCATCTACCTCTGTGCCAAATTTCATCCAGATCCGTTCAGCCGTCCCGGCGTGAAAGAGTAACAAAGATCCATCCATCCATCCATCCTCACAAACTTTCGCATTTATAATATTAAAGTAGAATTTATAATATTACTTAATATTCCTATCTTATTTATTTAATTATTTATCATGTATTACCAATATTACCATTTGCCTTCGTCCATGTGTCACTGCAGGGATGCCAACTGAAAATCAGCGCTGGGTGTCAAGCCTAGCACATTCTGAGTTGGTAACCTGTCCGGTATGGATTTGCCCGACACCACATTTTATTTAAGTGTTTACGTATTTATTTATCTTTGTTTATTTTATTTTTTTATAATGTTTGTGCTGTTGGTTACACTGATATGGAATAAATGCTTTTTCATCCTTTCCTTTCTTTCTTTCTTTCTAAAAATTTGAAAGCACTGTTGACGCTAGTTAGCACAATGGCTAAGCGAATGGGTAGCTGCCAAAAAGCCGGTCGTCTGTTCGATTCCCGCACGGAACAAACAGTTATTCAGTTGACCTGTAGTGTTCCCAAGTGTGGAAAAAACAGTAGGAAATCTTAAAGCTGACCGCTACAAGCGTAGGTTAACCTCAGTGAGAATTTAACCAGAAGCTCTCCCTAGTTGAGCATAATCCACAAGAGCAAAACGTGTACGTGTAGTGTGTAGAGCCTAATTGCAGCAAGTTTAAATCCCTGGTAATACGACCCCAGACTTGCAAGTTGGGTACTTTCCAAATAATTACATGAATGCACTAAGTTTTTGTAAAAGAATATTCTGGAGTAGGAGCACGACTGGCGCAGTGGCTTAGCGATCTTTCTGCGCAATGTAACGTGGGTTTGATTCCTGCACGAAACTAGTATTTTTATGATAATAGTTTCTGGTCTGGGTGTGTGTACTATCAGTGGCGTGCGGTTCATAAAGACAAAAAGACACTGCCTACCCTACATAACTCAGATAAATATTTATTATAAGATATTTGAGGTGGCAAATCACATACATCATTATTTAATCGACAAGACGACGAACCAATACTAACATGCAGAAGGTACATTTGGTAAGTAAGCTTTTTAAGTTTTCTGCCTACCCTGTCTAAAAACTCTGTGCACGCCACTGTGTACTATACCCACGATTCAGGACAAATCCTAGCGTGACGCAACGTTTTTTTACCAGCCAAAAAACGATCGGCAGAGACCTATTTTACCATCGTACACTAAGTAGGTTCCGTGCTCATTTGAGGTGCAGAGGACGAGCCTCTCCATGTTTTGTATACCTTAGTACGGCTGGTAAACATTTTGTAAGTAATCGGTATTGTTAGAAATCATACTGAGTGGCCTATCTGTCAACCATGGCCTGAGTAACATTGACAGAAATTATTTATTTTCATCAACCGCAATTCCTTACCCCCGAGATAATGTATTTAATGAATTTCCGAAAAAAAAACTAGCCAATAAGAGCACGGGCATTTATCTACGAACGAGACAAAACCATAACCTACCTCTTCGTGTTCAAACTTGAAAATTGGTTCACAAATCGGAATATTTGAGACGCCGCGATGTGTTCACCAATAGTTTGGCCTCATTCCTCACAAACTATGCGACGAGCCAAACAATTTTATTAGAGTATCAATCAATTTTATAGCAATTTTCTCTTGAATGGTAACACTTAAGAGGGAGAGTCTTGGAGTTATGAATGCTCCTTTGGTAGAAAGAGATAGAGTGACCCATTTAAATAGCTCTATCTTGCTTTCGCAACGGATCTAAGTCTGGGTTCTGTCGGCGTATTTAATTGCTCGTAATATGAATGAATAGCTTCTTAAGAGATGTGGAAAACGATTTAATAGGATCTAGATTTTAAATATAAAACATTACACTATGATTTCTCTCCTATCGTGGGTTTGTTAACATATAAAAATCTCACAAGCAGATCGTCAACTGAACTCTAAACAAGTATCTATAGATCATACAATTTATACCGTACGGGAATGGAACCCGCAACCAGTAATGAAATGAAATGAAATGAAATGAAATGAAATGAAATGAAATGAAATGAAATGAAATGAAATGAAATGAAATGAAATGAAATGAAATGAAATGAAATGAAATGAAATGAAATGAAATGAAATGAAATGAAATGAAATGAAATGAAATGAAATGAAATGAAATGAAATGAAATGAAATGAAATGAAATTATTTATTTTGCAATTAGGATTTTTCAATCACTTTTACACGTCTTTTTTAAACTAGATGGCGTCGGCATTTCCTATGACTATCCCTGAGAAGAAACGCCGAAACAAACTCAGGGGTCAAAGTCTATTTTAAAGTCCAGACAGATTGTAATGATGTAAAGGTTTATGTGAGACAAATATAGGGTGGAATAGCCTTTTGAAGAAAGTGCCATAACTATTTGAGCTAACCTGTCGCAACAGAGTGCAAGCATGCATCAGTTATCGTGAGAATTAATGAAATGAAGAGCGCTCAGCCTAGATCTCACTCACATTTACAATGTATAGCGGCTATATATAAGAAATCATTTCAATTTAAACGACATTACAATATCAAAATAATGAAGTAAATAATATAATAATTAATGGCAAAAATTGTATATAAAAAAAAAGGAAAGGCTAAAGAGCGGTTCAATCCCAAGCGTTTTTGTCATCTAAATAGTCCGAAATTTTATAGTATCCTTTTTTACAAAGTTTAGATTGAATTACAATTTTGAACTTCTTTAATGTTAAATTACGTACATATATCATTGGGAAGTTTATTGTAAAAGCGTATACATTGTCCCATGAACGAGTTGCTTATTCTGTGGAGGCGCGTAGCATGTACAGCAAGGTTGTGTTTATTCCTAGTGTTCAAAGAATGAGTATCAGACAGTTTGACAAAGTTCGAAATATTTTTATAAACATATATTAAATTTTCAAATATATATTGTGACGCTACAGTTAGAATATTAATTTCCTTAAATCTGTGTCTCAGCGACACCCTTGGACCAAGATTATAAATGGCTCGGACAGCCCTTTTCTGCAAGACGAATATAGTATTGATGTCTGCAGAGTTTGTTTCCCCAGAGGAGGATGCCGTAAGTCATCACGCTATGAAAATAACTGAAATAAACTATTCTGGCTGTATCCACATCATAGTAGAGCAGAATGCCAATTGTAGAGCCTCTGCACCAACTGAGTCACTAAAGTTTCGGTTCAGTCAGATAAGGGTACTACATACTATCTAGAACTCTTCAGAAACCTTTCAGGTGTCTGTTCTGGTGTGAAAGAGTAACAAATATCCATCCATCCATCCTCACAAGCTTTCACATTTATAATATTAGTAGGATACAACCCAAGTGTTCCACCGCTCGTATCTAAGATGCTGCAAAACTTTTATGTATAATATTATAAAACAATAAATCCTAGACCAAGGTTACATAAGGCCATATTCCTGCTATGTGCACAAATACATAATGTAATAGGTATGTAGGTCGCCTACTCGGCGCGTTGTAAATCTAATGGCGCGGCGCATTGCGAATGCAACCATCGGGCATACGACACGGGACAGCATAAGAGATGATAATACCACCTTTGGAAATGTTTTGTGAGCAAAAAGGTTTTGTAAAGATACGTTAAGAGGATGTGCAGCGACGACTATTTAGTGTGGTATTTTTTATTTATTGTTTCTTGTTAGGGAAGTAAGACTCGTAAAGAAAAATACACAAATACAGATAAATTAAGCGGATGAATAGAGTAGGTAACTATTGAACTTCACCCACACGGTCGCAGGTTTGATTCCTGTTCGATGATTTTTTATTGTTTTTTTTTTTTACAAAAGCATCATTGTTTCACCATACCTACCAATTATATGTAGTTCTACATAAAACATTGATTAGTATTGAAATAATTCGCCGTTCATAAGATCTCCTTTTAGTTATTTCTAGAACGTAATACAGACTACTTGATAGATCTTACTTTAGACATAAACGGTGTTATTTAATTATCTCCCAGAAATTAATTAAGTTATTCCTATATTAAATTACGTATTTAGGATACCTAGACAATTTCTTTTCATGTAGCTCGCTGGGACGGTTTCTAAATATATTAATTAAAGCATAGTGTGGAAATTTCACTTAAATTGATGGTTTTGATGTTTCTTAAGAGGTCTGTAAGTAATATTTTATGATAAAGAAACGCATGCTTCAACACGAATTAAAGAACTTATAGAAAATAATAAGCAATCAGTGACAAAATAGTAATGACAAGAGGGTAAGCAGCGAGGACTAAAAAAGTTTTTATTTCTAACAACCATATCGCACTTTTAAAACGTCTATATATGAGTTTATATATGAGTGTAAATAAAAAAAAATATAACAAAATTCATTCATTCAAAATAGGCTATACTACTAGTACTTTTAGAACGTCCAACATATTTATGGACAGAACTAATTCGCCTGCCCGTGAGTTTCTTGGTGCCAAAAAATTTGTGTAAGAAATTGGTTTGTTTTCTAAAATCTACAATCCAATCCTTCTGCCTGATAATTTGAAGCAGTGTCTTTCATAGGTTCTGTGGTAGTAATTGGGTAATCCCGCCTTTAATCTACATACTAGAAGAGTAAATACATCAAAATCTACTCATATTTTGAAGTGGTATCAACCACTCCTAAGCAGTTCTGCCAAAAATTCTATTTGGCTTGGTGCAGCGAGAATACGTCGCGAGGATCGGCCTCCCCGCCGCTCTCTTATATATTTATTATGTGACTTAGACCAGGAGCTCGCGAACAATACGGTTAGTTCATATTGGAACTCGGGCGTGGAAGTTAATTGATTCATCTGCCTATTAGCCAACTGATAGTAATTGATGGTATTAATTGTATATCGATAATCGTTCTAAATATTGCAGTTGAATATTTAACTTTTAGACGTCAATAAGTCTGAATAAATATGTCTGATTGTAGCTTTATTTGTTTACTATCTTCCAGCCGCGGCTTCGCCCGCATTGATTACGAACCCGTGCACTTTTTTGGGTCACACGTAGCGCCATCTAGCGTCCTAAAGCAATTGTGACTGTCGAAAGTTGTATTGGATGAAAAGTGTGTATGTCCTTTTCTGTATCCCTGACAACGTATAGGCGTGAAAAAGTAACAAACAAACAAACTTACTTTCGCATTTATAATATTAGTTAGGATAATGTCTCTGATTTTGATGACATGAACTCGATTATTATATTTAATTAGCTGTAGCACGTGACTTCGTTTGCGAGTATTTTGTGTTTATCATCTAATTTGTGGTTTATTTTAATAATAAAAATAAGCATACATATGCTTATTTTTACCTTCCCCAGTTCCCATGCTCTTTTTATAGAATATAGAAATTTCTCTTTATACAGCTTAGTCGTGATGAGGTAACAAAATAACGGAAAGAGCCTTTAACATTTCTTTTTGTGTGGATAAAGTGATAAAGGCGCTTCATCACAGAGCTTTTTAAATTAAACCCCACATTAACAATAGAAAATCTATTGTGTCTCGTTGCCGGTCGCCGTGTGTGTCTTAATGAATTAAGATTCATATCAAATCTGTATTACTCAGAAAAAAAATCTGTAGTAAGAACTTAATACGATAAGATGTTTATGTAAAGCATTTATCATTCATCTTTGCAAAGTAACAACAAACTTGTGAACACGATGTGTGTTTATAAAAAAATATATTCCCTTACTGCTAACAAGCGTATTGTTGTCAGTTTGAATGGAAGATATCCGGAAAAGCCCCGCGTTGAAAAGAAATATGATGTTAATAAATAAATATTTTATAATTTTTATTCAACCTTCCACATTCTTATTGTTGAAATGGAAGGGAAATAAAAACGATGAAATAACGTTTTAAGATTATTTTTCAAGAGATCAGAATTTTCAAAGCTAAATGACAATCACAGTCAGTCCATATCGTCCCACTGCTGGGCAAAAACTTGTATAACTTCCAGTTCTTTCGTACCCGTTGTTACCCGTAGTATAATATCTTGTATTTACCCTTAAATTATGTGACATGTACTTTTGTTTATCATACTGACATTTGTATTTTATAATTTAATTTGACTGTGGCTGTGAATAAATGTTATGATTTTTTAAATTTGTACGCCTCAATTCAAAACATAGATGGACACACTATATACCAATTGTAACATCCCACGTATTACCTATGTTTACAAATAAATCATTTTGAATTTGAATTTGAATTTGAATTTCAGTAAGGACCTTACACTATTGTTTTTATCAACATTCTTCTTTCTTTCAAAAAGTGAAGGAAAATATTGCGAAGACAATTTCTTCTTCTATTTTCCTTCACCTTTTTCTACGTATCTGTATAGATTTAATTTATACACATGCGTAGAAAGGTAGTACTTGATGATGTGTGTAGTTCGCCAACGCAGACGTGGCCATCATGGTGCAGTAAGACCGAACCCTTCTCATCTTGAGAAAAGGCTGTTCTCAGCCATAGAAAAGTACCGGGGTAAATTATACATATTTTTATACAACGTATAAATATTCAACTTACGGATTTGTGCTGTTCCAACAGCTCGGGTGTTTTTCATTCACTCGCTAAGACTTGTATTTGTAAACTGGTTTGCAATAAATGCTTTCTGCAAAGGAAAAGAGACATAAGTACAAATTAAAAAGAAAATGGTAAATTAAAAAACGTAAAAATACTGCAATGAAGTTATGTCTTGTATAAGAAATTAATTTGTATTGATCACTATTTTTACGACCCGGGTACGTCTTTAAACTGCGGCCAGACACCGAAGGACGGGCAGCAGCGTCCTCTCACTAATCGGTGAGCCACTGCGATCCCCAAGCCGCCTGCCAAGCGTGGGGATTATGGCAAACCCCCCCTTTGGGGGAGGCCTTCGTTCAGCAGTGGACGTCTTCTGGCTGATGATGATGATGATGACTATTTTTACTACTGTTTATTGTACTCAGTACATAGGACTCATTAATGTCGAAATGTGTGTGTACTGTCAGCATCAAAAATATGTATACACGTAGCGAAAAATTTAAACGATTGTGTATGTTTATGTATCCGCAAATTCTATGTGTAAAATTGGTCAAGATTTCAATTACGATTAAATCTAAAAACTCTTTTGAATTACATTAAGCGTATACATTATTGATGCTACGTATACAACAAAAGAAATATAAACCTACATAAATACAGGCATAATGATAATAAGATTTTTTTTATGCAATCTTAAAAAATATTAAAAAGTCAGAAATATTTTTCAACTCCTGGACTAGGATCTAGAACATTGTTCCAGCACTACACATGCGAGTTTAAAAGTCGCGGCACTCTCGTGTCAGTCGTCGTGTTATCTGAAAGCCTTCTATTTTCCTGTATTACAATTGCAGATCAAATTCGAGACTAACAATTGGATGGGTGTGCATTTGTGCAATGCTGTATAGCTAGGATACAAGCCTTTCATCTTAAAGAGAGTCTAGAGAATGTAATGTCTTGTAATTAACCACGCTAAACTGATACGGATTCGTTTCATCCTAACTTTAATATTATAAATGCGAAAGTAAGTTTGTTTGTTTGTTTGTTACCTTTTCACGCCTAAATCACTGAACTGATCATCATTAAATTTTGCATATACGTTGTCAGGGGTACAGGAAAGGACATAGGATACCTTTCATCCAGAAAAAAAATACTGTTCCCGTGGGAAAGTACAATAACTTTCGACGGTCACAATTGCTCTAGGACGCTAGACGGCGCTACGTGTGACCCGAAAAAATATCCACGGGTTCGTATTCTATGCGGGCGAAGCCGCGGGCGGAAGCTAGTAATAACATACAGGTAATTTTCTGATCACCATACAATTTATTACGCATTTACCAATCAAATAAATCAATTTTGAAAAAAAAAATGATTGGTCAAATTTTCTCAATAAAATTATTTTCCCGAAAAAATTATAAATTCAGCGTGTTTATTAATCAAACGTTAAATAGTACGCTTGTCGGGCCTGCACTGAATGAGGAAAAGGGCAGTGCGGGCCACTTATTCGGCTTTCCACTACTAACGTAGACCTTTATTAGACAACTTTGTGAATATTTTATTACTAATATTTGAACACTTATTGCACTATTTACACCAAGGAGCATTACTTTTAAGAGTGCAAATTAATGTATAGTAGGTATAGATAAAAGAATAATAATATTAATTTACGCGGCGCACGCCAGCAAAGCTACCAGTCGGCATGATTTCTTCCGACATCTTCAATAATCATTGTCATATTTCAGCCAATTTACATAAAACCTTAACGAATTATACATCTAAACCTTCCTCATGAACCACTCTGTATATTGGTGAAAACAGCATGAAAATCTGTTCAGTAGTTTTCGAGTTTATCGCGAACAGATAGACAAACAGACGCGGCGGGGCACTTTGTTTTATAATATGTAGTGATTGTGATATATGCACATGCAGAAGGTGCGATTAATATAACGTAACATACTAGTATAACCCAAACCGAACCCCGACACGTTTTTCGCCCTTCCACGGGGAGATGTTCACTCGTCGGCCGCTTGGACGCGAAATAATTCCATTATTTATCTAAGCGTAGCCATGAAAAGCTTAATACCCATTTATATACCATTAATCTTAACCCTACTGAAATGTCATTGAGATATACAATAAATAGCCTCCAAAATTACATAATCTTACACCATCAAATAAGAACAAACACGAAATCCTCAACCGAAAAATAATGAAATACAAAATTCCATATTCTTATCATGCTCCTACACTATATTCGCATCGATCAGTCCAGTTGGACGCGTGACGTGAATTCGTATACAACGTAATTGTTTCGAGATGCTGCGATACCGGCTGATGACGTCACTGATTTATGTGGCCAACCGCCAGACCAAATGATTTATGGTTTCAAACGTTTTTGTTCTCCGATATTGGTTGGTGGTTGGCGGTTGGTAAATTGGATATGGAAGGGTTGGGATTACTTTTATTTTGGTTGGTTTATTAAAGGGATCTTATTAGAACTATGACCCGGGTACGTCTTAAAACTGCGGCCAGACACCGGAGGACGGGCAGCAGTGTCCTCTCACTAATCGGTGAGCCACTGCGATCCCCAAGCCGCCTGCCAAGCGTGGGGATTATGGCAAACCCCCCCCTTGAGGGAGGCCGTCGTTCAGCAGTGGACGTCTCCTGGCTGATGATGATGATTAGAACTATACTACGCCATTGATTTGTGCTCGCAAGTGCGGCTGCTAAGCTTGAGGTCTTGAGTTAGATCCTCGGGTCAGGCAAAGCGTTAGTGGGTTTTTGCCGATAAATGGCAATAAACTGTGCCCGATATATGGCAATAAGCTCGCCTACATGGGACTCAATAACAGCATCGGAGAAATGTGGGTGTACAATAGTACTATTCTAACTATTCAGCGAAAACAGGCGTAAAAAATTACGCCTACAACGAGAAAAAAATTTAACCACAAATTTACTTTTTTACTCCATTGGGAAACTGATAAGTTTCACTGACTCCACAAGGCATGCGCGTTCTAAGTAATTGTCCCCAGTGTGCAAATGTCCTGTACCTCCGATTGGAACTGAAGTTATGCTGCATATAAGACAAAAGGCCATGACACATTCCCCAATAACAGGTCATAGTTGGCGGCTTGTTGGAGGCAAGTCCATTGTAAGTTGGTCGAGCACTTGGCTCCAACTTGGCGCCAACTTTGGTTATTAATCACGAACGGTTGGCATCGAACTAAATAGTGCGGCTTCGACCAAGTTTTGGGGGTGTGTTTGTCCAACAGTTTTTTAGACAAAGCTATCTACTTGTAAATAAATGATTTCTTATCTCATATTGCCAAAATTATTTTGCCTTATTGAAGAACAAAATAATTTCCCACTTACTTATATTTTAATCTTAATATCTATCTTTCTTTCTATGTTGCCATGATAAATTCTAATTCAAAAGTCTATGGTCGTCGAGAAACAGTCTCTCTATAATACCAAACACTAATATTATAATAATGTCCTCCTGACCGATTGCGGTCACGGCGGCCAATCTCACCGGAGATTAGCCATTATAGAGCACAAGTGTATGCGCAAACATTCATAGGTCTCTCTCTATTTCTTCATTCTCATAGGCCGATGGGACGGCAATCCGATACGACCGGAGAGAGATCAGGCGCAGGACCAAAGGCTTTACGTGCTTTCCGAGGCACGGTGTGTATTCACATATACAAAGACCTAAACCCGAAACAACTATCTGTAGATCATACAAATATTTGTTCCGTGCGGGAATCGAACCCGCGACGCGTAGCTCAGCAGTCGATCTCTCAACCACTGCGCTAACCGTGCCGTCACCAAACACTAGCTACTATACCTATAATATTAATCTTAAAAAATTAACATCGATAGAGATCCATCTTCAGTAAAAAATATGTATATGTACCAGTTTATATACCCACCATAATATTTACCGTTACGACAAGCAACGTAACGCTAATTTAGGTAACTTTGTCAATTTTTATAAAAATAATAAGACACACGCAAGAGGATGGCTGAACACATTTAGCAAAGACTATTCATCTTGAACACACAATAGATCAGCTTGGAAAAAGGGAAAACTTATGCTCAGAAATGGGATGCGACAGGCTAACAGCAACAATACCATAGATAGTTTTCTTCTGTTGAGTCAGCACGACCTGCCAAATCACAAATCCCGTAGTAGAAAGATAAGCCAGAATGGTCGCATTAAGGCTGACTGCCCAGAGTGCGCCAGACGACTCAGGTTTCGTGAAAACTCCTTCATCACAATCCCTTGATTCTAGTAACACAGTAATAATGAATGACTGGTTGTGTGTGCATGTGACATATATGTTTGTAAACTGTACCCACGATACAGGAGAAATCCTAGTGTGGGGCAACGTATATTAAAAAAATAAAAAATAGACATACTGCACACACAAAACTATTAAAATCCTCAGTACTACAGGCATACGACGGCACGGTTGGCGCAGTGGTTGAGAGATCGACTACTGCGCTACGTGTCGCGGGTTCGATTCCCGCACGGAACAAATATTTGTATGATGTACAGATAGTTGTTTCGGGTCTGGGTCTTTGTGTATGTGAATACAAACCGTGCCTCGGAAAGCACGTAAAGCCGTTGGTCCTGCGCCTGATCTCTCTCCGGTCGTATCGGATTGCCGTCCCATCGGCCTATGAGAGTGAAGAAAAAGAGAGAGACCTATGTTTGCGTATACACCTGTGCTCTATAAAGGCTAATCTCCGGTGAGATTGGCCGCTGTGACCGAAATCGGTCAGAAGGATATTAATTATTATTATTACTACAGGCATGCTCGCGTTAAAATATTCATCTAAAGAACGGGTATTGTTGTAAAATATTATAATGCAATAAATATAAAACTATGTCTCCATTGAGAAGCAGCGCTAACGACACAAAGAGCTTCTACCTTTTCACTTTAAAATGTGAAAGGTTACAGAGTAGCCGAGGGGGACAGAGACTTTAGATAATAAAACAGAACTTATAGAATTTTGGGGTACAAAAGAAATGGTTGTTTTTCATCGCTCCATAGCGCATAGGTGTGTAGGTAAGAATATTAAGGGATTTAAAAAAATATATAACATGATAAAATTCGTCATAAAAAAATATTGAGTCAGGGGCAGCCCTAGAAAAATTTCTGGGTAGGCTAATAGTTGTACTATTAATCCAATAATAAGTTCATTTTAATTTTACCGCACACGTTGCCCGCATACGAATAAAATATTTGTATTTCTACCATAACATTTTGATCCGGGGGCTTGTTTGCGTACGTGTTTATTTTTTTATAATTGATATATTGCAAAGCGATGACAGCATTAACAAAACAATAACCGTTTGACGCAGTGGATACTGTGTGTGTTTACGAAATGGATACTGTTCAATATAGGACGGATACTAAAATAAACAGTATCCTTACGTGCCTTGATAACCACCATTTTTATTAGTAACTAGTTTCCGCCCGCGGCTTCGCCAGCCTATATGCTATTCCAGACTATAATCTATCTCCGTGCCAAATTCCATCCCAGATCCGTTCAGCCGTTCCGGCGTGATTGAGTAACAAATGTCCATTCATCCTCACAAACTTTCACATTTATAATATTAGTCGGATTAGTAGGACTAGCTGTTGCCGACATGTTCGTCCGCGTGTCTTTTGTTTTCTGGATGTCGACAACAGTCCCACCTACCGGCAACCTTACTTCATTTTTGTGTCATATATGTACTAGCTTCCGCTCGCGGCTTCGCCCGCGTGGTTTACTAATCCGTGCATTTTCCCGGGATAAAAAGTATAATCTATAATCTATCTCTGTGCCAAATTTCATCCAGATCCTTTCAGTCGTTTTTGCGAGAAAGAGTAACAAAGATCCATCCATCCATCTATCCATCCTAACAAACTTTCAAATTATTAGACGGATTGGCTGACAGTGAGATTGCTGTCGCGTGATTATCTCGTTACTGTCGCTTTTTTACGTAATTAGGCTGCCGGTCCAACTATAGCTAAGAACCATCCAGCTGACGCCATAACTACATTGTTTTTAACAAAATCGATCAAGCCGTTTGAAGGAGACAAATTACGAACACACGCACACCGCAATTTTATAAAAGATGAGTTTAAGTAACAGGTATTATAATTACCAACACGTCCATTTGTGCCGTGATCATGATCAGTCGCAGACGCATACGTCCACGAGCCCGCTGTTACGAACCTGTGAACAGGTTATTATGATCAGAATAAACGAACAATTACTTAATATCAAATGATATTACACTATGGAAAGCAATAAATATATTGTGTATTGTGTTGAGAGAGTATGAAATATATCTAATACCTACGTTTATATAACCGCCATCAGGTCGCTGGGGGACGATGGATTTTGTGTCTACTTTTTGTTACCTGAAATAGATAAGTCACCAATATGTTATTACCCACCTGAATTCGGATAGTCGGTATGATGTTTTATGACATTATGAGTTTATAACTAACAAAGCATGAAAAAGCTACCGTATGGCAGAAATAATGAAGTTGTTTTTCACTTGACTGGATGCTGTTTCAGGATATTTGACTGTCGATCAAATAACCTACATTATAATTTATGGGTAACAATGTAGGTATGAACTAATCATACTTACGTTGATTCAGTAACACAGTTTTCGTACTCGCAAATCTATTTTCACTGATTATTAATCTAGTTTGCTCGCTATCCTATTGTCACAGTCAGTAGAGATCCAGCAGAATACCAACGCCAGGTATTGTTAAGTAAGACTACCGAGACACGCACCGCTCATCGCACATTTGACGTTACTGTTTTTTTTTATTTATGTTGGTATCATATGCGTTGCGAATCCAAAGACAAAAAAATCATAGACTTCTCTTTTTATTATTATAAGTTTTTTGTAACTGTTTATAAAAAGGGCCGATAAATTTCGTGTCTGCGTATTTTCTGTTTCTTTGAATTGTCTCGATTGTGTCAAATAAAAGTATTGTATTTCTTTGTTTAAATAACTTTGATATAAACAGATAGAATACAATAGTTTTTTATTTTTAAATATTTGTTCATTTTTTTAGACGGACATTGATATCTAGGCAGATACAGCTACACGGCCAGGCATAAAAAATTGGTCCTTTTAGCCATACAGGACCAATTTCTCGTAAGCTCTCTGAGCATTGACATTCGTCTGTTCGAATTAATGTGGTTGGCTCTCGCGCTGGTGAAAGACTTCCTCAAATCAGATTTTGCTTTCACACGAAAGATCTTACCAAGAAACCATCATTCATACTAATAAAAAAAATTTATTAGATTACATAAAATGTTAGACTGCTATTCGTGTCAGATTAAAAAATTGACTTAGATATAGGTGCTGGTTTAAATTACACTATGATATTTCCTGTTTTATTAAAAATTGAGAAAAGATGGAAGATAGTCATACCTGACACAATAAATTAATGTAGCCCACGTGTTATCAACGTGAATTTATACTCTATATATTTTCTATCTCTTTAATGTGATATTTATAAAAAAGAGATATAGTGTGATTAAAATTAGTTTAGAGCAATGTGCAACAGAATTACGGATATTTTTCTAATTTTGTACCCTACGAGCTTAGGATATTTTTTTTTAGTCTATGTCCTCTGTAAAACTAACCCTCCTCACAGACCGATCTTGAAAGGTATTGCAGTAATCACCATAGTTTGAAGATAATACAATAATACCTACTCTATATTATAATAAATATTCAGGCCATTACTGTCCCTATAGGAACGGGCCTCTTTACAGTATCCACCATACTAGTCTGGGGCGGGTTCGGCTCCACACGCCTGAGAGAATTTTTATAGCTTTCTCACCATTAACCCAACAAATTCCAATCCGCACATGAATTTGAAACGTCAAAGGCCAGAAAACGTTCTACATAGAAGTCAAAGGATAAACCGCAAGGTAAATATTACTGTTATAAATCATATTATTACCAAGTGTAAAATAAAAATAAAATCAACTTAAAACCCGAAATTCGCCCCATAGGATTTTAATACAAAAGCCGAGAGGCACTGAATGAATTTTGAAGAAGGGAACATGAAAATCTGTGGAGCGGGTATTGTGTCGTGTAAAATATTCAGAGGCTCGGCTGCGGGTAGAATGGTTGCGTTATGATTGTAGCTTAGCCCAAGTACTTACAGAGGTACTTCCCAGAAATGAGTATTATGATTGTCCTTTTCTTTTTTATTCTTTTTGCGGATGGTATATTCTTTGGATATGGTTGTGTTGATTATTAAACAAAAATAAATCATATTTTTACTTATTGAATCTTCGCAAAAAAGAGAAACCAGTCCCCTTGAAATAACCGACCAAGTGAAAGGGTCTATTTACAATTTTTAATCTCTCTACTAAGGCTATTTTGTGAGAGGCTACAGAGTGTAGAGCTACATAGCTACCGCGCTGATTGGTCGATCTACGAAGTTAAGCAGCTCTTGTCGCAGTCAGTCCTTGGATGGATGACGATTTTTCACACATCGAGACCCCTCTGTTCCTCGAAAAGCCTTGGTTCCGGGTGTCATATGAAGACCTATAACGGGTGTCAGCAGCCTAAAATCTATAAAGTTCTCGTGTCAAATATTGCCTTGCAATAAAAAATATTGTTATTTTTACTCGTGTCAAGTTATTATTATATTTAAACAATATCCAAAATCATCAAAATGGGGTCGCTTTATACCTATACGTTTTAGTCCTGAGAAATAAAGTTATTAATTGATATACTGTCTCATTGGTGTAGTGATTGCAAACGTAGCTCAGCAGCTACGACACTCAGTAGTGTCAGGTCTTGGATTAGATTCCGGAGTCAATGTTATATTGTGTCGATTATTATATACAAAGCTATCGAACAGTCACATTATCCCTTTTCAAGTTTGTATATCGTCCCGTCCTATAGGAAAAGATTCATTATCTATTCATGAATCACTTGCTCCGGATAAGCTTCAACCACGAACTTTAACGCAGCTTCCAAAGATTCCCAATATTTTATTATTTAGTCTTCAAGTTTAATGCAAGGTTAGTCTGACCACTTCTTTATGAGGCTCCAGCGTTCCCGTTAATTCTCCTAATGGACTGTCGGAGTGACAGTGGCTAATAATTTACAACGTAGTAAAAGATAGAGTTGTGATTAGGGTAGGTGAGGTCAGAGGCGTGGAGTATCGATCATTTGTTATGAGTATGTAGATAGTGTTGGGCACTAGCTGGAATAATACGAGGATAGGAGAAAGCATAACATTGAAAAAAAAAAAACCTTTCATTAAAAACATGGAGTTCCGAGTGATGTTCCATGAACAATCATAAAACTTCACTTGCAACTCACACTCACATGCCGCTGTTGTACACAAGCAAAAAAGCGGCGTATGAGGAGATCCATATTCAGTTCCTAGTGAAAGTCCACAAGAGGCAGAGGTATACTTTTTGTACACCCACATTTCACTAATGATATTATTAATTAATATACCGGGCACTACCAGAACTCAGGACCTCACTCTCTCCGGGCGCGCTGTGGCCAGTGGATCAATATGGCAGGTTAATATTGCGAATAAATACCGAATGCTTTCTCATGTTTTTGAAGTCAATTAAAAATTTATTCATTCTGACGCAATATAATAATAATATATTTATTTATTAGACAACAAAGATCCAAATTGTTAGTTACAAAATACTTACCATCTATGTTAGTTCATTAAATTAAAAATCGTGTGTACAAATCTGTCATACGTTCTCAGTAAGTTGTAAATATTGTAAAGAAACAACTGCCACTGGTTGTTCGTTCAAGTACTTCGGTTTTACTTATTAGTTGTTTAATACGATAAGGGGACCGACTGCCCAGTAGGCGGGCCCTAGAGTTACTAGAGTTTCATCACTCGGGTAGACTGTTTCTGTATAATGTCGTAAGTTTCTGTATATTTGGCGCGGAATAAATAAGAAAGAGGAATATATGGAAGAGAGAATAAAAAAGAGGTTATGAATAGGAAACGTTGTAATTTTACTTTATCGTTATAAGTTGTGTAATATCTTTAGAAGCTACTAAATAGGAAGTTATTTGATACTACAAGATTGTTGTCAGTTTTAGGAGCTGGGCCAATATCTAAAGCCAAATATCAAAGGTGTTATATTCCGTACAATGTATGATTTAGAAACTCTGTCAACGTCTAATACATTAGTTAATATTGTAGTATCAAAAGTTAAGTAAGTAAATATATTTTTAAATTCAACAGCAGAAAATTGTTGAAATATAAAACTTGTCTCTGTGGTCCTTTCTGTTTCGTAACTCGGACCCTAACACCATTACAATTACTCATTCTTATAATTAATTCAATTACTGGTCCAATGTCTTTTTAATCTAACAGAACCAAAACCACCAACTTTAGTAACACTGCTGGTTAGTTTGATTACAGTCGAATAAGGTGACTGCCAATAGCAACCACTCGTTATCAACTTGAGAAATTTGACCGACGTTTTTACTATCGAAGGCTGACTAAACTATAGCTAATAAACAATTAAGAAAACTATGTACCATTTCAAATTAACCCTATAAGTAAGATTGACCCGTACAGCATCGTATGCTCACAACTCAGTCCCACCCCGCCGCAATTTCACAGCATAATAGTGTTGTAAAATAAACAGTCGATAATAATTCGTCGGCAACGCTTGCAGTGAGGTGCCCGTGTTAAATCCGGTTCGTTCCACTGAATATTTTATAGAGCTGTGACGTGCTATGCTCGGCGCCCGCCTGTAAATTATGGAACTAGTGTTGTGTCCAACCGATTTTTATCGATAATTCGTGTATGAATATTTAAATTTCGGTTTTGGATTTGTGAGATTCTATTTGGATATTTTTATGTGAATGGTTTTGTTTGACGCTATTTGAAGAATACAAAAATACCTATTGTTTGTAATTTCAGTTGTATTTGAAAGATTCGGAATTAAAATGCATACATAACTTGGTAAATTAATAAACTACTTTTCTTAAGTGTTGTTTTTTTTTTTAAAGTATTAGAAAAGACAGAAAAATTAGAATTAATAGATGTTTTTGCTAATGCTTGTGTGCAATTCAACGATCGCTAATATTAAAAGACATCGGCTGTTCAGTGTCCATGTGCAACAATGCATCAAACAAACGTACCCAAGTGAAGTTCAATCCTAATAAGGTACAGAAAATGCTCCTTATATAGATTTAAACTAAGGTTACCCAAATATTTCTCCAATGTTTCCACATCACGTTTCAAAGTAAAAGTAACAGAAAGTACTCGTTACTAGAATTAATAGATTTCTCTGAAAATCCATTCTAGGTTTCCTGAAACATACTGGTCTCATGAGTGTAAACGTATATGCTTTTCTATCAGGAAGTAAAGTTTTCGTATATAAGGACCAGGGATCTTAAGAAAATGAACATTTCGTAATTTTGAAATTATTCTATTGTAGACGTTAATTATTGTGTATTAATTAGCAAACTAGTTGATATAGTTACGCTATTTTATCGTTATGAATAGCAAAAAAGCTGCCTCATTGTTCATACGTGGCTGCTGAGCGTGAGATTGTTCCCCGAAATTCGATTACCGGTTCGGACAAAATTTTATTGGGATTTTATGAAATTCTCAGTAGCAGTCATGAGTTGTGCCTTAGAATAGGCTCGCCCCCTATTACATAAACACTAATAACAGCATTTGCAAAATGTGGGTGTACAATAGTACATCTATGCCTAACCTTTCTAGAAATACAAGTGTGATGCTATGTTATGATAATATTATGTTTTATTCACACAAACCAATGCAACATGCCGCGACATACTGCTATAAAGAAAACTACGTAAGCACAATAAAGAAAAGGGAGTGAAACTCGCTGATGGGTTGTTCTCTCCTTGTTCCCATAAAATATTCACATAAAATATTACGACGAATTGACGCCGAAGTTTTGTGTAAAACGGTTGAAAAGGCAATCTTTACTCGCTTACTATGCTACTATATTGTTCTTATGGAGGAAGAGTTCTGTAGACTATTTGAAAATAAATTATATTATAGATGCTTTGAAATACTTTTGAAAGCAATAATTGAACTAAATATAAGATACTTACCTTTATGATATAAAGATAAAATAAAAATAAAATAAAAACTGATTACTATTATAAAAATGTTAACATATAAAAATATATAATATTATAGGATGACATAAAAGTGAGAAGTGAATAGAATATAGTTTTGTTTTTTTTTCTAATAAATTTATTACAGCCACGTTTAAGACGTAAATAGGAATTCAGCTGCACGGTTCTAAAGAGTTGGTCCTATGGACCCCAACCGGCAAGGAACTCTATGAATATTCTTTTATAGTCTCAAATTTCTTTCAACAATCTTATTATGTTATGTATTGCATTCTTCTTCTTCTTCTGTCAAGTCGGTTCGAGTTATCACTTGGGAATTGCTCTTGCCATAGTAGAAATATTAGCCAGTCAGCAATGGTAGTATGGCTGACGACCCAGGCTGCGTCAGACGATCTCCTATTTCGTCAACTGTGAAGGCTTTTTCCTTTTACCCCGTTAACATATAACATTGGGGCGACCGAGTGCCCGCTCCTATAAAATACTGCCTTTGAATTGATCTAGTGGTCGCAAGTGCGACCGCTAAGAGTTAGGCTCTGAGTTTTGTGTGGGTGTGGTTTTTCTGTATGGAAATTCTCAGTAGCAGCACGGAGTCTGGAACGGTAGATGGCAATAGGCTCCCCTCCTATAACATGGGACTCAAAAACGGCATCCGCAAAATGTGGGTGTACAATTATTAGTACACCTCTGCCTAACCCTTCGGTGAATACAGGCGTGATGCTATTTTATGTTGTTATATTAAAATTGCTCATATAATAGTTAACAGATATTTGGCTTCTATCTAACCACTTATTTACTTCTTATGTATTTATCGACTTATTTATTTCTGCATTTAAAATATAAACTTGGTCCTTCGATCATCATTTAGACGGGATACGTCCTTTATTAACCCTTCAATAGTAACAACACTGGCCACTCGTACGGATTCAATAACCGTAAAATATCCGGCGCGGCGTATACATTGCAAAAGTGAGGGTACTTCGGAATTATGACGTCATCCACCATGTACTGTGTACAATGGACTAGACTGTGTTGTCACGTCTGAGTTTGAGGGAGTAGGCAGAGGTGTTAAGTACTTACAGTGCATAATGCAGAATTAGAAAACCCTACTCATGTTTGACGAGACGTTATGTGTCCAAATTTAATCATCCTGTAAGATCAGCTGCTGTAAAAAAGTTAGAAATTCAAATTTTTTGTTTCGCATGAAATATGGGTACAGACATTCAGGGATAGTGTCACAATCAGATTCTACATATTTTACCACTTGCCATGGTACACAATAATTACACAAAGTAAGAAGCTACTAACTAATAACTAATTTACATAGTATAAATTCAATATATAATAGAATAAATTCACCCTGATAGATGGCGATTTACTTTTTGCCATGTTGCGAGTAGTAGTCGCAACAAGATTAATCTAGAATAACCTTTATTCATTTATTAAGAAAGAGTAAGTAATGAAATACTTAGATATAAGTGGATATAGACAAACCGTGTAGGATTGTAACCTAACATAATCCACCAAACAGTTCACAGTTCAGTGTGCATGACGGACACACTATAGATATATTAAATACTATATTGTCAGATCATTATGCGAAATCTCTATAAAAACTACATCATTGGTGTATTGGTCGTAACCGCGGCTGCTTAGCGTAAGGGTTCTGGATTTAAACACGGTTGGCCTAAGTTTTATAGGGTTTTTGAGTTAGTAATATCTCAGAAATAGCTCGGACTTACAAAGTGTGGCGAGTAGATGGAAATAGAGAGCCTATTTCGTGAGACTTAGCTGATTTAATAATAGAGATATGTAGACCGTTCGTGTGTGGTCCGAGAATAATTCAGAATCGGGTCAGGATGAACATGCAGCTCTAAAGACCATACATCCAGGTCCCGTGTCCGTCGGACCCATATCGAACCGGCACCTCAACCGTGTTCAGCAGACTTCAAAACGTCCAATCAGATCACGCGTTCCGTTCCCCCGTACGTCTCACTCCAACTCGCCGTCCCCGGTCCGCTCTTCTCGATCCAGTCTTCTTTGTTACCGCTCCGGTCAGTACTACAAATAATGTAATTCTAGTAGGTATACTGATGTGACTACACTGGTACTGACTGATGGGTGTCTCAAATTCGGTTAGATGTACATCCATCATTGAAAACGAATGATGCGAGTCCGCGGATTCGTATCCATCCGGACCTAGACATCTCTACTTAATAACGTCATCCCAGAAGAAATCCATCTATACATAAACACAATACCTATAGGAATAAACAGAATATTTCTACATAAGTTACATCGTACATAAAATGTCTAGACACATTGCCAGTCTCCGTCTTCTAGGCATTGCATTACAGACATCCTAGACTTTGGAACGTAACGAAAGGCGAAACATTTTGACCTGCTGACACCGAAGAGAATTCTCCACATTTTTAACACTGACGTACATATTATATAAGAGAACAAAATTTTCTGAATTCTGAAATACTAGACGGATAGGGTTTAAATTTCAGCGTAATTTGAAAATGAACAGTCAAACAAAAATATTAGTTTACATAATTTATATACAAACATTTTATATAAAAACAAATTATGATATGAATGCATTCGAGTAGTACAATATTTCAATATCAGACAAAGTTGAACCGAAAATAAATATATTATCGGTTCTTTAAAAAACTTAATCTGTCTGGTGACCTATCGTTTTGTTGGAATGTACCTATAAACAGAAGAAATAAGCTCGTCTATCTTAACTGATTCTTAGGTCTAGTGGTCGCAAGCACGGCTGCTGACCGTGAGGTCCTGGATTCGATCTTGGGTCGGGCTAAGGTGTTACTGAATTTTTCTGTTGGAAAATTCTCAATAGCAGCCCGGAGTTTGGAACCGTGCTCGATAAAACCAGGCTCGCTCTGTACTACATGGGTTATCTGAGTGTACAATAGTACACCTCTGGTTAAGAGCTAAGCTCTTATGTGGACTAATCGCTACTGCTCTGTATTCTGCCTTGGTTTTTTGGAACGTCTTGCAAAATGTTAGTACCACAAGCATACATTTATTTGATTGCAGAGAAAGGTTATCCATTAAAAACCGCGAATTGGGGGCTGATGTTGTTTCCTATTCGCGGCGGGGAGTCGCCCGAGTGGCGCCGGGGGGACAAAGAATAAAATGGCAGCGCAGATGTGACAAAAACATAATTTAAATAATTCTAAGAAAATTCTTTCAATTGTTTTTTTTTTTATATATAATTGATAAGTCAAATAAAACGGAAAACTATCAGAATCACTCCCTCTCCTGCTTTGAAGGTAAACGTTCAATTGCTGAGAAGTCTGAAGTCACAAAATCGTCCGTCTTGCGACTGCAGACACATGTCCCTTTCTTACCAATAATCGCCTGAACGAATTGGATTAGGGTCAGAACGCTGAGACTCAGTGGCACCGTGTAATGATTAAGCTAAAGAAAAACTAGGAAATTGCTTTCCGTTTTTGTCATAAAATAACAATTTTTCAGAATTGTATAGCCAACACGGTGTGACATAAATGTTTTTAATTTATCACACAATACGGCACAAAACAAAAAAGAAATGTAGGACGCATTTTCAAAAAGGATAATCAGTATTGAGTAGCACATCTACCTAATTTATTAATCTTTGGCGCGCGTCTCGCTGTTATGCGCTATTTTGTATAAAATTTATTGCCATATGTAGCTATATATTTATCGTACAAAATGCAACTCTATCGCCTTGCAATACAGTATATTTTCAGTTATATACCAATGAAATTGGGCTAGTATTTGTTATGGTAAGTAAGTTGCTCGTATGCCGCCTATGACATAAAAAAAAAAAAAAAAAAGTTAGGCGTAATGCGCGCGTTTAGAGAAAGATATATTATTTGTGTGCCTTGATTTTTGGCTGGGCGTTTATATATCTCTCTGGAGTAGCGTGGGGTAAACAGAACACGGCTTTTGGCGACATTTTCGTTTAGAAATAAAACAGGCAACGTCTCTCACACGCGAAAGAAAAATAAATAAATAGTCAAAGTTTAACTAATTCATTTTTCCTCGAACCCACGGGGCAGTAGCATAGACTGGTCTGGACCGGTCTGAATAATTTCAACTTTAGGTCAATAACAGTATCAGTGGAAATCGAGTGTAAATTATAGGTCACTTCTGCCCAACCTTTTACAGAATAAATGCATGATACTATGAATCTATGGTTAAAGAACTTTGTTTCTCAAAAAGAATTAGATTCACTTACATGAGAAAAAAAATACTTATTTCTAATTTATCGAAAATTTTCATTTTCACATAAAATGAAAATTTTCGATTTTCACTTGAAACAGATGGATTGGAGCGGATCGCTTTGTACATTGCCTATTGTTTAATCCTTTTGTAATTTATTTTCTGTTGATGTACAATAAAGAGTATTATTATTGGAGATAGAATATATAGACAGAAGTATATGGCTGTACCTATATAACCAACCTCCAAGTTTTGCAAAAAGCTGACTACACTGTGGACCAGAGGATCGCAAGTTTTGTTACCCGTAGGTTTGTTGGAGGTTCTTTCCTTGCACCCTAATATCTCTTGGTAGTCTAATAAATAACCAGAAGAAATCGAACAAGTCGTTTACACGTGAAAACCGGTCGTCCGTACAAACGGTTAGTAATTAGTGACCAATGAAAAACATTTCCGCCAGTCACCTATCAGTCGCGGATTACTTCCGTTCCTTTACACTTTACGATTCTGATACGATTTTTGAGCATATTTTTAATCTTTTTTTGCCGTATGCCGTGGCCAATGGTTAACTATAAAAACGGATATTTTTACTTATTTATGTGAAGAGCCTTCTTGAGAAATTATATCTAGTAGTTCTGACTCATCCTAGGCGGCACTGTAGCGACTAAGAGCTATATCACAAAAAGTAAAGCGCCATCTATCGACGTGAATTCGATTCGTAGATCAGGCAAATTGTCACAGGGTTTTTCTGTATGGCAATTCTCAGTAGCAGCCCGGAGTTTGGAATTGTGCCCGATAGATGGCAATAGGCTCGCCTCCTATTACATGGGAATCAATAATGGCATCGGCAATATGTGGATATACAATACCTACTACATCTCTGCCTAACCCTCCGTGGAATACAAGCCTGACGCATATGTTATGTGTTAAAAGATAAAAATAGTTTAAACCCTTTCACAGTACACCGTTGCTAGAATTTCACTATATTCTAAGTTAAGCCAAGCTTGCTCCACGGAAATTGGAACGTCGCCGTCGTTGCGGTTTGACTTCAAATACACAATTTCAAATCAAAATTCAATTTACCACAGGAATTCACTCTACCGTATTCGAAAAAAAATAGAATTCAGTGGGAACTCGAAGAAAAAACTTACACAAGCTCCGAAATAATATGAAAAATGCATGTGATTACTGTCAGAGCTGGGCAAAATACATGCTTTGCTTTAATTAAAATACAAATTACAAAATACTATCTCGCATGTATTTAAAATACGAAATACAAAATATTTTTAAGTCGTGCATTTGAAATATAAAATAGAAAATACAGTATTTTAACTATTTTTATTTAAATTAAAGAATACAAATTACAAAATACAGTCAGGTGTTAGGTTATGTAAATAGAATAGAACTAATCCAGCCCAGCCTGACATGAAAATGAAAATTGACCAGTATTGCCGCTGCCTAGATTTCGGAATGCCGTAAACCAGGTAAAAATTGCAAGTTACTAAAAAAATTGCAATTATCAAAAAAAAAATGCCGTACATTTACAAAAAAAATGATATAAAATGACGTGTACTGACTTACTCTCTCGTGTACTGAGTAGAGTAGCGTTTAGCTCTCCTTGTTCCATTAAAGGTGAAAGAACAAAAAGAATGAGGCAGTCTGACTGCCTCATTAGTTTAGTGGTCGCCAGCGCAATTGTTGAGCGTGTGGTCCTGGTTTCGATTCTTGGATCGGGCAAAGTGAATATGTTACTGAGAATTTTCTGTATGAAAATTCTCAGTAGCATCATGGAGTCTGGAACTGTGCATGGTAGACAGCAATAAGTTCGCCCCATATTACATGGGACTCAATAACGGCATCGGCGAAGTGTGGGTGTGCAATAATACACCTGTACCTAACCCTTCGGGGAATACAGGCGTGATGCTATGTTTTCTAGTTGCAAGACAAGAAGCAAAACTTTGATACCATGGGCTAATTTTTATATCAAAAGAAAAAAAAAACTAACGAAACACTTGATTTTTTCGACTTAAAAAGTTTTATATTGAATTTCCGTATTTTATAGCACGGTAATGAGCACCCAGCCGTATGCCGTACATCGTGTGTTTTGGAGGCCTCATTGCCGTACGAAACGGCAATTGCCGTACTTTCGGCAACACTGCAATTGACAAGATACTTGACAATTGGACGTACAGTACAGGTGCAATTTTGCCAACTTTAAAGATAGGATTGACATATTTAGCGGTCGCTATTTTGCTTACGAAAGCTATCGACCGCTATTTGCTGCAGAACGCACCCATTAATAAGATCGCTAAATGTATTTATGTTTAAATGTATTTTGAAGCCATAAGTATTTGAAATATTAACTACAAAATACCTCAGCGTCAGGTATTTAAAATACCAATTACAAATTACATTTTTAAGAGGTAATTAAATTACAAATACAAAATACGTATTTGTATTTTAATTACAAGTAATTCAAATACTGCCCAACCCTGATGACTGTATCTACGCTTTCCAACAATAAATCAAATTAATGATAAAATTAACAACATACCTACAATGAGCCACAAAAAGATATACATATGTACGTTTGAAAATTATACAATTTTAAATCAAGTTCGTGAAAGTAGACTGGGTTTTCTGGACGGAGTCGGGAACTGTACCTAGTAAATGGCAATAGGCTCGCCCCCTGTTACATGGGACTTGTGGCAAAAGGTAGATGTACAATTGTACACCTCTCATTTCTGCCTAATCCTTCGAGGGATACAGGCGTGATGTTATCTCATATTATGTTAGAAACTTTATCTAAAATCACCGTTGCATACCAAACATACATACTGAAAACAACAATCAGAATCGTACAATCTAATTTTCCCTCAAAATCTTCCAAAGATTGCCTATTAGTTAAGGAGCATGCGCGCAGGACACGTTATTTGTGCTTAGCTGGTCCTAATCCATCACTAATCAGCGAAGACCCATTACAGGCGCGAATGAGCGGAGAAAGCCGTAATTACAGAATTCTCGTACTTTCATCGTCCTCATTTGGTAAGTCTGTCGGATTTCTTTTTGGCCGGACTTAGGGTTGAATGTAATCTTTTTGTGTAATCCTTGGAACGGGGTTTAGGAAATGTGAAATGTGAATAGTTATAGAAATGTGTGACATTCATTAATATTATTTCTTATTCTTCAGAATAATTTATTTTTCTTTTGTCTATTGCGAGTTAAACGAGCTGAACAACAAGATATGTAGGTATATGTATATGATAAAAAATCTAGAAAATACATACACATAACATAACATAGCATCACGCCTGTATTCCCCGGTTAGGCAGAGGTATACTATTGTGCACCCACATTTCACCAATATTAAGTCCCATGTAATAGGGGGCGAGACGATTGCCATATACCGGGCACAGTTCCAGACTCCGTGCTGATACTGAGAATTTCCATACAGAAAAACCCAATAACACTTTGCCCGATCCGGAAATTGAACCCTGGACCTCACGATCAGCAGTTGCGCTTTTGACCATTGGACCAATGACGCGGTCTCTAGAATCTATATCAAAATTCCCAAAATAATCAAAGCGTTAAATGTACTAATGTTTAAAAAAAGTTTAAGAATGATTTATAAGAATGAAGAAAATTAATGTTATACAGGCTTTATATAATTTCAAAGCTTTCTCTTTCTCTACAATTTATTTTTAAAGCGTTAATAGGCCTCTAGTTCCACAATTCCAAAAAGTTGGAGAAATATCAGCAAGAAACTCTATAAATACTCTTTTAAAATCTCAAATCTCTTTCAACAATCTTGCTTTATACATGATGTGGGGAAAATATAAGAGAACAATGTAGGTTTCGCCAAATAAATACCAAGTAAACTTTAACATAAAATCTGTTGATATAAAATAACAAAATAAAAAAATCAATACCGTAGGGATATTGATTTTTTTATTTTGTGCTCACATTTACAATTTGTAGACAAATGAAATGCGACGTACTATCTTCCCAAATTGTTTACGAAATGATCAACCAAACCAATCCTCAAGCGCAATTGATGAAGACGCTAATATTATTCAAAAGATTATCGGCTGACATCAGCTCGCGTACACAAACATACTAAGTAATACTCGATCGGTATTTAGAGAGTAAACTACCGCACCGGCTGAAATTAACTGAAACGACCGAGATAATATGAAACCCTATAATGTTAATAATGTATTGGGTTTAACATAACATAACTACGCATCACGCATGTATTCCCCGAAGGGTTAAGCAGAATTATACGCCCATATTTTCACAATGCCGTTATTGAGTGCCGTGTAATATTAGGCGAGCATATTGCCTATTTTTTCGCCTTTAATTAATATATTATTATCTCCTTTATTCATATTACTTACTTCCTTTATTCATATTATATATATATTTTTTTAAATTTTTAAATTTAAATAACAAATAAAAATACATTTATAAATATAAAAACAAATAGGGACCGACCGGTATCGGGAATAGGGTCCAAGCTACCGGTGGTTAGGGCTCCAGAGAGAGGAACCTCCTCACAATGCGAGCCGTATCGAGGAGTACCGCCTTCTGTATCAAGCCCTTGATCCAGTCCCCCAACGAGAGCCTCTTAAGGTGTTCGTCGAGGCTCTTTGCTATTAACCCATTGGCCGAGACGACTATCGGCACTATGATTGCTGAGTCCACATCCCACATGTCGACAACCTCGTGTGGCAAGTCAAGATATTTACTTTGTTTATCTTTCTCAGCTTTCACGAGATTCTCGTCATGCAGAATAGTGATATCAATAATCATCGTGCGACGCGCTGACCGATCTATCACCACTATATCGGGCTTATTGGCAACAATAGTCGTGTCAGTGATAATAGATCGGTCCCAGTACAAAGTGACATGACCATTTTAGAGAACTGGGTCGGACACCTATCTATAGTACGGTACCTCAAAATCCACAAGTTTATACTTTAGAGCAAGTTGCTGATGAATAATCCTGGCTACTTGGTTATGTCTGTGCAAATACTCTCCGTCTGAGGGACTCACCCGGACAGTGACATGCCAGACAAATGTCAACCGTGCCGTCCCTCAGAATATATTTCCGATAGTTGTTCACAAACAAAGCCTTCGGTTTCCCCAAATAGGTTACCGAATCGTAACCAGGATACGGACGCTAAAAAGTCTACGTCGGGTCCATGAAGGGCCCGATTAAAGCGCCCGTGTAGCTCTTTGTTCTATATTATTATTATTATTAATTATAGAAAATCCTTGAGCTTATGAGGTCTTCCACTTTCAACCTCAATTAGGCTTCTATTATAGGTACTAATTCTAAATATTTCACATCTGAGTACATCTTAAACTTACCCCGTTATATTAATTTTGCTTGAAATATCATTCATTGTTCGCTCTAACTTCTTAGTACGGACTAATTAAGTTTAGAATCTCTTCTAATTATTATACCTGCTATTTGATTTTGAGCTTTATTTCTTGCGCAATTAAGTTTATATTTGTTTGTAGGTGAACGGGTTGTAAAGTGACATTGACGAACCGTCCAATCAGTGGTTGGGACGGATTGAACTATTAATTCATCCAGATTGTATTAGAAAATGTAATTGTTTGGTTACTATTGTATTGGCGCTCGGGCTTACACCTTTAGCTGTGTTTCTGAGTAAATATTTATTAAAGAAGATTGCCTTTTTTTTAAACCTTGTCATATAATTGAATTCTTTCCTAATATTGGAACTTAATTCAATATTTTCACATATATATTCATCACGCCTATACTCCCCGAACAGTTCTAGACTCGGTGCTGACGCCTGTATTTCCCAAAGGGTTAGGCAGAGGTGTACGATTGTACACACACATTTTGCTGATGCCGTTATTGAGGTCCACGTTATAAAAAGAAAGAAAGAAAAAGCATTTATTCTGTATCAACGTAAACGACAGCACAAACGTTATAAAAAAAGAAATAGAGGGCGAGCCTATTGCCATCTACCGAGCACAGTTCCCAACTCAGTGCTGCTACTGAAAATTTCTATACACAAAAACCCAATAACACACGGCCGGCAGCCTAATTACCGATGTAGCGACAGGCGTAGATCGCGCGATAACTTCTGTCAAACGTCATTTTTGTGACATATAATGTATTGGCTGACAGTGAGATTACTGTCGCGTGGCTATCGCTTTGCTGTCGCTTTTTTACGTAATTAGGCTGCCGATCCGGAAATCCATCCCAGGACCTCACGCTCAGCAGTGCAGCACGACCAGTGAGGCAGTCATCGTGAGTAAATCATCATCAGTTTAAATAAAAGGAAATTAAATCATAAAACAATACTATTTATTGACTGTTCCAAATATTTCACTGATGGATATAGAATTCTGTGTGTGAAGGCTTGTAAGGATTACGAAGCGGGGTATCCCAGCGGACGCTCGGTGCCGACTCGGCTTCGGGTGAAAGTTTACACCTGATATCGACAGCTAACAGTAATATAACAGAGCCTGTGGACTTGTGCCAAAAAAAATTGTAGATGATAAATTGGTACTAAATAGTTGTGTATTGATCCGCTTGTTAAAGTTTTTAAGATTGTTATGGTACTGATAGAGTGACAGCATATAATATAGCTAGAAACTGTCCACCTTTACCTACCACATCATCATCAGACAGAAGACGTCCACTGTTGAACGAAGACCTCCCTCAAGAGGGGGTTTGCCATAATCCCCACTTGGCTTGGCACGCGGCTTGGGGATCGCAGTGGCTCACCGATTAGTGAGAGGACGCTGCTGCCCGTCCTCCGGTGTCTGGCCGCAGTTTTAAGACATACCCGGGTCACCTACCACACGTCCACCTTTTTTGAAATCAGTCAAAATTAATAATAACCTTACCCGAACCTTGAAAGTATTCTATAATGCCCCTCATCTAGATATCTAAATATTGGATGAGCCTAGTGCCATCTACAAGACACAATTTTAGATAGAAACCGTGGTTCTCTTAAGAAAATAGATAGCAATAGGCTCGCCCAGTAGATACACATGTATCATGGGACTTAAAAGCATCGTCGAAATTTGGGTTTATGATAAAATAACTCTAATCCTTCGAAGAAGATGTGATACAAAAACGTAGATAGAATATTCTTTATTAGTACATCATAGGAAATAGTACAAAATGAAAAAAATATAGACATAGGATACAAATGGAGATCTTATCGCTAATAGTAAATTCTTCCAGACAACCAGTGCATGGAAAAGAAAAAAAATACGCAAACAGAACAAAAGAAATAATAAACATTTTGAGCCAAGTCCCGACTCACAGTAGCAACCTAAAATATTTCCAACTCGTCCAATACAGAATACTGAATTCCTGTTGGTATCCTATTTTGTATTCAGCTGGGGAGCGGATTTGATTTTATTATTTATACCGGCGTTAAAATAACAACAGGAATGAAAAATATTATCTTCAAATATGTATGATCTTTCTGTCAGTGGGTATTTAAGGCGTGATATGGGCATCGATGGTCGACATCCCCTAATGAATGTACACTAATGTACAGGTAAACAATAAGAAATACTTTAGCTTACTGACTACTTGATTGAACAGCTAATTAAATTTATATCTTGATTTTTGATATTTTTATTCTTGATTTTTTTTTAACTAAAAATGACAAGCATACAAAATACAATAAACTGTAATCATGGTATAAAAGAAAATATAAATCTTAAATTCTTATGTCAAAGTGCCGCTATGTATGTTTAATGTGTTTAATTGTTCTCATGTAAGTGAAATTTTAGCATATTTCTTTTTGAGAAATAAAATTCGTTAACCATAAGATAGTTTTTGAGACTGTTTACCGATTATTATTGTTACTGGTTGTCTTGAAGAAATTCCTGTTAGCGATAAGATCGCTTTTTGTACCGTATAATATAATTTCACTTTTACAAGATATTTAATAAAGCATATTCTATGTGTCAATTTGTCACCAGTCTCTATGCAAACACAAATCTGTGTGGGCACGAAGCGCATATGAAAATTGAGAAGATCAAACATAGAACAGCACGAGATTACTCATCTTTTGTCATAGGCGTATCCGAAAAACACTATACCTTGTTGAATAATGCGGAAGTTTGGCCACTGAACGCCGAATTCAATGAATGGGTTTGGTTTCGGACGCTGAGTCTTTCAGAGGTTCAGCAGGCGCTGGGGAGTCTCAAACCAAAACGTTCGTCGGGCCCAGACGGTATACCAGCGTTTCTGTTCCGAGACTATGGGAGAGTACTGGCGAAACCATCACTTCACATTTTTAATGCATGTTTAGAACAAGCGACGTTCCCTCATAGGTGGAAGATTACGCGCGTTATTCCGGTTCGTTAGTCGGCGCGTTAGACCGATGGAATATCTTTACGTTATATAACAATTTCTCCACAGTAATATTATTAAGCAGCACAACCCTACAGCGTACCATATGATGATGAATCGGTTTTAACAGGACAAGTTGGTACATGTTCCTGCTACAAACGAAGTTTGGCAGGCCTGCACGTAATGTTGCCGGAGTTGTTTAGTTACTTAGCGTCCATACTAGTAGAACTATCGGAGGTGAGGTTTGTTTATGTCGGTGTAAAACATAATGCACATGAAATGGAAATTTATCGTATTAACTAAAAATGGCAAAAAGAAAAGCGCCATCTAGAGTGAAACGACAACAGAAAATACTGATCGTACTATGGGAGTTTACAACGATTCTAACACATATACAGATGTCCGAGAACCATCGGTGTTCGGGCCGCCAGGATAACCACCTTGCCTGGTCGGACGATCCTCCCTTTTCAATGGTGGAACACGATATCTCGTTCCTCCACATTAATCATTATTTTTTTACAACGCGCTTCGGTGGATGCCTTCTGGTTTAACCAAATTGTCCTTACCATTTTCCAATCCGACTCTTGAAGCTTACTCTTAATTAGTTATATCAAATACTAAATATTATATGTATATTTTTAGTAGCTTTTGTCCGTGACTTCGTACGCGTGGAATTTAGTATCTGATATTTTCCTGCGGTAAAATGGAGCCTATATTTTAAGTTAGACCTCTAGCAATACATTGGTGAAAACTGCATTAAATTCCATGCAGTAGTTTTTGCGTGATGCGTGTACAAACATACAGACAGACAGACAGACAGACAAAAACACTAAAAACTGTTGTTTTGCCTTCTGTTGCTCTAATTAAGACCCCCATATTAATTTTTCTCCAATATCTATAATGTACAGACATCGGCCTGTTATAATTTTATTATATGTATAGATAACAGCATCGAATACCACAATCTTAATAAAAGTGTCAAAAAATTTGCAACGTCCTTTGAAGAGCATGACAGCCTCAAAGCGTAAAATGTTCATGAATTCAATTGAACTTTCTCCGTATTTTTTGTAACAAAAGGCGATATATTCGTAACAAATGAATGCACAAAAAATCAACAATCCGCTTTAGGGGACGCACCTTAGAAGTACAAGTACAAAGGAAGGCACTACCTCCTTACGAAGCTTCCTTTGCCACAATCAGTCTTTTGTATAAAATCACAACCTTAATTTTACCGTCAATCCACATACAAATATCTTTTGTCACAAACCTATAAAGTTTAATATCGCTTGCCACAACGTTTCAGGAGTGTAGGGTTAGGTTTGCGCTAGCTAGTATACGTCATATTGCCCGAAGGCGCGAATCAAGAATTTTGCGCGTCGCTTCGCGCCAAAACAAAAGAGCCGCCATCTTGAGGTGTTGTTCAAAGGATAGGAGTTTTTTTTTTTTTTTAAGTTACACTAGAGAATTGGAAATGCATGTCATGTGACGTGTGTTTTATGTGTAAGTCCTTGTATCCTTTCTCATAAGAACCATTTTTCTGAGCAAATCATGAAAAGTGCACATAACATATGTACGCCTGTATTCCCCGAAGGGTTAGGCGGAGGTGTACTATTGTACACTCACATTTCGCCGATCCTATTATTCAGTCCCATGTAATACGACGACGAGCCTATTGCCATGTATTGGGCACAGTTCAAGACTCTGTGCTGCTACTGAGAATTTCCATATAACAAAAAACAATAACACTGCCCAACCCGGGAATCGAACCTAGGTCCAAGATAAATACATAAAAAGTACCAAGTCATATTAAGTCGAGATTGGAAGCTGACTTGAGAAGATTAAGCAGTCAGCAAGATTCATACCGGGGTTGACAGCGCGGCGTCACGGACATATCGTCGTTGAAGTTCTAACATGACATTTTGATGGCGTTTGCTAGAGAATCAGAAGACGCGTTGTTTCAGCCAATCAGAAACAAGCAGCATCCAATAAAAAGTCGTAAAATTAAATGAATATAACATGCTATTGTACTGGTGTCTATGTAAAATTTGGTTGGCGCAGTGGTTGAGAGATCGACTGCTGAGCTACGTGCCGCGGGTTCGATTCCCGCACGAAACAAATATTTGTATGATCTACAGATAGTTGTTTCGGGTCTGGGTCTTTGTGTATGTGAATACACACCGTGCCTCGGAAAGCACGTACAGCCGTTGGTCCTGCGCCTGATCTCTCTCCGATCGTGTCGGATTACCGTCCCATCGGACTATGACAGTGAAGGAATAGAGAGAGCACCTGTGTTTGCGCACACACTTGTGCTCTATAATATCTCCTGCGTAGTTGGCTAATCTCCGGTGAGATTGGCCGCCGTGACCGAAACCGGTCAGGAGGACATTATTATGTAAAATTATGCAGTAAAAAGTTGCTATTTTTGACATACGTGGTGTTAGAACTTCAACGAGGAAATGAAACTTAGTATTACTATGCAGGGAGGGCCTTTCCTGCACTACACTGTCGAAAAACAATATGTCTCTCAAAGATATCTATCTCATTAATAATTAATATTTATTTTAATTGGTTATTATTGGCATTTATTATGAATTAGTTTGGATTATATCTCGAACATTGTTTACATAATTTATGTAATGAACACATTTTGTGCATGCTCTTTTAATGGCTTTATATACATATATGGTGATACTATTTATTAAAAACTCTAAGAACTTATTGATCACCCATGTTATATTATATAAAAAGTAAGGTATTGTTGCTTCAATTCCACTTCACCTTTAGTTTGGGTGAACCATAACTTAATAAATACAGAGATTTTCGAGATAGCGTTATAGTTTTAGCATCGCAGACCAATTTTTCGTGGACTAAAGAGTTCCCAACTTAGATAAGTTACAACTAGCCTCAACTTAGATAATTAAGAAAGCTAATTACAAAACTGGTTACCTAATAAGCTAGCAAGTCACTCATGCTTTTAGCGTAACGCCCTTGAATGTAGAGATTATACTTCAAATAGCTAGCTAGCTTGCATTTTTTCGGGATAAAAAGCAGCCTACAGCCCTCTTCAATAAATAGGCTTCTTCAATATTTTTTCAAATCGGACTGTCAGTTCCAGAGAATAGCGCATTCACACAAACAATCAAACTCTTCAGCTTTATAATATTCGTGTAGATAGCTGCACCCTGCGGTGTTACCCGCGGCTTAAAATGACGCTGACCATCCCGCGGTAACTGTGTCTTTTAGGGATGAAAGGTAGCCTATGTGTTAATCCAGTGTATAAGGTATCTCAATTTCAAATAACTAAATCCGTTCAGTAGTTTTTGCGTGAAAGAGTAATAAATACACATCCATACATCCAGTGGCGTAGACAGAGTTTTTAGACAGGGTAGACAGAAAATATTAAAAGCTTACTTATTCAAAACACTCATTGCATGTTGGTATTGGTTCGTCGTCTTGTCGATTAAATAATGATTTACCTATGTGATTTAATAATAATAATAATAATAAATTCATTTATTTCAGACAAAAAAAATATCCATAAAATCCATTCACAATTATTACACATTAAATAAATAATATTAACATAAAATAACGTAATAAATACATGAAATACATTTATCTGCCCCACGCCTTATATACGGGGGCATGCAAGGCCTGCCAATGCCGAAGGAAGGGCCCGTCCAACCTGTCAGCGACGACCGTAAGGAGACTGTTGCCGCTGTCCTGCACTCTACGCGCTATCGAGGTCGCTCTCTTGCGCATGCTGGTATAAAAACAGTCAACGTAAACCCCCGCAAACATTCCCGAAGCGCTGCAGAAGCGAGGCAGCCGCAACAGTGCCCTTAACGTGTTATTGTACTGAACGCGGAGAGTGCTGTAGGATTTTTGCGAGTATGACACCCACAGGCTGCTCGTATAAAAAGATGTGCAGTAGGCTCGAAACAAGGTGATTTTAACCTCCTTGGAGGTACGAGCAAACCTGCGGGCTATCATGTTCGCCCTCACCGACAACGCCCTCCTCTCTCGTTCAATATCAGCGTCGTCCTTCAAGTCGGGCGTCACAATATGGCCTAAGTATTTAAAACTTGATACCCGCTCCAAGGGCACCCCGCACAACTTCACCGGTGGAACCTCCGTCGGACACTTGGTCCCAACTTTGAAGACCATAAGCTCGCTCTTCTTCACGTTATATTTAAGGCCATGTGTATGAACGTACGTTTCGCAGATACTTATGAGCTCCCTGAGTCCACATATCGACGCGCTCAGCAGCACCATGTCATCTGCATAGCTGATATTGTTAAAACAAACATCATCAACATGGCATCCAACATGGCGGCTGCTGAGCTCGACTATAAGCTCATTGATGTACAGATTGAAAAGCGTTGGTGAGCTCAATCCCCCCTGCCTCACCCCGCACTCCAACCTGTACGAGTCCGACAGAGCTCCCGACCATTTTACATTATTGACCTGGTTTCCGTACCAGTGCTGAAAGATTTTAACTATTTCAGGTGCGACTTTACTGTCGAGTAGCTTTTTCCACAAAACTTTGTAAGAAACCAGGTCAAAAGCTTTCGACAAATCAAGAAAGCAGGCGTATACAGCTGTGTTTCGTTCCGTATAATACTTGACAGCATGCTTTAAGCTCAGTATCGCACTGTCAGTGGATAGTTTGGGCCTGAACCCAAACTGGTTATCATGCAGAGATATGGTACTATTTAAGTAAGAATTAAGCATGCTATCAAATACCTTTGCAATGACTGTAGCTAATGAGATAGGCCTGTAGTTATTTTTATCAGATATATCACCTGTTTTATTCTTGACTATCGGTACTACAACCGTTCTCATCAGCCCGTCCGGCAAATAAGAGTGCCTAAGGCAAAATGTAAACAGCATAGACAGAACACGCGGCAGGTGAAGACCTGCATGCTGAAGGTGTTCGATGCTGAGCCCGTCATGTCCTGGAGACTTGCCCCTAGTCATACGTTTTATAGCGTTTGCTATTTCAGTAGCTGTGAACTTAATTCTAGGTTCCAGGTGTGTACACTGCGATTCAGCATCGACCACCTTCGTGGGCGGAATATTAATCGGCTCTACACAAAAATGAGACTTAAAAACATTGGCAATATCTCTTTCAGCGGTCACGCCATCGACGCTCACTGGCAGGCCAGGCCTAAGGTTGTGCTTCTGTGTCGACTTCCAGAAACCCCGAAAGTCTTTTTTGGTGTGTTTCTCGGCGAGTATATCCATTTGAATTTGGTCCTGATGATTTTGACACCACCTTAATTTAGACTTGAATATCCTTCTGCCACTACACATTTTTTCATATATCTCGCCGGATGTAGGTCTACCATAGAAAAGCCACTCTTTAAATTTAAGCCTAGCGTACAAATGAGCCCCGCTGACGTGTTTATTCCAACCCGTCTCGTTTTGCTTGACAACTTGTGGAAGCAAAATTGACGACGAAATCATTCGCCTCATACATTAAACACTGCAAATTTACTCCACATTACTAAGTTCTACTTGTATAGTTTTATTTTAGGACCCTTTAAACATATAATCTTAATAATATTAGACATTAATCATTTATTTCACATGATTAGCGATTTATAGGAAATTAGTTACCCTCAGTTTAAAAACAATTATTACATGCCTAGATTACAAAGTAATTATTATAAAAGTTAGTGTAGGAGTATATATTACTACTTACTTTCATTTCTTATATTAAATTGTGTAAAATTGATTTTATCTCTCATATCTATTAACTTTCACTGAATATTGATAGTCCTTTGTTTCTCTTATTAGCTTCTAATCTCAATCCACCTCTTTTCCTTTCAACTACTTAGCTGCTACCGTTCACATTCCAGGTGCCTCTTGAGTCAACTTGTAAATATGATGACACGCAGAGCTGCCTCTCGGGACATGGAAGACAAACTGAGGGTCACACTGAAAGAACTGGAGTCCACAAGAAACCTATGCACTCAACTGCTGCAGGAAAGAGACGAAGGCGAGGTGGAAGTCAAGATAATAATTGACAAAAACACCGAGCTCAAGAACCAGTTGGCTGAATTGCACATCCAGCACATGGATATCCTTGAACACCATCAACATCTCCGTCAAATAGTAGCAGACTTCCAACAGTGTAGTGACACTCATGAGTTAGCATTGAAACGCATATCTGAACTGGAACGTGAATTATGTGAAGCCCACAAGTCAATTTCTCGCTTAAATTTACATAAAGCCACTGAGCAAGTTGCTAACACCCATAGCTTGTTTGATGAGTTAGTCGGTAGTCCATCACAACTAGTGTGTGTGAAACCAATGGTTACTGTAGATTTAACTGGAGATGATACCTTAACTAAGTGTCCAATTCTGTTTAGTCATAACAAAGTTAAGAAATATATAAAAATTAAGAAAATTATTAGTAAGTACAAGAAACTTATTAAACAACAAAACTTGTATAAATGTAATGTTAGCCTAAGGAAAGAACGTATAAATCTAGTGAACCAATTAAAATATTGTGATAAGAAATTAGAACTCAGCAATCAAATGTATGAGAATAATATTAAGAACTTGCAGGAGGAATTACTACGGAGGGAAAATACTTTGAAGGATATCTTTGGTAAATATGAAACAAGTCAACAACTATTAAGTGTTCATATGCAGGAAGCCAGCGAACTGGTGGATTTAGTGCGGTACAATGCAGAGAGATATGAGTCGTTGACCAATAATCTCACATGTAGTTGTGCCCACTCCCCGACACCACCTGAACCTCAGTGTACTGCACCTTCATCCTTACCTGTGGTGATTCAACCTGTGAAGTCTGTTGTTGATACTAATTGTAATAGGTCAGTAATATTCTCAGACAAGCTAGGGGCAGGTTTTGGTCCATTAATAAGTAATTACCTGAATCATAATTTTACAAACCACTGTTACTCAAACTTCAAATTTAATAATATTATAAGAAAAATTATAAACACAAAAATGGACGAACACACCACTCTAGTTCTCCTACTAGGTGATAGCCAAGGTATCAATACAAGGGACATAGTTAATGGTGTCAACTCATTATTAAAATTAAAAATTGGTAAAATAATTTTATGCGCCTTACCATACTCGGATTCTCTGTCAGAGCTAGAGAACAGCTACATATATAAATTGAATAACATAATGCATATGTTGACATGTCGTCATAGTGACCACTTATTATTTTTTGATACTAACAATTTTGTTAGAGATTTTGTATTTACACAGGAATCTGTTTTTGTTTCCACAAAAAGTCGACACTTATTAGCTACATTATTAGCATATAATATAAACGCGGTTATAGATAATATAACAAAGACTAGGTTAAGTATTCAACCAATTTTGTCTAGTCATTCGGATAATACTGTAATGGATTGTTTAAACATTTAGAGTCGACAATAGAGAAGCCTTATGATAATAGTATCATACTTTATCACCAAAACGTGAATCGCTTTTCTGGCAAAATTCTTGATGTGGAGTTGTTAATTGAAAAATATCATATGGACATTTTGTGTTTTTGTGAGACATGGTTAAAACCTGAGGAAATGTTATTTAATGTACATAGTTTAGTGGTTGCCAGTGCGTTCAACAGATTATCAGCAGTGGGTGGTGGTACTTTGATTTTATGTAATAATTATTTTAAACATAAAGAGAGAAAGGACATCACATCGTGCTCTGTTGATCGCTTATGTGAGGTAGCATGTGCGGAAATAGAGGGCCATATTATTCTCTGTGTATATAGACCACCTGCGTCAATCTTTGCCTCATTTCTAATTGTAATGGAAGATATACTTAGGAAATTATTTAATAACAACAAATTTATTTTTATCTGTGGCGACATGAACATAGATTTGCTAATTGATTCGCAGGACAAATGTAAACTTCTTTCTTTATTTAAGTGTTTTAATTTACATTATATATTTAGTGAACCTACTAGAATAACTGCTACTTCAGCTTCATGCATTGACAATATTTTTACAAACTGTAGTATAAAAGAATCTTCTATAATTAGCGGTGTCAGATCTGACCATACAGGTCAACTAGTAAGCTTTGAACACAACAAAAAGCTCCCACTGGATACAACTCTAGAACTAAGACTATTAAATAAGAATAAATTACAAAAATTTAATGAAAATGTTAAAACGAAAGTTACTTTATCTCGCTCTTGTCCAAGAGACCCCAACAGCTACTACAGTGCACTATTTTCTGCTGTATGTCATGAATTTAATAATGCGTGTCCAATTAAGAAGGTTAAATTAACCAAACAATCGAAATTTAATGAATGGGCCACTACGGGCATTCGGAAAAGTAGAGATGTTTTATATACTTTATACTACGAAAAGTCATTGACTTCCGACCAATCCTTTCATAATTATGTAAGAAACTACTCGAAGATTTTTAAAAGAGTTTGTGCTCAAGCCAAATCTAAACTAATTAGTAATAAAATAGGCAACTCGAAAAATAAAATAAAAGCCGTGTGGCAGGTAATCAACCATGAAATTGGCAATACAATACAAAGGGAAAATGAACTATCTCTTAAAATAAATAATCTTACCATATCTGACAAGAGTGAAGTCGCTAAGGCATTAGAAAATTTCTTCACGAATATACCGGTAGAGGTTACGAAAACCCTTGCTTCATGTCCTTTGTCAGCTGAATCGCTACTCAAACAGAACTTTCCTAAAGTCATACCTAACTTTGATTTTAAACATATCTCTATAAATTCAATTAAAAAAGCTTTTAACGGTCTTAATTTAAAAAATACCGAAGACCTATGGGGTATCTCTGTCAGAGTTCTTGGCGTTATCATCGACACCGTTGCCCCTGCACTTACAAGCATATTTAACCAATGTGTAGATAATGGTACTTTCCCCGATTTAATGAAACACAGTAAAGTAATACCAATTTTCAAATCGGGCTGCAAAAATGATCCCTCTAATTATAGGCCTATTTCTGTGCTACCAGCATTTAGTAAATTATTTGAAAAGATCATTCTTGATCAGATGTTGTCGCATTTTAACTTACACGGGATTTTACATGGTCGTCAGTTCGGATTCACGAAAGGCAGGTCAACTACTGATGCAGGAGCTAAACTAGTCACTTATATTTTGGAATCATGGGAGGGTTCACAGGATGCTATTGGCATCTTCTGTGATCTCTCCAAGGCTTTCGACTGCGTTGACCACAATACACTAATTCGTAAACTTCAACATTACGGAATTCGTGGCCGAGCTGCTGATCTAATCTTTTCCTATTTATCTGATAGGCAGCAGAAAGTAGGTGTAAATGGTGTTACTTCATCGGGGTCTCTTGTTAAGATGGGCGTGCCCCAAGGATCAATTCTTGGGCCTTTCTTGTTTCTTGCTTATATAAATGACCTTCCATACATGATGAATAATTTATCAGATATTATTTTATTCGCCGACGACACTTCTCTCATTTTTAAGATAAGTAGAAAAGACAGGGAAGTTTCACATATTAATGATAGCTTAACTGTTCTGTCTAAATGGTTCGCGGTAAATAACCTATTACTAAATGCTACTAAAACGAAATGTTTAAGGTTTTCCCTGCCAAATGTACCCAGCGTAGGCTTGCATTTGATGCTTGACGGCAAAGGACTCGATATTATAAACGAAACGGTGTTCTTAGGAATAACAATTGATTCGAAGTTGCAGTGGGGTCCTCATATCAGAGCTCTGTCGAAGAGACTTAGCTCTGCAGCATTTGCAGTTAGAAAAATCAGGCAGTTAACGGATGTAGCCACGGCCAGATTAGTTTACTTTGCATATTTTCATAGCATCATGTCCTACGGCATTCTGTTGTGGGGATCTGCAGCTGACGTAGATTCAATATTTATTTTACAGAAGAGAGCAATTCGTGCAATCTACAACATGGGCCCCCGCGAGTCTTTACGAGACTTCTTTAGTGATATAGATATTCTGACACTGCCGTCACTATACATTCTAGAAAATATCATGTATGTCCGGAAAAACCTGCAACTGTTTAACGTCAACAGTGACTTCCACAACTTTAATACTAGGAATAAACACAAAATAGTGGTACCTAAATTTAGATTGTCTAAAACTAATAAGTCATTTCTAGGTAATGGCGTGCGCTTCTATAATAAGTTACCTAAAACTGTCACCGATCTCACTGGTAACAAGTTTAAATCTTATGTTAAATCCATTCTAATAAAGAAAGCCTATTATAAGGTCAATGACTACGTTGATGATAGAAACGTATGGCGTTAATTATCTTCTGCACATGTGGCTTCCCTGGTGACTAGTTGTTTCTAATCCCCACAATCTAGTTGTGGTGTTTTCTGCATGACTAGACATTTATATCTTATGTGTACTTTATTTTATTTTATTGTATTACATTATTTTTTTTCTTCTTCTTTTTTTTTTTACATAACATTGTTATACATTTTTGTTTAACAAACAAAGACTTGAACATTTTATTTTGAAAATGTTAATTTATTTTATTTTATTATCTTATATAGTAGTCCTTGTATGTCATGTAATGTAATATTGCATTGTAAGAGTATTTTCTATTTTATTTTGTTATTATAAATTGCTTCAACTCATTGTAAACCAATATTTTTAAAAGAGTATCCATGGAGTTTCTTGCCGGTCTCTTCTCCATAGGACCCACCCACTTTGGAACCGTGCGCCTAGATTCATAACGTTTTAAAAGTGCCTGCAAAGGCCCATTTGAAATAAAAAACTTTGACTTGACTTGACTTGACTTGACCCACTACGCGTTCTGGTTTCTTACTAACGCCACGCTTTCTCCTGCTCATAATGGCAGCCTCCTTTAGAGCGAATACAACATCATCATACAGGCAATCTATGACTTTTTTGTGGTCCGGTTCACCACACATGCGATCACAACAATTGGACAACACTGACGGGAAATCAATCAGCCGCAGTCGGCGGTGACATTCCTCACTATAAGAGTAAATTGCCTCTGAGCTTCTTTCTCCCCACGTAACTTTATTGTCATAAGACACACGCTCCTTTAATTTAGGCCTAATTATGTTAAGATCACATTCGATCAACAATGGGTAATGATCCGACCACATGACGTCATACATAACACTAACACTGCAAACAGTTCTTAGAGACGATTCTGTGCAGAGACAATGATCTAGCCATCGCCTTGCCCCGTTACATTCACTTACATACGTGTACGTTTTTGAGCTTAATCCCAGTCTATCTACATCAACACATGAAAAATGGTTTTCGTTACAATAGTCCATTAGGTCATTAAAAAATAGCTCATGGGGATGCGCATTAAAGTCACCTAGACAATATACCGACTCCACATCACTACTGTCAATGATAGCACTTACCAAACCTAAGCAATGTGAGAATTCCGGCAGGTTACTCACTGAATCCGTCGGCATGTATACACTCATCACAATGAAAGGCCTATCACTCGTATTTATACGTATCGCACAAACTCGCGGGTTATCACACGGTATGACCGATACATCATCGAATACACTCTTTCTCCATAAAAGGGCCACCCCACCGTAGGGTCGCCCAATCAGCATGCCAGTCGACGTGTCAACGGCCGAGGTCCCCGTGCTGCTGAAGTCGCTATGGATAGTGCTCAGAAACGGCAGCTCGTCTGGCAAAAGCCAGCACTCCTGAAGCGCAATTAAATCACAATTAGCGCATATATCTCGAACGCCCTCAATAGATCGCTTAATACTCCTACAATTAAAGCTGGCTAAACGGAATAACTTATTAATCATAGTTGTTGTATACAGGGCCGGATTTAAGCGATTTCTCTTTTGCATGTCTTTGACTATAGTGCACAAAACGTCTGAAAATTATATTCTGAGGCCAAACGTTTTCATCTAAAAATATAGGTACTTTATTTTCAGCTACAAAAAACTTGTACGCATCATAGTCAGCTTGCTTACGAAGAGACAGTTTTTCTAGCTTCACTACCTCGTTGGTTTTCAATTTAATATGCTTTATGATGTCAACTGTAGCTGAATCTTGGTGCACATTCGTGATAAACATAGGTACTTTCCTTTCGGCTGCTTTAAAGCACCCTACCACATCTTTAGCAACCCCAGTTTTCCCAGAGTAACGGTACCGTTGTTTCGGTTTACGATACATCGCAACCGTCCATCCATTATTCTCATTTTTAGGCACATCATTACGTGCTATTGATAAGACATGTTGTTTACTCGTTACGTTCATTTGCTGCGACTGTGACGTCACGCCCACAGCTGTTTGAGCCGGCACAGGCACCGGCGATGGCGAGCTAGGTCGCGCTGCGAAACCGGTTACCTGCGACGACGTCGTTGCATGTTCCTTCGATACACCTACCTTATTATGATTAAGCGGCGTTTGTTTATCATTAAAGTCAGCTGAACATTTTACGGTATTCACTATTCCTTGACTGCTCGTTAATTCTTTTGGTAAAGGACTTTGCAATGTATGTTTAGAAGCCTCCAGACTTCTGTATGACGAGTTACACAGGGAGATGCCACCGTTGCCGCCACCTCGTTTCGAATTCACACACTGCTCTTTTTGCGCATGGTCAATGAAAGATTCAAATTTCAAGTCATACTGTAGATCTAACTTGACTTTCTCCAATTGATCCACCGTCACACAGGTCGATTTGAGTTCCCGCACTTCATCCTTGAGTATGGTAAGGTCTTTGAGCAATAAATAATAATTTGCCACCTCAAATATCTTATAAATATTTATCTGAGTTATGTAAGGTAGGCAGTGTCTTTTTGTCTTTATGAACCGCACGCCACTGCATACATCGCCTCACAAACTTGACACACAATTTCATTGTAATTGTGTTGTCCATGCCAAAAGAGATTCTCCCTAATACTTAGGTCTGAATAGTGTGGGTGATTAGCAACTCTTTGCCGTAAACATTAGGAGAATTCAGGAGGACGATGCTTGTTTCTGATTGTCTGAAACAAAGAGTCTTCCGATTTTCTATCAAATGCCATCAAAATGTTATGTATTCTTACGTCTTGTTAGAACTTCATCGACGATATATAGGTAAACAAACGAGAAAGTTCTTTACTGTTGAAATGTCTTGCTGATCATCATAAGGCCTGAAAGATTCTTAGAAAAAGTAGACCAGTCGAAGCAGTCGATCTGCGAAGTTAAGCAGCGCCTGCCGCGGTCAGTCCTTGGGTGGATAACCGTTCTTCACACATCGAGACCTCTTCATGCCTCAGAAAGCACGTTAAGCAGTTGGTCCTCAGTGTCATAGCAATACTTACAGTCGTTACGGGTGTCAGTAGCTCAAAAAGTCTGGCAATTGGTCTAACCTTCGAATATCCACGTGTCCCAGTTGCGGCGGAGATCAGCAGCCTAATTACCGATGTAGCAATCAGTTTGCGACAGGCGTAGATCGCGCGATAGTTACTGTCAAACGTCATTTTTGTGTCATATGTATATATATTGGCCAATAGTGAGGCTGCTCTTGTGTCTGTCGCGTTGCTGTGGATGACAGTGATATCAGCTCAATAAGTTAGTGAAATACAAACAGTGATAGTTGAACAAAAATCTTATGATCATATTCATAATCAAAATCTTACAAAATCAACCACGAGTATTTTTCCGCGCCATTTCCACATCACACGCCACGTTGACATCCTCGTTCGCACCGTACACTCATTCATTATTCACTCGTTCACTCAGTTCTAAGCCCATAGGGTTACCCGCCTATAATGCTACTAAATTGTAAATGACCGTTTCGACTTTGAGAGAACTTTGAAATTCTACTGTTTTAAATTATTCATCTTAAATTGGCTGCGTGGCATTGCAGTGTGGGGCTGTATGGGTGAATAATGTATGAGTCAGAAGCGTTGAGACGAGTATTTGGTAACATTTAATTTGATTGCACTGATTTTTAGCTTTATTTTTGCATCTGTGACCTAATAGTTCAGAAATTTTTCCTCATTCCATTGGGGTCGGCTTCCAATCTAACCTAGTTGACGCTGAATATCATTATCATACACGGAGCGAATGCCTTCTGACCTCCGCTATCTAATTACTAGGAAACACTGATACTCCAAGGTTAGACTACTTATCAGACATTAACGTAAAGTAACGTCTGTCATACGCCTTCTTATGGTACCCGGGACCAACCGCTTAACGTGCTTTCTGAGGATGTTTAAAAAATGGTCACCCATCAAAGGACTGACCGCGGCAAGCGCTACTTAACCTCGCATATCGACCGATCTGCAGGGTATTTACGAACCCATCCAATCAACAATGCTACCAAGTAATATTATTTTTATTCTGTGCCAATGCAAACAAAGAGTGTTTTCATTTTTTTCCACTTGCAACATTATACTTTTAACAGTAACTTTTTGTCGACTGCTACACATACGCCAATCCAGATGATGAGCAATAAGTAGATATATATTAACTAGAACTTAATTTTAATTTGACCGTAATCGTGCCTTTTATAGGAGCGAGGTGACCGTAGCCGTCATTGGCCGTTAACTCCTTAAATACATTATGTATGAAAATTCAACGCCTTGACGTTTGTATGGTTTTTGAGGGTTTACATACAAAATTAGATATTTCCCTTCACCTTCGCTTGAAATATGAAACATTTAAATATGTACCTATTGCTTTACGTTTCAATTTCATTTATCTTATAATTTTGATCCAAAAGACAACTTCTATTCAACAGATATGTTATTCTGAGACACGAAGGATCATTGTGGGGTGGATAACCAAGTTACCAGCCAAGTAAACCAAATATGAGAATCTCAGATCGTAATGGAAATAATGAGGTTAAATTCAACTGAAACCTAAATACCTGCGCCTTTGAGCTAACAGCAAGGAATCGTCAGCACGCCACAGACAAGCGACTTTTTGTCGTCTGCGATATTGTGGCGCAGAGATCGTCCGACTTTCGAGTTGAATGAGCAAAGAGCTGCTGGGCGAGACTTGATGCTAGGTTTTGCGGCCTAATTTGAGATAGGCCTATATCCAGCAGTGCGGTAAGCTTACATTGATTTATAATCATGATCACTGAAAAATGGTCTTCCAAGATTAATCTGGGACGAAGAAGCGACTAGCTCTATCCACACTATTATAAATACGAAAGTAACTCTGTATATCTGTACTTCGTCATGACTAAACCACCGAACCGATCATTATGAAATTTTACAAAGAGGTAGCGTCTGAGTCCTGGAAGACAAGGGCTGAATTTTCAATTCATCAATGCAGTGTGTAGTCATAGTGACTATAACATTTTTCAAAAGTAAACCGGCCTAATATTATTTTTGTTACCACCGATTGTCGGTAGTCTGTATCCGTTAGCTGGAGATCGCTTAATACAATTGTATATTGTCTAGACCGAACTGCGGCCAGACGGTACAAAGGGTAGGTACATATATATTTAGGCAGGTAGGTATACATATAAACGTGGTTCGTTTTGTCCCGAAAACGTTATGGGCTGTTTAATCTTAGAACATAACCCGTTTAATAAAATTAAATATATTTACTAAGTTGATATATCCACTGTTACCCTCATTGGTCTACTGATGCTAAGTGCGGTTGCTGAGCGTGAAGTTCTGGGTTGGATTCTCTGGTCGAGTTTTTCTGTAGGAAAATTATTAGTAGAAGCCCGGAGTTTGGAACTGTGCCCGGAAGATGGCAATAGGCTCGCACCCTTTTACATAGGACACGATAACGGCATCGGCGAATTTTGGGTGTAGAATACGGCCCGTGCCTAACTCCCCGGCGAATACAAGCGTGATGTTTTTGTATGTGTAAATAATAACTATAGACCTGTAGCATTAAAATATTATCGCAGTAACAATAGATTTGAAGATCAAAACTGATCATAATAACGCACCAAAATACGCCATTCCCAAAATATTCGGTTCCATTTTACAATTCAGCTTGCCGCCTGTAAATTGGCATAACGGCTGGCTAATTGTGAAATATTGCACAAAATGGCGCCGGCCTTTAGTTCTAGTAATGTGGCATATTATAATAAGTATAGTCATAGTTTTGGAGATTGGGGTAAGTACTCGATTAGGTTAACAATCGCCAGACGCTATCGGTCACTTACGCTATAGGTGTCTTACTCTATCGGTTCCTTACGCTATTGGTGACTGACGCTATCTGTCGGTACAGAAAGAGGTAATTCTCACGCGTTTCGGCATAAATCTCTGGTACAGTTAGTCTATGCCTTAACAGAAAGTCACTAAAATCTCGATTGTATCTGCATTACATGCAAAAAATACGCAATGCATGTAAAATGTTTAATGTGATATTCCAAGAATTCGGAAAATGATAGGCGAACAAAATCCGCCATAATATTTCGTTGTATCTCGATATTCGCGAGAATTACGACTCAGGCATATTTATCTTGGGAAATAGAATGATAACACTAAATATCGTCTGTTACCAACACACGACTACAGCAAGGAATTCACATTTTATTTCTCCTGCTGAAATCCTCATGGATATTTTTCACCCTTGACACTGGGGACGGCTATGCTGGACTCTTACTGGCTACGTGTTCCTGCTGTCCTATGGCTTCGTACATTTGGAAACGCCAACGGGCCTTGTTTTCTGTGGGATTGTTACTCGCAATGACGGGGAAGGGAAAACATCATGGTGAAAACTGCACACATGAGAAGCTCCTATGTGTGGTCCTTCACCAGAGATTACCCGTGGGACAGTAATGAACAGATTTTGTATTACGACATAAATATAATGTTCCAGCCAGCAACACTGCAGTATCACAACTAAAACCGATTTAATATTTGCTATCGACCCTCGTAAAGCACCACAATTTTGACGTGTATTACTAAAAGGGATATATTTCATATAGTACGTATATAATTTAATTACTGCATACTGCATACCCGGGTACGTCTTAAAACTGCGGCCAGACACCGGAGGACGGGCAGCAGCGTCCTCTCACTAATCGGTGAGCCACTACGATCCCCAAGCCGCGTGCCAAGAGTGGGGATTAAGGCAAACCCCCCCCCTTAGGGGAGGCCTTCGTTCAGCAGTGGACGTCTTCTGGCTGATGATGATGAATGATGATGGCACATTAAAATTGGATATGCTGCTATTTGAATATTCTAGTTCATCATAGCTTTACATAGCATATTTTCCGGAGGATTAGGCAAAGGTCAACAGTACACTCACATAGCGTATGGCTGATGTAAAAACCGACATCTGCACATTTTTCTAATGCAGACTTTCAGTTTTGCCGTACAATTTTAAGTAAGCAGTTTTATGTAATGATAATGATCAGTTACTAGTTCAACTGTTCTCAGTTTTCTCTTCATATCTTACGATTTAATTGCGAGTACTACTTGCAACATGGCAAAAAGTAAAGCGCCATCTATCGGAGTGAAGCTACAACAGAAAACCCCGAATCACACTATGAGTTGACAACGATTCTAACACAGATACGAATGTCCGACATCAACCGTCGGGCTTCGGCCCGCTAAGCTAATCACCTTGCCTGGTTGGAGGATCCTCCCTTTTCAATGGAGGAACACCATACTGGTGACCCCGAAATGATTCCCCATGTGGCCCCTTGGCCCTCGTTTCTCCATAAGTCTAACTGAACAGTAAACATTGTAGTTACTTGTGTACCCGCTCTATTCAACCCTGAGTCACTAATCATTTTTGATAAAAACTTAAACCCAACTAAACCAATAAGGCCATTGACACAGGTAAAAGAGAATTGAAAATTATTTAGAACTTTTAATACAAAAGGTTCTTAAAACCGTACTAATCGATCGGAAATGTGAATTGGCTGAACACGGATGACTGAACGGACCGAATCAATTCATTTCTAAGCCAAGTCACTCAATGAAAGGCATTAGAAATTAAATGGCGACTTCCTATTCCGTTTTCTATAATACAGAAGAAGAAAAAGTTATTCTCATAGAATTAAGTAAGCTGCGAACGGTCGCCGGTGTCCGCAAACAAGGGTTAGGGGACTGTTATCATTCGCGGTATTTTAAATCACAGATCAGACAAGACAGGAGAGAAACATATAGCGTACTTTCGGAAACTCCGCGGAAAAAGTCTGTTTGGATGGTATTTTTGTATGAAAATCTCAATTCTCATTTTCTTCAGTAGAAAATTGCACCCATGTGAAGGCAGAAGTTGCGGGTTATTAATAAATGGTCTCACAAAATAATCTCTTTAAACCAATTCGTACTTTCTACGTACCTGTTTCGAAACCTCTTTCCACCCATGATGTCCACTCCCTTGGCACAACACTTGTAAATTAAAGTACTTTGCCACCGCTACACATCTAATCGACAATCACCTTTTCACAATTAAATTATGCTAAACATTTTATATTTGTAACAAGTCTGTCAAAGAGTGAAAAAAATAAATAAAAAAAATAACAATGTTTTATTCACACACATACCCGCTCTTTTTCTTCTGTGGTAATTGACGCTTGAAAAAAAAAAAACTGTTTTTTTTCACAAACATACCCGCTCTTTTTTATTCTCTATGGTATTTGACGCTTACTTTTTTAGGCAATGATCATCGTTGACATCCAGCCAAAATGTTAACGTTGTTAATTTATTTCCAATCGAGGCGCAGGGACAATGCAATGTTTTAGTTTTATGTACCTATGTTTCATTTTTTATCCTGGAGATTTTTCAATAGCTGGAACAACCATATTTCCTGTGATAAGTCCATACAAAATCTGTTCCAATATCAAATTAACAGCTAGATTTTTATCCAAACATTGAAAAATCGGAATTCGGATTAAATGAACAATTATTGATTATTTTTTTATATTTCCCGAATATTCGACAGTTTGTAATTCAGAAAGCTGGCAATCCTTATTTATTTAAAATATATAAAAATCGGCAGCCAATAGAAGAATAATAATTCTCTCTCAAATTCAAAAAAGAAGTTATGATATAAAGATCTTATGATATTCGTCAAAATGTGTCAACTAAAAAACAGTAGAAATTATTTTGCATCGAAATAATATGTCGTTAATATTATATCGATGTTATTTTGATACAAGATAGTAGATATAATTATTTAATGTACAAAAAAACGACATTTGACAATTGACACTTGACAGATCAAGGTCATTGACATTCCTATGTAGTATCGCAATGTAGATTATTATTTATTATACTTTCTCCATATTATTTCTCACCTATTCTACTACAAAAAATGAGACATCTCTACGTTTTCTAAACATCCACTTATTATAAGAACAAAATCTTAAAAACACAGAACTTTATTTTGATGTTTTATACGCCAGTCTTTACTGAACGAAATGAATCCGACCCCACTTCTCGACCGTTCAAATTATGCAAATGGGAATCAAACTCGTACCGAACTTCTCAACTACTTTGCCTTAAAGTTTCATCGGTTTTGAGAGGAAAAAAGTTCTAAAACAACGATCAGGACCGTTGAACGTCCAACAATATCTGGCCGAAGACTTAAGCTTTAGTTTTGACAGGTGAACTTGTCAACTTAATTTTTGTAAAGAAAATAATCTTTTAAAACCAAACTTCGTATAAAAGGACCAAATTAATAATGAAGACATTATTAATAATGTTTGAACCTTATGAATAAATATCAATAATTATTATTGCGATTATTTAATTATTTTTTTATGTAGGTACTTATCATTCCCGATCAATATATTATTTTCAATCCTTTTTATCGTATCGCCCCGGTTTTGACTGGTTATTATATTATTACTAATCTTACACATCAAATGGCAGTCGTTTTATGTTTTTAAGTATTCTTTAGCCACATCTGTTTAGACTGAAACCGAGCCCCATCATAGGAATATACCATCAGAGAACCAAACATGTCGAGAAATAAAAAAATCAACTAAGCAAAACCGTGATTAAAGCCTAATTATGTATTCAATGCCATGTATCTTAACCTCTAAAAAAATATATTAAAAATTAAGAATAGCAATGAAAAATTTCAATTTCAGCGAGATTGAATTTTTATTCGTCTCTCTAGAATATTAATATTCTTGTTATTTAGAGTTAAACTGAGGTAACAGATAAATAACACAAAGAACCACGATAAAAGAAATATTCAGAAGTACCATTATTAGTGGCGGGTTGCCAATTTGGACTGAATTAAGAAACGCAAGAAAGAAATTTATTTCGACCTCTACATGAGATAGGTCAATGAACACGATCATGGCTATGTGACATTTATAATAATATAAATAAATAAAATTGGAGAGTCTATTTGTAATTTCAAAATAACAACATTTTATTAAATGCATATGAAAGTACATAGGGTACATATAACAAAAAAAACTATTTATAAAATTTTTGTCTATCTGTCTGTGTGTTTGTTCCGGCTAATCTCCGAAACGGCTGGACCGATTTTAAGGAAATTTTCACTGACAGATAGCTGATGCTATATAGATTAACTTAGAATTACTTTTATTTTAGAAAACAAAAGGGTTGGTTGGTAAAATGCAGGGATTACGAACCCTCTAATAAAATAAATAATAATAATAAAACTTTATTTTCAGGCCGGGTACACAAATTTACAGAAAAACACAAACATTAAAATAACAAAAAGCTATACATACATCATATATAATAATGTATGATGTATGTATACATATACATTTTTTAATATATATGAATGACACTCAGTGAGTCGTCATCTAATATACCACATAATAAAAGCTATCTATGCTGTTAGCCATAATAGTTACCAGGCTGTTGAAGCTATCGCGCAATCGCCGCGTCAGGGATGCTAATCACGTTTCTATAAGCGCGTAAAAATCAGGCACGCCTGGTTCCGCGAACACCCCCGACACTACAAAAGCGCGGCAGCCTCAACTTTACTCTGAAGGTGTTGTTATATTGGAGGCGCACAGCATCGTACAACAATAACCTAACCCATACGCCAGAGGGCGCAGGTGTACAAACTACCAACTCGCCCTAAAGAATAAATCTCTAAAATTTACCTCTTCTGTACATCGTCCAAACCTACTGGCCAGTTCTGTGAGTTCTCTTTCCAAATCTTTATCATTGAACAAGCTGTCGGTCACTCAGTGTCCCAAATACTTGAACTGTATGACTCTGGTAAGCGCGACGTCTCCTAAGGTAACTGGTGGGCTGGGTCATAATATTTGTTATCCCTTTTAAGAAGAGCTCACTTTGGGCTGCATTGTACCTGAGACCATGGACGACCGAGTTATTGCAGTCGGGGGACAATTTAGTTTGGAAAAAATATAGGTCCCCCGACGGCAAAAAACATACCTAACTTGTTTTTGACTTTTTAGTCATTATTTTTATATATTTATTTATTTAGAGATTTTGTGACGCGTGTTTTATTTTTTATTTTGTGCGATGAAAGTTAAACCATGGATACAGCGGATTACGCCTAATTTTTGAATATTTTAACTTGGTGTCATTTATTGATTGCATTACTGGATATACTTTTTTTATATTGATTAATTTCATTGCATTTTCGGGATTCATAATTTTGGCAGCTCTCCCATATGCATAAACGCTAAATCTTAGAGTCATCTTAAATGAAATTTCTACATAGAAGTGAATCTCTAAGAATTGCCAGGCGAAACAAAGGCCGGTAGAGCCTGCACACCACCGCCGGAGCCTTATTTTTGGTTGTAGTACTGCTTCTTCTATGTACTCAGCTCTAAAAACTACGCAGGAGTACTCTACGTCAGCATATATAGATACCTGAAAAATATATTTAGTGCGTATCGGTATAATTTTGCAATTTAAATTATTAATTCTCAAAACAGTATTGACTATGGTAATACTTCCATTGTTGCAAAGTGTATTCCGAGCCACAACTAAAATCAAAGGTTTCTTCATTCGTTTTTATGATAAATAACAAATTTATAAAACATGTGTCTTTTATTTCCAATTAGTATAATATAATTCTACTTATGTCTATTTTTTGTCAAGGAGAACAGTAGTTTAACAGTGTAAGTAAAATTCTAAGTCTATGAGTTTAACCATATATTTTGACATCAGTGTTTATGAGTAGGTAGAGAGTATAAATGTATACTTACATTATATCTAACATTCCCAGTCCCACCAGTGATTATTGTCTGGTCCGTGTATAGCTCTCGTTTCGTCTCCTCACTGTCACACGGACCGTAACGCTGGAGGCTATTTAACACTGAAAAAAAATCTTAGTTTATTAATATTCAACAGCTGGATATAGGCCTCTTTTCAGTATGAGAACGGAACAAGCGAAATTGCGTTCAAACGATTAGCACACTAGTTAGCTATGTTAAATCTAAATCAGGTATCATAACGTTAAAAAACAATTAAACATCACTATCTCAGCAACATTGTGATAGCAACAGTTTTCCATTAACGTCAAATATTTAACTTCTTGCTAAGACTCGGCTTTTTAATAGTTGAGAATGGTAATTAAATCAGTATATTTGACTAATGAACTTGTACTATATCATGACATCGCCGAGTGTGGAGAATCTACTTTATATCATCCTGCATCTCATTAGGTAACAAGCTCTAATAACGAGCTGATGATGAGCTCCTGAACGTTTCAAGGCGTCTAAACCACTGGATCTAATGGAATTCTTCCATTTATGACAAAAGATTGCAAGATTATGCATGGAACCGCTTTTATTTATTTTTAATCTAGCTTTAAAAGCTGCTACTTATCCTCCGCAGTGGAAAGTCTCTCGAATGACTTCTATACTCAAAGATGGCCGAAGTAAAAGTCTATTGCCGTACTTTCGGCATTCAGTATGATATTCTAGTCGATCTTGAACCGCCACATAACCAGACAGATCACAACTCTATTGAGCGACTGTAAATATAGGTGCAGGTAGATCTACCACAACTAACCTAATAAATGTGCATTATTCTGTTGCTAATAAGATGATAAAAAAAACTTGACGCAGAATATTTTGACTTTAAAAAGGCTTTTGACAGAGTTAATAATGACGTACTATTATTATATAATTATGCAGATATACGATTTGCGACCAAATTATTGCAACTATTTTGCAGCTATTTCAGTAATCGTATGTAATATGTTCAACTTTCGGGTTCTCGATGTGAACCTTATGTAACCCAGTCTAGGGTTAACCAGGGCAGCATGTTGGGTCCAACTCAGTTCCTGGTTGCGATCAAACATTTTCCGGAGGTCGTTGGGACGGCGAAGTCCCTCATGTTTGCTGATGACTTAAAGATGGGTGTTAAGAACGGGGCCGACCGTGGTGCGCTTCAGTGGGATATCTACAATGTTCTAGTCAAGAGCACACACAACCGCTTAGAATTTAATCATTCAAAGTATAAAATCATTACGTTCTCTGGCTGTCGTTAGCCAAATGTTACAATCTGCGATCTCGGTGGAATCTGGACACCTTAGTTAACCTTCAACGACACATTTATGCTAGCGAGCATATACATTCCTTGAATTTTTTATAAGGCTGGCTTTATATTTTGTATTTGTCCGTAGTTAGCTCGAGTTCAATTCAATAACTTGGGATCCACCCGAAGCCATATATAAATTATTATTAGAACGGGTCCAGCATAAATTCTGTCAGTACCTGTGCTAAAAATTATATAGATTCTATCCCTACTTGCATCTTTCTCTGTTGCTGTCAGGGATGTCAGGTATTGGTACTCTCGACCTGAGACGTAAATGCGCACTAATGGTACATTACTTTTTGTTTTTAAATGGCAAAATAGACAATCCTACGCCTTTGTCGCGTTTGTACTCGCCGTCTGGAAACTCCAGAAGTTCGAATCTGTACTGCACAATATTATAAATGATCAGGCTATCTCACTCAATACTGTAAATGCTCAACAGTTGGGTGTGGACATATTCCAGACTAAAGTGTGACATTTTATAAAACATCCTATTTCAATAAATTTGTACTGAATTATGGAATGATGAATCCAATCACTTAAATAATTCCAATGTATTGATGTTTAATATTATATATATACTTTATCGTGTTTTCAATTTAGTTTATTATTAGGTAGATACAATTTAATTGTAGCAATTATTATAATTATTATTGTTTGTTGATACTATACATTTTGGTTACAAACTGGAAGTGTAGAGAGTAACTGAAATACAATAAATAAATAAAACTTTATTTACAGAAGTGTACATACTATACTATCAATGAGCGAGAGGTTCTTCAGTTTTTGTTTTTTATAGTCATAAATAATGTGAATACAGTGTGAAACTTTCTAAATACTATTCCATAGCTTTCCATACATTCTTAATAAAAGCTACTACTACTTCATCATTTGACAGAACTACGTGTGATTTAATGTATAAAGCCATATTCGTAAAGTCGCCATGATATTCAGTGCATCATAGTGTCACTATGTAATAGAGAAGCAGAAGGATACTATGAATTTGTAACAAAAATAAACTAACATTATTTAAAAATACCTTTATATCAGCACATACTTACTTAATCTGCTTCATTGGTGGAGTAGTGCTGGACTGCAGCATCGGCGAAATTTGGATATACAATATTACATCTCTGCCTAACCTTTCGGGGATACAGGCGTGATGCTATGTTAATGTGTGTTACTTACTTAATCTCTCGTTGGATGTAGGCTCCTCTTCTACTGCGCTTAATAGTTTATCATTAAATCTTTATATGGAAGAATGATATTGAAGAACTACAGACTAATATATAAAAAAAACTCTAATACCTATTATCTCAAAACTATATTCTGAAATTACTATGAAGAAACGTTTAGTTAACTTCTGAGCCGTGTGATTTTCCGAGAGATAAGTCTACCTACTAACTTAGCCTGTTTTCATCGTGTAGGCAAAATAGTTGGCAATTTAGATTCAAAGCTATCATCAACATTTACTGTAGTATCTTTTGATAAGTCGCAGGCGTTCGATTTTGTTTGTGATATAATTTTACTGACCAAACTGGAAAAGTATGCGGTTAGGGTGTACTTGACAACGTACGTGTAATATACAACGATAAGTAGAAACAACCAATCATTTGATCCAGATCTCATAAAGAAAATCGTTATAGGGTACACCTTGGGGTACCCCAAGGGATCGTTTTGGGGCCTATTTTGCTGTACATTAAATTATAAGATATTTCTGCTATAATAAGGTCAAATAAATAAAAAAAATCAGTCCATTACAATCCCACTCCTGTGCAAGGGCTTCTTTTCAATATGAGAATGGCCTGGTGCGGGTTGACGAACTACATACTTACATCATAGAAAATTTTATGGAACCCTTTCAATTGTGCACGTTTCCTCACGTAGTTTTTCCCGCCGTTAATGGAGGTGCACATGATTCCGAAAAGTCACGGGTTCAAGCTGGGTTTAAACTCAGACCATACTGCATGAAAGGCAAGCGTTCAACCGCTAGGCTTTCACTAGATCCATATAATGTGGCTAAATAAAAACTACCTTCAAATCAACGTGGCAAAGACAAAATACTTACTGTTTGACATGTATAGTACAAAATATGACTGATACTGCTATATACTATAGTGAGGTAACTAATATATGTTTTCTGGTAATAAAATGGATAAATGGATAACTGGAAGGCACAACTAGAACAAGTCTATGGTACATTAAATCGTGATGTGTATGTGCTCACTAAACTAAAACAGTATTGCTTCCATACCATGGCTATGTGACATCGGTACTAAACTACGGCATAATACTGTGTGGAAACTACTTACTCAAATTGGTTACACTGCTTGTTAAAGTACATAAATAATGATGCAACTGACCTCAACCCGCGATATACTAGAAATCCTAATAGACTTGAGGCCTAGGGCTCGAGTTTTTTATGCAATACCAAATGAAATTTAATCTCACTATGTACACTAATGCAAAGTACAGACAGCTAAAGCACACATAACTAATCTCGAATTGCAATATCAATAAAGATAAAGAATTACTGTATGTGCAGTCTGTAAATAGGTTCACACTAATACAAAAATAGAACAGTCTTTTGTTTTAAGGTTTATTAACAAAAATATTTTAAGAATTAACAATATCGCTGAGACCAAAGAAACGGCATGACGACTAAGATGTGTTCACTGAGAACTGGCTAGAGTAGGAAAAAAAAAGGAAATGGAAGGCTAAGAAAGAGACTATTGCCCTGCGGGGCGATAGCACAGGCGGATTAATAAAAGCAAAAACAATATATATATATATACATATATATTTTCATTTTTTTATACTCGTAGTTTTATTTTAATTTTTTCTTATGATTTCTTAAACCAAGGATCACTCCCATTAATTAAGACCGGCTGATATTTTAGCTTGGTGTTATTATACGAATCGAGTATTGGAAATCTTTTTCTTCCATTGATAAATTTCATTGCATTTTCGGCATTCATTATTTTGGCTTCTTTCCCATATGCATAAACGCTAAATCGTAGAGTCATCTTGAACGAGATTTCTACATAGAAGTGAATCTCTAAAAATTGCCAGGCAAAGCAAAGGCCGGTAGAGCCTGCACACCACCGCCGGAGCCTTATCTGTGGTTGTTGTTCTACCTCTTTTTCGTACTCGGCTATGAATATTATGCAGGAGTACTCTACGTTAGAATATATAGATACCTGAAAAATATATTTAGAGTTTTTCGGCATGGTATTGTACATGGTATTGTGTAGTATATTTAACTTAATTCTGATTAATATTTTTTTTTAGAATTGATCTTCATTTCCAACGCAATTTATTCCCAGTCACAGTTATTCTTCATTTACAGGTGGCGTGACTTTATTTTTAATTTGTACTGAGTCTGTAGGTTTACGTACGGCATTACGTAGTGAAATCACGCTTCATTATTTCATATACCCCTTCACTAATAAACGCTGCGTAAAGTTATGTCATGAATAATAGCAGTTTAACCATAAATTATTTGATGTGCTATAATTACATCATTTACGTAATTTTTTCCAACATTTATGAATACAGGGGTTAGTGTTAAACTTACATTATATTTAATATGCCCAGCCCGGTGTGTCACTACTGTCTGGTCCGAATATAGCTCTTGTTTCTTCTCCTCTCTGTCACACGGACCGTACCTCTGGACGTTATTTAACACTGAAAATTGTTAATGTATACTGCTGGGCACGGGCCTCATCTCAGAATGAAAAGGGTTCAGGCATCAATCCACCAGGATTGGACTGTTGTGGGTTGGCGGACTCCACACACCATCGAGAATTCTATGAAGCCGTAATAGGTGTTTAAGTTTCCTAATGATCTCTATACTTCACCGTAGGAAGCCATAACCGAATTATTATCCGCACAAGAATTCGAAAAGTCAGACGTGTGGACTGGGTTCGAATTCAGACTCTCGCTTGGAAAGCAAACGGTCAATCTATGTTATAACGTTTTTATATGTGATGTCCTATCAGATCGTATTGGAGCCTAAATAATATTTCTTAAGGTCAAGAGTGATGCTGATAAAATACAATTTACAGTATATGGTTGCAAATCATTACAGTCGCATCTTTGAAAACTAGCCAATCAGCAAGGTTCATAACGGGGCTGATTGCCTACGGTGCGCCATTCGTATTCACTCGAAAATATATACTACTCGAAAATAGTCACTCGAAAAGGCTGTTTGCGTGCACCCACTCCAAGGTAAGTATTATTATATTTGGCCTACACATAGTATACACGGAGAGGTCCTTGCCCAGCACTGAGGAGCATTCCTCAGTGCTGGGCAAGGACCTTTCCGTGTCTTGTCTCCAAGTCTGGTTCAGATCTTAATAATAATTGTCATCTCACTTCTTCTCAATACGATTTGGTTTCTTCCTATATTGGTGATGGCTGGTCTTCCGATCCTAGCCACGGAGCGATGTACCCACGAGTGGTACATGCCGTAGTCGAGAAACCTGGCAGGTGCCTGACAGCCTGGACCGTACACGCCAAAACCCAGCTGAAAATGACTAGAACATCATTATTCGCCCACCATATTCGTTGTTAAACGCTCGCCTTCTATAAAACAGTACCTCTATTATGAGTTTTTTACTATTTACTCTCATAGTAAATGTAAATTTTTATGCAAGCGATTTTAGTTCTTAACTTGGATACATTAAGGGATTAGAGTCGCTAATATAGTAAATAGTCAATCAAAACTTAACTATGACAAATATGTCACATAAGTGACTCTAATTCCTAATATAACCAAGTTAAGAACTAAAATCGCTATCATGAAAATTTACAGTTTGAACTTTTTAAATTTGTTTTGTGATTAGAATTTTACTCACTTCACTTCTTCATCGATAACGGAGCAAGAAAATATAAATATGGTGTCTTTATAATTACTTTTATTATAAGATTGTAAACTGTGTAGCTCAATAATAATATATTTTTTGTAACTTAAAACGGGATATTTAACATGTAACATGTATATTTTCATTTGTTTTGAGCTTCCGATATTGCTTAGAAAAATGGTTAAGGTCTCACCAAACGCCAGCGATGTCCCATTTTTACCACGAGTATGGCACCACTCCGCCAGACGCAACGACCTCCCGTCATACTTCTAGCACAAGCTGTGTGAGATGGCCACATAGTATCTACGTCAAGCTGAAACAAGAATCCTATATAATTATATAATATCCTTTAACGAATCCCCGAATTAATGATTTCATGGATTTCATTGATCAAAGGATTTAATGATTTATAGACTTACTAGCTGTCGCTCGCGACTTCGTCTGCGTGTATTTTTTATTTGTTCTGTAATTAGTGTTATACTGCAGCAGTAAAAAAAAAGCCTATGTGTGTCGTATTATGATATAATGTGTTATGTTGTGTTGTACCGTGCTATGCTATGTTGTGTTGTGCTGTGCTGTTTTGTGCTGCACTGTGATGTGCTTTGTTGTGCTGTACTATTATGCGTTGTGCTGTGTTTTGCTGCACTGTGCTGTGCTTTGGTGTGCTGTACTGTTATGTGCTGTGCTATGTTGTGCTGCACTGTGCTGTGTTGTGCTGCACTGTGCTGTGCTTTGGTGTGCTGTACTATTGTGCTATGCTGTCTTGTGTTGTGTTATGTCATGTTAAAAAGCACTTACCCCCGTTCTTCTGTAATAATTTTTGCAATTTTCTGGAGATACATACTTCATCTTGTGAATCCTAACCTTGGACTTTTTGCAATCTGAAAGTAGAGTAAAGCACAGTTGGTTTTGTTATAGCATTTGCAGACTATGACAGACTTTGACTTCATATCACACCATAAATCACAATTCTAGACATTTTAGTTCCACTTAATTTAATACGATCGAGATCGACGAAAAACTCTGGGTAAAGACCCAATGTAAATACAAGTCGACACCAGTCGCGAAGCCATACGAGGAACACAGTTCTGTGTTACTTAGATGGTTGATTGATTGTAAGAATTAATAAAACAACAATATTTACTATCAGATAAAACCATGGCAAAGAACTGTTCGTTGGTGAAGTGCGTCGGTGGTGGACATATGGGCCGCAACTCTGAAAATTGAAAAAAAAATCTTACAAAGTTGTTTACGATAACGATTTTTGTTTCGAATTTTATCGATTGGCTAAATGCTCTGCCGTTTTTGGTCACGTTTACCGTGTTCGGAGCTGTGATTGGTGAACACTTCGGAACTGGCCAATCGGTACCCAGAAAGCGATAACCGCGAAGAAAGCCGTTTCGTTTCGTTTGTTAAAAAAAAACTTACACGAGAGTCTATGAAACAAAATGCATTCCGGATTTCCAATCAATTAAACGTCGCCTGTATAGTGCCGGGAATCTAACTAAAATAATGTCTTAGTTATCGCCACTAAGTGTCCATAAGCTGCTTGATACTCGTAGTCCCAGATCTCATCTCTCTAAGACGTCTCTGTGAGTGTGTTGTAGGTGCAATAAGACTTATATATAGCCTCCACTAAGGTTGTTAGTGCAATGAGCGTCAGATATAAAAAAATATTAACCTACGTGGAAAGTAAATCAAGACAGAATTGGCTTTTGGTCTTATTTTACTTGTTTATTTATACGTAGTAAGAAATAAATACAATTCTAAATAAATATTTTCTCTTTGCAAGGGACCGCGTACATTCCTACAATGTCTATAAATTTCTAATATAATTACCTGTTTCTAAGAATCGAAACTGAGAAGCTCTTATTAATCTATAAATATAATAAAATTATAACAGGCCGATGTCTGTACACTATAGATATTAGAGAAAACCTAATATGGGGGTCTTTATTAGAGCAATAGACGCCAAAACAATAGTTTGAAGAATTTTGTCTGTCTGTCTGTTTGTACACGCATCACGCAAAAACTACTGCATGGAATTAAATGCAGTTTTCACTGATGTATTGCTAGGCTCCATTATACCGCAGAAAAAAATATCCGATTCTAAATACCACGCGTACGAAGTCGCGGGCGAAAGCTAGTATTAAATAGTGGACATACGGCTTCTAAGTCGTTACAAGGCAACCGCTTCTCTTATAACGTAGTTTAATATCCTCACCCATTTTCACATGGTCAGTCTCTAGTTGAATCATGGCTAGAGCGCTGTACGTGTCCCTGGAATAGTCGGGGTGATAGCTGTAGTCACGAATACCGACGTTGGGTCCGGTGCAGTTGTGGCCGACCACCACTCGTGCTCGCGCCCTGAAGAAAAACAACAATCAGCCGAAGGTAAACTAGACACAATCGCCGCCCACCTCCGTCCGGCAGTATCTATCCCAACTTTGTGTGAGTCATCATCATCCGCGTAGCCTTTTCCCAACTACATTGGGATCGGCTTCCAATCTAACCGGTTGCGACTGAATATCAGTATTTTACACGGAGCGACTGCCTTCTGATTTTCACCACCCAGTAACTGGGAGACACTAATACTCTAAGGTTAAACTGGTTGCCAGACTTTTTGGGTTACTGACACCCGTAACGACTGTCATAGGCCTTCGTATGACACCCGGGACCGACTGCTTAACGTGCTTTCCGAGGCACGACGGGGTCTCGATAGGATCTCCCATCCAAGGACTGACTGGTAACTATGTAGCTACGAACTTTGTGTGAGTGTTCAATATAATAATGTAACGGGCACAAAGGCGACGTACATATATGGAAGTGGGAGACACCAAGTGACTCCTTATAGTTGTCGATAATATTGACAAATTAAGGGGGGACTCTAGGCTGAGGATTTTGATGTGCTCCTGTACTCTCCACATGTTCTGATATTTACCTCCTTCCACTGGTCGGTGGCATTTTGAAAATACCCTACTCGAAAACAAAGGTCAACAACAAGATCGGACTAACAGTGGATGTAGATAACTACCACAATCAGTTCGGGGACACGCCATTAGAACTCCGAATGCGAAGTATGTTTAAAAAAATCCTAAACGACTGCAATGACGCAATAAACTTTTGTGAACTATTCAGTTTAAAACTATGGGCGCTAATATAAATAACTGTCAGCCACTCCGACCAATAAACAGTGCATCCCTTTCCCTCTTATATAATTTTTCATAAGAGGATGCGGAGGAGCATGTTTATTACAAAAAGTATCTGTCACATTTTACGTACTCAGGTGGTCGTTGGATTGCGATTGTGCAAAGTCAAAGTCAAATGTTTTTATTTCAACTGGGCGTTTACGGGCGCTTTTAAAACGTTATAATTCTAGTTGCGCGGTTCCAAAAGTGGGTTGGTCCTATGGAGAAGAGACAGGCAAGAAACTCCATGGATACTCTTTTCAAAAAACTGTTGTACAATCTTCTTCAATACACAAATTATACAATATAAAAACTAAACACAAAAGAAAATATGTATATAAAAACAGAAAAACAGTTATACAATACAAGTATCTAAAATACAGACAAATACAAAAAAAATGCGAAATCACGATAACCAAGTCGTAGGGTTTAGACACGATGTGAGTGTTACCAGGGAAGCCACATGTGCAGAAGAAAACCAACGCCACACTTCTTTATCGTCAACATAGTCTATAATCTTATAGTATGCTTTTTTTTTATAAGTACTGACTGCTTATCAGGATAAGAGAAGCACTTCACCTGATGGAAAGTGACGATATTGCCGAGGATGAACTCAAAAAATGCGTATTCATTCTCGTCTTGAAGATACCTATACGAATAAGGGAACATAGCCGACAGAGAAATTCACTCTTTAGCTGTTCGCCTGAGAAACGATGAAGCAAACTATTAAGAGAGTTTAACGGAATGAGGAAGTTAGGAGGAAGGCTCATTCGTGAGGAAGGTAGAATTATTTTAAGGTTACCTGAAGTCCGCCTTAGGTAGCTTGTCGATCTCGGGGGCTGCTCCCAGTACCACCTGCCTGGTGACCAGTACTACTGCAGTAGTGAACCTCTTCTTACCTAGATTCAAAAAAGTGTTTCATTCGTTCAAAGCGTCACGCCAGTACCCCCAGTGTAAGTTTCTTTTGACAAATTCGATTTACTACATCGAACGCGTTCGGCGGTCCTGTCGCGGTCGGTATTAAATCGAATTTGTCAAAAGAAACTTACACTAGAGCCTCTGATATCTCCCAACTTCTAGATCTGACAGAGGTTACGCCACACTACCACAGTTTAACAGCTGTACCGTTATTGTCATGTAATAGGGAACGAGATTCGTTATTGAGAATTAATGCAACGGAATGACTGGACTTTATTTTTAAGAGTAAATCCACAGTTAGGCCCTTTATGTCAAGTGTGGCGGTCTTATCGCCATCCTGGACCGATGTGGCCCAATTTCAGCAGGAAGCTGCTGGTATTAAAATAAACACAATTCTTAGTACAAATAACACTGTAATGTACTTTTACGATGTTAATAACAAAGTTTTAATGTTTGTACTGAACTTTGCTTGTATTGAGCGTAAAATGAAAGTTGTATCACAGAGCCACAGTCAGAAGATCCACTAGTTTTACGAGTTACGCAACGTAACGTTACGTAACAACACTATAGCCGCAGTAGCTTTCAATATAAAAAAAATTGTAATTCGATATTACGCATCGCTCAAGTTGAAGTTTCGATTGGTGTAAAGCTCAGAGCGGGCCAATTAACACGTAGAACGGGCATAAAATTGAGAAATTCTGTACTGCGATATTGTCAAATTTCAAATGATTATCGTCAATTTTAAGGGAGTCACCCAATTGGGAAATGCAAGGGAATATGACATTCAGATATTATTACACAAGGCTGCCGCCCGTCTTTTAGAGTATTAATATAATATCTTCCTCATTCAATCTGCCTCATTGGTCTATTGTTCGCAAGCGCAGCTGCCTAGTATGAGGTCCTGGGTTCGATTCTCAGGTCGGTTAGTGAGATTTTTTAAAATTCTCAGTAGCAGCCGCATGGCAATAGACTCGCCTCCAATTACATAGTACTTAACAACGGCGAAATGTAGTTGTACAAAAAATACAACCTGCCTGAAAAAAAAAATACTTTTTTTGTATTTTTGTTTTTCTTTCGTTGCATGTGCAGAGTGGAACTGCTACTATCTTTCTGTCTCTTGGTTTATATGGAACGAAATTACAAGTAAAATATATACTAAATCATGGTAGCTTTTGTTAACTTACGTTTTATTTCTTTTATGAAAACATTTTTTCGGTAGGAAATCGTTTTCTACTACTAATACTTAGGTCAATAATAAATAATTGATTCATTGGCCACAAGAGCAGTTGCTGAGCATGAGATCGTGGATTTGATTCCCGGGTCGAATGTTGTTGTGATTTTCTGAAAGTCTAGTGCCCCCTATTCCATGGGACTTAATAACGGCATCAGCGAAATCAGGGTGAACAATCCTCTCTCTAACCTTTCGGGAATACATGTATGATTCAAGTATGATTGACTGGCTTTATGGTCTCTTGTGGGGTCAAAAGTTGGTCTTAGGAGCGAGGAGTAAAACATAACATGTAGCACAATATACTCACGGTACGGGTAGTACAGAATGCCCAGCCAAGGATAGGTCTCGATTCTGGCAAGTCCCTCGTAAACATGGGCCACTGGAGAATTGTCGATACCACAAGATATTCCCAAAACTGAAATGAAGAGTGTAGGGGCAAACAGAATTTAAGTTCGGCTCACATACTACACTGCACGAAATTTAGAAACAAATTTCTCTTACGCGATTTTGATACTTCTAAGTCAAATTACTCGTGATACGCATGCGCATATTCAGTGGATCTAATACAAGTTCGTCTCAATCTCGACCACTGTTAAAGTAAGCCAAAAATGTATGAAAATGACATGCGCGTGTTTATGAAAGGAGTTGAAAAGCGCGCGCATGATTTTTCCATACATTTCTGGTTTACTTTTAGGTGTATATTGTAGACACGCGATCACTGACTGACTGCGTAGCGTTGAGGGTATTTTTAACATAACATCAGACATAAGGAGTGTTTAGAAAACGATTATATTGCCAATTAAGTGATTTTTTAACGAAGGAAATAATAATAATAATATTTTTATTTGTTTAAATGTTTCACAATGCAGGTTTCATGCACAATTTTACAGATCGGCATATTTACCATAGTGAATTTGTCATGCAAATTATACAAACAAGAACGGCACGGTTGGCGCAGTGGTTGAGATATCGACTGCTGTGCTACGGGCCACGGATTCGATTTCCGCACGGAACAAATATTTGTATGATCTACAGATAGTTGTTCCGCGTTTGGGTGTATGGCCAAATGAATATTTGTATTTGTAAACGTACCCACGATACAAGAATTAAATAAAGGGCGGAGCAAAGTAAAAAAATTTTTTTTAATAAGTACAATGATTAGAACAGTTATTGAATAGAATATCTTAATGACAATCAATACGATACTGCAATTTCAAAACATTATAAATTTTAGATAAAAAAAAAATATGAGAATGATAATATATCTGTATGTTCTATAACTCGTGTTAACACGAACGGAGAACACTTACCTTCACTCAAACACGACGAAAAGCTAATCCACATACTAAATAATATATGCATAGTGGTTGCAATTCTATCAATCTGTTCAAAGTCCACAAACCGCACCACTGATGTCCGTTAAAAAATAATTCAAACTTTCCCAGTCAAAAAAAAAAAACAGAATTTTATGACGTGCAATATATTAACATTTTTATTACACTTATATTTGCTTGCACTTATATAAAATTAACAGTTACAAAATATAAAAAAAAATGTATGTATGTACTGCTTTATTACGACTTGCGATAATGACCTGAAACGCGAAAGTGTACTCGGTTATAATTTGTAAACAATTGACAGTAATTTGTCGCAATGTATACTTAATTTACAAACAAATTGTTTGAAGGATGTCGCCAAACCCAACGGCCTGGCCACAGAGTTCTTTTGCGCGTCTGCATGCCAAAAAAACTGGTCCTTCTAATGTTGCTGCGTATAAAAAGACTGGTCCTGACTGACTGACTGACTGACTTAACAACAGCCTAAATCGCTGGGACTAAAAAATTAAAATTTTGACCGTGGATGACGTAGACATCCAATAATACAGATTTTTTTTTAAATTCCGCCCCTATCAGCGTGATACAATTAAGTTCGTATTTTTTTAGTTATATGATTAATAAAATTGTAAGAAAAGGGTTTTTGTTAAATTTTTGAAAATTCCACCCTATGGTCATTAAATGGGGGATAAAAGTTTGTTTGTAATTCTGTTGTTTTATATTGATATTGATATTGATATTGGTGACAGAAACCATTCTTTATGACTGTTGATTTTTAATAAATGTCAGGGCTGTCATAAAGAAAACGAATTTCAGCAAAAACTAATAAAACAAAACTTACGTTTCTACACAACCTTTATTTAATATTTACTACCAACAATATTCGATATTTCTTAAGTTATGTAATTAAGGGATTATTAGGTCCATGAAACTGAACAACTGAAGCTAAACATATGTAGATTGAGTCTATTAACAAAATACAACACGCCACAAAGATTATCCGGTGGAATTATGTCTAACATGCTGTATCCCAGCTATCTGCGGGTCTTGATCAAATATCAAATTGGGTAAAGGTGCTGAAGTAACAAATTTAAAATATGAATATGCATAAGTAGGGTCCAGTGTAGGTATATAAAGTCCATCACCATAGAACATCTTATTTGTGTAGTATCTATATTCTTTGACATTAATCAGTTTGATTTCACTGCCGTAAGCGCTAACTTTGTATATGACTTCGCCTGAAAATGTGATTTCTACAGCGAAGTCTACTTGTAGGACGCTGAAGTCATAGCAGACAGGCAACGGGTTACTGCACCAGCGTCGAAGGCGGATACTTGGTTTGGTTGACGAGCTGAACTGGTTGAACACTCGGAGTGCGATGCAGGAATAGTCCACGTTGGATATTAGTGACAGCTGTGGGAAGAAAGATACAAATTATTCCTAAAGTAAGACTTCAGTTAAAAACTTAAGTTCATCTGGCTCACCCTAGGCAGTCAGCCTCGGTACCATAATTGCTGACTGGCTTATCTCTCCACTATGGCATCTCATGTATAGCCTGTGCCAACTCGACAAAGGAAAATGGTTTAGAAAAAGACGAGGGGGTTCCATTAAATTTTTATTTTGCCTAAACTGTCTCACTGCTGGGCAAAGGCCATTGAATAATAATACATTTGATCAGCGTTCCGTGGATGGTGGAAAAATAACGTACAAGAAGAAAATGTTAGCCCATCCCCATATACAGTTAAACCAAGATAAAAAATTTGTTTTGTGGATGCGGCTGAATATTACTAAGATAATTACGTATGTAACACAGATAGAAGGACCATCCTTTTACATATAGTCATACTTTTATATTATTCAGATAACTATTTATATGGAGTTTTAAAAAGTGCAAATGTATACATGTTTCTGCTCGTGACGGTACATATATACGCGTAAAAAACAAGTATTTTCGTGTCGATATTTTTACCAAGACTCGGCCGCGAAACTTGCTGCCCGCGGGCTTCGCACCAGTGCACTAATGAAGAAAATGAGACCAAAATGAAACCTTTACAGTACGACCATGTAACGAAATAAAATGACAATTAAATTATTTCGACCATAATTTATATGGAGATTTTTTCACCCAAAATTTTCACTTTTCCGTACAATTTGTTACAACAGGACTCTAACTAGTTGCAATTGAAATTATGCTTACTCACCGCCTAGGGGAAGGCGACGGGTAATGTCGTATCAACGTACCAACTCTCTACACGGTGTTTCCGCAAGTGTCGACCGGCTAGTGGCTAACTTATATCCCCACATCTTCCTATAAAGGCCATACTGCCTGTCGTCCCGGGCCTGCTATTATTCGCGTACCGAACCGCCTCAGGTCCAACGCCTGCAGGCAGTGAGTACCTAGACTGGGTGTCAGTGATCAACTTACATTATAAGTAACTTTGGACTCTCCAAGGTAGTTAGGCGGGTACGGTTTAACAGCTGTGTAGTCTGTAAATAATTCAGTTTTGGTCTCCTCAATGTCACATGTTCCGAAACGCTGGATCTTGTCCATTGCTGAAACATTTTTTATTATTTAACAGTTGAATGCAGTGATAGCCTAGCGGTTGAACGCTTGCCTTCCATGCAGGAGGGTCTGCGTTCAAACCCGGCCCGCACCTCTGACGTTTCGGAATCATATGCGGATCAGAATTTCATTATCTCTTGCATTTACGGTGAAGGAAAACATCGTGAGGAAACCTGCGCACCTGGGAGGGCTCCATAAAGTTCTCGACGGTGTGTGTAGTCCGCCAACCCGCACCGGGCCAGCGTGGTGGACTAAGGCCTACCCCTTCTCATTCTGAGAAGAGACCCTTGCCCAAACAGACAGTAAATTGGTGTGAATTTATTTATTTATTATAACAGTTGAATGCAACATTGGTCTAGTGTTCGCAAGCCAGGGCCATGCTAAACATGAGGGCCTGGGTTTGATTTTCGTGTCGGGAAAAGTGTTATCGGATTTTTCTGTAAAGAAATTAAGTCTTATGTAATAGGGGGCGTGCCTATTAGCGTCAACCGGGCACAGTGCCAAACTCCGTGCTGCTGCTGAGAGTTTCCATATATAAAAACCCAATAACACATTGCCTAATCCGGGAATCAAATGCAGGACCTCACGCTCGGCCGTCACGCTTGCGACCACGGCACACCGGCGAGGCTGAGGCTTGCATTGGACAAATAAACAAAAAATTAAAATTAAAGATATCTATATTGTGATATTCCGAGATTTGGAAAAAGGTTGCCGAACGATCTAAAGCTTGTTTTTTGAAGTTATACTTCTTTTGGCGCGCTTGATGAGAGTGAATTCTTACGATGCGCGCGCACACCGACAGATAAAAGCGACACCATGAAGTTGGCTGGTAAATGTCTCTTAAATTTTCTTGGGAATTGCTAGCTATATTCAAGGTAGTTATTGAAATATTTGTGCATCTGTAACACGTGTTTCATATCAGAGGAAATAAAAAAATAAATAAGAAGTATAAAATCTTACGTGCGTACATAAGTACATAGACACATTTTATTTTTCTGATTTATCTCGATTTCTACATGATCTGATATCACACAAGTATTGGGCCCCAAGCCACAGCCAAATTTAAATAAATAAAAATAAGCTATCTCACTTCTCCTCAATATGATGTGATTGCGCGCCAGTCTAGTGATAGCTGGTCTGCCGACCCTGGCGATACTTCGGCGCACCCACGTGGAGTACATGCCGTAGTCAAGGAACCTGGATGGAGACTCACAGCCAGGTCCATACACACCGATCCCTAGCTAAAAATACAAAAAGCATACTTTTTATGTCATGTTATGTTGTGTTGTATTGTGTGTTGTGTTGTGTTGTGTTGTCTAATGTTATGTTATGTAATATTATGTAATGTTATGTTGTTATGCTACAATTATACTGCTGATGATGTAAAGTAAAAGTCATCAATTATATTCCTTGGTATACCAATCTCCATTTATTTTTATTATCTCGCGTAACGAGCACGGTCCCACTTTTCCAGACACAATGTCCGCCGGTAGTGGCGCGTGCGCAGGCGAAGTGCGTTGGCCACAAGCTCTCCACATCTAACTGTAAACAATAAAATAAATAATGTAATCATGAAGCAGTGGATAGCACAGCGGTCGTAATCTTGATTTGTAGATCAATAAGGTCGTGTGTTAAATTTCAGGCTGATGCGCCAAGTCTTAGAACTAAAAACTTGAAGACCTATGACATTCACCAATCCCCACTGGGTCTGCGTCGTGGATTGTGGCGCAGCCACTCAATAAGGGCCTAAGAGTCAGCAGTGAAAACACTAACAGGCTGATAGTAGTTGAAGATCTAACGAGCCATACTTTACTAAAATAAAAATTGCTTGAAATAATTCTTACATTAGATCTCCTATAGAACTCTTTGCATTCACTTGTATCAACGTATTCCATTTTGTATATTCTCACCATGTTGCTGGTGCAATCTAAAATAAATAAATAATTAGATACTTTTGTCATTAATATTTTTTATACTCTGTAGTAGTATAAAAGTAGGCCTTTATAACGGTTTAACAAATTCTGGGTTTCTACTGAGAATTTTCTCACAGAAAACCCCAATAACATTTTGCTTTACCGAATGATCAAACCCTGGGTTGGCATGTGATGAAAAAGTGTGAGCACAATCACATATACTTAGCCGAATTCAATCAATACCGCAAAAGATTTTTTTCGACAGCCCTATTGCCTTTTGTGGTCAGTGGCGGTTCTACACTCGTCATTGGTCACAAAAGAACTGCATATTGACCTGCCAATATTGCTAATGCTCATCACCGGAAGACGCAGCGTAGGAAGGCCTCCTACTAGGTGGACCGACGACATTGTGAAAGTCGCGGGCAACCGATGGATGCAAGTGGCGGAATGTCGTTCGATGTGGTGGTCTAAGGGGGAGGCCTTCGTTCAGCAGTGGACGTCTTCTGGCTGATGAAGCTGATGATGTTGAGCAATTGATTTTTTACCTTGAGTCAAAGACATGGCATAGATCTGTGGATTTCTCATGTGAGTTGGCGGTGAACAGATTGGATGTACGTCTGAAATGATAGAAAGAACTTCAACACAATATTGGTCACTGCCAAACATACAAAAATAAAGAGTACTACAGTCCAACAAAAGATACACGATCATCTAGTAATGTTCTCAGTGCCAGATGGTAATATGGCAAAGGGCAATTATTAACGGTATTTATGATGACGAGTTGAACCAATCTTCCGCAGCTAGTGGTAATAACTAAGACTTTACCTCGGGCTATCATCAGCGTATCCAACTGGACGATCGCTAGCGTACTGTACGTGGTTTTGGAGAAATCCGGGTGGTAGGTATAGTCTCTGATTTTAATGTATGGCCCGCTGCAGTTGTGACCTAACACCACGCGCGCCATTTCCCTGGAAGATGGAGTGATGAGTACAGATGGCAAGTTATAGAGGTATGTGGAATGCTCAACAATCCCAAGGAGACCCTATCTTCAAAGGTGCACTGACCGACGGTAGCGGCAGATTCTATAATGCTAAATAACCCAGCCTGATGACAGGTAACAAGCGGTATCAGCTTGTTACATAATCAAAACCATCCACCAATCCATCGTAAAAAAGCCTTCTTGAATTTTTGGGATATTTTTATTAATATAAATAATCTAAGTCAAGCCTGTAGAAATAATAAAAGAAAACTTATAAAATTATTTACAAGAGTGGAATTAAAAACCACGACCTCTATCTACGGTAGGTGGTCTTTCCACGTGAGCATGAACTACATAAGAGAATCTGCTTTTGAGGTTATACTAACTATTTCATCGATTTCTCGACTACGCGTGACCAGAGGGCTGAACTTTTCTGGACCACAAAATGATAATTGCCATCCAGCGTCACAATGCTGCCAGTTTTGTAGGAATATTGCCATTTAACAATAAATTTAATATTTGAATTCATAGTGTACAGTCAGCCTCAAAAAGATGTAAACAACATGAGAAATTCAATAGCAAATTAGCAAAAAAATAATGATTTCAAAAACAACATTTAGCCAACCATTCTTATATATAACATCCCCTGATATCATGTGTTAAAAATATTTAAAGATTTGTTCCTGACGTCACATCGCGCCTTGCGACTAACCACGTCGGGCCGGTTTGGAACATGTCCCCACCATAGTATTAGCCCACGCAGGCAGCCAACGACCACTCACTCGCCTCAATCGCAACGTGCGGACGTATCGGCAATCTTTTTTATTGTTATCAGCTCTTAACTAATATAATATACAGTCTATATTGAAGTTTAATTTCAAGCTAAGACCTCCATCAACACAGCTGAAGTTTGGCATTCAAACAGATTCTACAATCTAGTTCTTCGAAATTTCTCGTTAGGATATTTATTTCTCTTTTCATTTTTGTGTTTATTTTATTGATACATTAGCATAAGTAGTTAGTTTTAAATTTAGATACACTTAAATTGTTTTTCTTGGTAAATAATTAAAAAGGTCGAGTGTTACAAATATCAATCACATTGATTTCTTGTTAAATTCTCTTTTGAATTTCGCTACGTGTATACATATTTTTGAAGCTGGCTGTACATAATTTTTTTGTCTCAAATTTTTGTTTAGTTTTCTCAAACCTAATATTAGATCTTTTATTATGTAGCGACTACTACTCGCAACATGGCAAAAAGTAAAGCGCCATCTATCGGAGTGAAGATACAACAACAAAACCCTGAATCGCAATATGAAAGTTTACAACGATTCTAACACATATACGAATATCCGACATCAACGCCGCCAACGGCCCGCCAGGCTAACCACCTTGCCTGGTCGGAGGATCCTCCCTTTTCAATGGAGGAACACCATACCTCGTTCCTCCACAATTAGACTAAGACAAGTTTAACGTCGTTGTTATTGTAATATTACCTGAAGTTGTCTTTAGGATATTTGTCAATTTCCAAAGCCGCCGTCAGTGCCATCCGTCTCGTTATCAACACAATGGTCGTTGTGACCAAGTCGTCATCTGCAGAACAATACAAATAAACAAGATGAAACATAACATAACGCATGTTTTCCCCGAAGGGTTAGGCAGAGGTGTATTTATATTTCGCCGACGCCGGAATTGAGTATTGAAAAAAGAAAAATAGTTTATTGACACAAAAAAAAAAGAATATAGAAATAAAAACAGAAAACAAACACGTACAACAGATAAATGAACATAATCTTTACAAATTGTTGTGCCAACAAGGTCACAGCTCAGCATAATGTCATGATGACCAGACTGTGCTGGCCATCTGACGATGCTTCAGCTGCAACCCACGAGTGCTATACACTCGAAACTAATATTAAAAGAAAATAACAAAATAAAATAATATAATTATTTACATAAAATATTATTGTAACAAGTATAGATGGATAGAGACCACATAATTATATAAATAATATATTATAGCCACCTCCAGGGCATACTTCCAGACTCTGTGCTGCTACTATGTTAGTCTAAGCAAGTAAAACAATAACACAACTCGACCTTGGAATCAAACCCATCACCTAACGCTTTTCAGTCCCGCTTGCGACCACTACACTCATGAAGGACCTCAAGCTTTGCAATTAAAAAGCTTGACGTCCTAGATTCGATTAGTTTAAGTGTTGAATTTTACTGTAATAAAAGGTCATACATATATTTATGCCATGCGGGAATCAAAACCGCGACACGTAGTGCATCAGTCAATCCCTCAACCACTGCGCTAACAATGCCGTCTGACATATCGACTGTGAACTGGCAACATGTCCTATCTCGATTTTATGAGGATTTTAATTGGTTATACCATTCTAAATTATTTCATACCCGGCAGCGCTGCAACAAGCATATTTTACTTCAATCAAAATTAGACGCCAAAATCGAATTCATTCAATTTGTACTAACATCAATAGTTATAGATAGTTTCTTCTTAATCCTGTAATGTTTTCAAAAATGAGATAGTACAAGAGGCCCTAACTGTAAGTTTCTTCTGACAGATTCGATTTACTACATCGAACGCGTTCGGCGCTCTGATTGGTCCGTTTCGTGCTCTCCACCAATCGGAGCGCCGAACGCGTTCGATGTTGTAAATCGAATTTGTGAAAAGAAACTTACGCTAGATAAGATAAGATAATATTTTATTTGCTAAAACACGTGTATACAAAATAATGAATAATCAAAATGCATGCAAGATGAAGTATTGCGAGAAAGTTCAAACATGTTTGCCACAGCAATGGCGTGCATAAATGATTTTGAATTTACAATGCATTAGAATATTAAGTTATTAAACAGTATGTCATTATTATTATGCATAGTTCATAAATGTATAGCCATTATTATTATGTCAGATCGTATTATAGTTGTTTCCGTCAAAAAGTCAGTCACTTTATAATATGCTTTCCCAATTAGAAATGCTTTTACTTTTCGTTTAAACGCCTCATTACTGAGCTCTTTCCAGCTTTTAGGTAACTGATTATAAATACTTGGAGCCATACAGAAGACGCCTTTGCGCATAAGTGCAGTTCTTGAAGCATGTAAACAGAGCTTGTTATTATCCCGTCTGTTATGGGAAGCTACTTCTGCCATGCTAGGACCTCAGTTGCCAGTTCACAGTCGATATTATTACATATCCAATAATTCTCCATTACTTAAGTTTAGCTAAAAGTTATACAAAATGCATTTACCCCACTAAACAAGAGCTGATTTTGTGTTATAGCCACAAATGAAAACTAGGTCGTTACCTTTTAGTTTGTTTTTTGATATTTTTTATAGATTGAGAAATAGTTAAACCTCAAAATGAGTATTTTTAACTAAAAATTTTCTTATACTTATCTCGTGATAATTATTAAATTAATCAAAATTTTGAAATAAAACGAAATGTTTCGGCCTAGTTTATAATCTGACAAAATGATAGAGACCAAAATCAAATTAATTCGTTAAGATTTAGATGTAAGAAACCTTAACGCCCAAACATCTGTATTGCGCGTATTTCAAGACAATTTTGTCAGAAGCCAACAACTAAACGATATTCTTAAAGAAAAGTTTTCAGTCTTTTCAGTTTTTGCTACATAAAACCTAGACAGGCTGCATTATCGCACGAGTTATCTCCAGTAACTTAATTCTAGATGTCTGAGTGCATTAGAGCTTCAGATAAAGAGCTAGTAACGCTGGAGTACACTGCAGAGAGATAATAATGTAACGTGTACCTAAGGTGTGTACTAAGCTCAGTTTAAGGGCGCGTTTACACTGCTAGAGTAATTTCTAACATCAATTTAACCGGATTAGATAGATAGATAGAATTGTTTTTATTTCAAATAAACCTAATACAGGCACTTATGAAACGTTATAGGACTCTAGTTGCACGGTTTCAAAAAGTTGGTCCTATGGAGAAGAACCGGCAAGAAACTCCATGGATACTCTTTTAAAGTCTGTATTAACAATCTTGCCATGTACATACACACACATATGTATATACATATTAGTAGTTATATATACGTACGAATGCCTATGGGGTAGAACAGCAGACCAAGCCATGGGTAAGCCTCTATGTCAGCTTCCCCTTCAGTGACAACGGGTTTAGGAGACTTGTCTTCTCCACAACCTTGTTGATCTGCAAAATTCACAGTTGGTATACAATTGTGTGTTAAAAGTAGAACATAATAACTTAGCATCACGCCTGTATTCCCCGAAGGGTTAGGCAGAGATATACTATTGTTCAGCCAGATTTCGCCGATGTCGTTATTCAGTCTCATGTGATAGGGCCTATTGCCATCTATCAGAATTTCCTTACAGAAAAACCCATTAACACTTTGCCCAACCCGGGAATCGAACCCAGGACCCCACGTTCAGCGGTCGCGGTTTTGACCACTAGAGAAATGAGGCTGTTTCATTATTTTTACGGCTTGCGATTTGTCTAAAAGCCTTTCTACAATTCGTTTTTTTTTCCTATTTTTTTTTATTAAAACTTTAACCCACACTAGGAATAATTCCTGTATCGTGGGTGCGTTTACAAACACAAACATTCACATACACAAACAACCAGACCCGCAGCCTAATTACCGATGTAGCGACAGGCGTAGATCGCGCAATAGCTTCTGTCAAACGTCATTTTTGTGACATATAATGTATTGGCTGACAGTGAAATTGCTGTCGCGTGGCTATCGCGTTGCTGTCGCTTTTTTACGTTATTAGCCTGCCGGAACAACTATCTGTAGGCCATACAAATATTAGTTCCGTGCGGGGATCCAACGCGTAGCATAGAAAGCCAAGCTTAACCACTGCGCCAATCGTGTCTGTGGTTCTTCCCTGACAAATCCAATACATCATCATCATCATCAGCCAGAAGACGTCCACTGCTGAACGAAGGCCTCCTCCAAGGGAGGGATTTGCCATAATCCCCACGCTTGGCAGGCGGATTGGGGGATCGCAGTGGCTCACCGATTAGTGAGAGGACGCTGCTGCCCATCCTCCGGTGTCTGGCCGCAGTTTTAGGACGTACCCGGGTCACAAATCCAATACACTGCACCAATATTGAATCCAGCAAATATTCTTTTAAACTACATTTTTTAAACACAAAATAACAATAATGATCCTTACTTGTAAATCCCAAATAACTAAAACAGACACTAATTAAAACGATCAAAATGTTTTCACGAATTTCCATGATGTGTTTTATGTACTCTGATGCACTAATTACTAGTATAAGATTGTACCAATTATTAATTACAAATGAACCGCGTTTGTATCCAAACGGCTATTTATATATACATATGTTGTGCCAACATTTGTTTAAAATATATATTTTGACAACACTGTTACGTGTCCAAAGAGTTATTCATAATAATTTGTAGATGATGAATAGGCAATTTGTCAGTCTGCGTCTATAATAACACTGCTGAAATTCAGATTGAATAGCCTCCTAGCCGAATTTCGGTCACGGCGGCCTATCTCACCGGAGATTAGCTAACTACACAGGAGATATTATAGAGCACAAGTGTGTGCGCAAACACAGGTGCTCTCTCTATTCCTTCACTCTCATAGTCCGATGGGACGGCAGTCCGACACGACCGGAGAGATAAGGCGCAGGACCAACGGCTTTACGTACTTTCCGAGGCACGGTGTATTCACATACACAAAGACCCAGACCCGGAACAACTATCTGTAGATCATACAAATATTTGTTCCGTGCGGGAATCGAATCGAACCCGGGACACCTAGTGCAGCAGTCGCTCTCTCAACCACTGCGCCAACCGTGCCGTCAAATTGAATACATATAAATACAATCATTAATTAAATTTTTTAACAAAAAAAAAACCGACTCCAAAAAACTCAAAAACAAAACTAATAACTAAAAAGCAAAAAATAAATCTTTTATTATACAATATAGTAGTTGAAGAATATTGAAATCGGTGGTCGGATATTATTCACTCAATTATTCACTGATAGCGAGAATTAGGAAAAAATATATGTAGTACTAAAAAAATATATATATATATATATATATAAACAACTAAAAAGCAAAAAACAAGCTCTATAATATATAGAATTTTCTAACAGCAATATATAATGTATGTTCGATACCTCTTAATAGTCCTTTTTTATTTAAACTTTGCCCCGCCCCCTCCCCCAAAATCTAATTCCCCCTGTGTCGTGGGTACATTTTACAAGCATACATGTCACATGCACACATAACCAGACCCGAAACAACTCTCTGTGGATCATACAAATATTTGTTCCGTGCGGTAATCGAACCCGCGACACCTAGCGTAGAAAGCTAATCACTTAGCCACTGCGCCAATCCTGTCGTCTGTATATACCATTATATAAATAAAATATTATATGTTTGTCGGATAACCTATGAGCCAAAACAGATACAAAATGGTTTCCAACAGGTAGAAAACGACCGAGATAGACCACGCAGAAGATGGCGAGAACTCGATGCCTTCAACTTACAGTGGCGACGAGTGGCTAATAATAGATCAGTGGAAGCAGCGGCGTGCAAGGCTGTTAGACAGGGTAGGCAGAAAATTTTAATAGCTTTCTTACCAAAAATACCTACTGCATATTGGTATTGGTTCGTCATCTTGTCGATTAAATAATGATGTATGTGATTTGCCACCTCAAATATCTTATAATAAATATTGTGTAATATGTAGGGTAGGCAGTGTCTTTTTGTCTTTATGAACCGCACGCCACTGAGTGGAAGACTGCCTCAGACCTTTGCTCAACAATGGGACACTCAGGGCTAAGTAAAACATGTATATATTATGAATATATCTTAAGTGGTATTCCAGAAAATAAATAATTATGTCAAATAAAACAACTGAATATCTTTCGTTGTGCATTATCTTATACTTTATTGAAAAAATTACAGCAAATCGTCAATTAAAATGAAATCGTGACGTTAATTTTCATGTGTCCTCACAAATAGAATTAGTTAGTATAATTAATTAAAATAATAAAAGGTAAAAGAAAATGAAAAGTTTAAAATCTGGTTAATGTAGCATTATTTACAGCAAATCCCCCTCAAATTCAATTACCTAATATAGTTCCTAATGGTGGGATAATTGACAATAAATTTGTAATAACAGTTCTCCTCAAAATGATATTTGACCTCAAGGTAAAACATATCCTCTAAAAGCTATTGACACAGCTACGGACGCATACTCAACTGTCTACGCATAAGCGTAGACGTGTTTTAGGAGAAGATTAAATATTTATTTATGTAAATGTAAACAGAATAGAAAAAATACCACTTACATACATATTTTAATCACATATTTCTTGAACAGTCACTATGCATCAAAAAAGAAAAAAGAAATGTACACAAAAATGCTTATATGTTGCACAGTAAATTATAAGAAAATTTCAATCATTCCTCTGTCTCATACATTCCACAATAAAATCCAATCACATACAAAAAAACCCGTATCACTCGCAAATACATCACACTCTGGATTAGAATCCAAGAGTCGATTCAGTATATTAATAACGCGAGACAATGGAGACCTGGTAGATCGAGGTCTTCGATGCTACCTTCGGAGATAATCGTATTTCAAATATCCGGTGCTTTTGATTTTGTTAGGCTTAGCCTACCTTTTGAATCACTTATGCTAGTAGAAAAATTAGTCAGTTAGCATTCACTATTGCTCCCTGTCGGTGCGTTTACAAACACAATGACTCAGACCTGAAACAACTATCTGTAGATCATACAAATATTTGTTGCGTGCGGGAGTCGAAGCCAAGACTCGTAGCGCAGGAGTCAATCGCTCAAGGACTGTTCCAACCGTGCCGTCATATGATCTTAAGGATCATCACTCGTGAAGACTCATTTTACCGTAAGTCGACAACACATCCATCATTTGCTTACCATCATTGACCCCCAAAGCTGTTTACGCTAAATACTCATAAAAAAAAAGAAACAAAATATAACTCTAACCGCTTACATTTCTAATAATAACGAAAGAGGCATGGGCGCCGGGAGGGTGCGCAAGTAGGTGCACTTGCACCCCCCTGGCTTGCAAGGAAGTACATATTAAAAAAAAATAGAATATATCTCTGAGAAAATGAAAACTAATTTTATCGTTTACACCAAAAAAGCAATAAAAAACGAAGCTCTGTGCGCTTATTCTATTACTAGTTTTATATTAGTTTGGTCTAAACTCATCTTTAGTGCACCCCCCTAAAAATAATCCTACCGTTGTCGCACAAAGGAGCTGACATCTGCATCCGGCACCACTCTCTTTTTATTAGCATACAGCATCAATCTCTTCGCATCAACATATCTGATCTCTGTTCCATACGCCGTCATCTCGTAGACGCAATCGTGCTCGAATGTTATCTCCACGTAGAAGAAGATCGTGATCATGGTGAACTCTGCGCAGATGGGCTTGGGGTTGGTGCACCACCGACGTAGCGCGATCTCTGGCGTGCCGCTCGCGTTGTGTTCGTTCCGTACTCGGAACACTATACAATAGTATTCCACTTGGTCTAGTAAAGTTACCTGGAATTAAGATTATCATTATTAATAATATATATAACTGCCTCATTGGTGTAGCGGCTAAGTGTTATTGGGATTTTAGATATTTTTCCGTAGTGATTCCGTAGTTTGGAGGCTCAGTAAATTGGACAAGGCGTTTATTTTATTTAGGACATTGATTTATTTTTACATTGGGGTTGAACGTTTACAATTTAATCACCATTTTCCACCCATTGCCTTCTATAGTTCTTAAATCAGTCTTGCACTCTCCTTATCCACTCTTTTCCGGCCAGTCTTAAAACAGCATCTGACCAACGGGGTACTAGAAACCGCAAATATCTTCACCCAAGCCTTGACCACCTATCGCTCTGTGTACGAACATAGTGTCCCCATAAAGGAAAGGGAGGAACCTATGAACAGGCGTGATGATACTCGGTGACAAGGGATGCTGGGAAAGTGTTGATGCGAGTGAAGGCGCTAATGCTGACGAAGGTGTCGCTGCTTCTTCATGACTGTGCTGATGTTCATAGGAATTAATAGTTCTATCATTAAAAAGGGAGAATCTACCGACCAGGCGAGGTATATTACCTGGTGGGTCAAAGCCTAATGGCGAACATTTTTTATGTGTTACGAAAACGTTTCAAACTTTCCTCGCTACACCGATTTGCTCTATCGTCCATCCTATAGCCAACATATAATTTCCACTTACGTTGTATTTGACAATTCCAACCTGGTGCAGCGTTACCGCGTAAGGTGGGATGATGGTGGTCTTGTCGGAGAATATCTCCGTTCTGGTCTCCTCTGGATCACACGGACCGAACCGTTGGACGTTTGATGTTGCTGCAACATGTTTCAAATATATGGATGGCACATGGTGTACTTTCTGCCGCGATATTTTGGCAGCTGCTGCATGGCATGCATTGGCGTGCGGTCCATCGCTGACCTGCATCACACCTTATGGCATCATGTGCGGTGTCAGTGACTTTTTTATGAGATATTAATACGGTGCGGCGTCGGACCGTGTGTGCACCTTACCCTGTACTATTATGAGTTTTTCACTATTTACTTTCATAGTAAATGTCAATTTTTATGCAAGCGATTTTAGTTCTTAACTTGGTTACATTAGGGATTAGAGTCGCTAACATGACATCTCTATAATCTCGTAAATAGTAAATCAAAACTTAACTATGACACATATGTCACATAAGCGACTCTAATCTCTAATGAAACCAAGTTAAGAACTAAAATCGCTATCATGAAAATTTACTTTACTATGATAGTAAATAGTTATAAAACTCGTGATAGAGGTACTGAATGCACTATGGATTAAAAAAGGACGATATGGTAACGTTTGATTTTATCATTATGACAGAAACAATAAAGCGACTTTACTTCACTTGACATTAAAAAGTAACTTTTAGAGGCACTAGTCATTAAAATTTTCGGACATTATTCGCGTAAAACCTGCCAAACTACAATACTTTTTCTAACATTTATTCTGGATGTCGCTACAAATGTACGTTTGGCGCACCCTGGGCAGTAAGTCCCATTACGACTCTAAAAGTCTAGCTAATCTTTCCACCACGACATAGGCAGTTCTCATGGTTGATTCTGATGTCTGACGCGGTGGTTCGGATTTGGCTTAATATGTGCCGTATTGCGAGTTCGATACCCGTTCGGAACCATTATTTATATGAATATAGTTATTGTTTAAGTGGTGAACTGATACAACATCACACGATACAGGACACATCATAGTATGCGGAAAAGTGTACAACAGGACTTACTTCTCCGGAGTATGAGATGGTTGGGGGCTAGCCTGGTGATGGCAGGGTGGCCAATCTTGGCGATGCTAAGCTTCACCCACCGCTTGTACATCCCATAGTCCAGGAACCTCGACGGGGATTCGCACCCCGGACCGTAAGTGCCAACACCCAGCTAGAAAAGTATAATTTATTTTTATCAGGAAGCCATGTTCTTTCCCATGCAACTAGTGTTGAAGTGTACGTAATGTATTATATAAATAAAACATTAAATCCTGTTTGTTGATAAATGCATCACTTGAGAACAGGAGGACCGATTTGATTATTTTTTATTTTTATTTAAATAGTCCAAGTAAGATTTTTGGGGAACGAAAAATTGAAAACGCAGACGAAATCGCGGGCAACAGCCAGTTTGTTTTTTGAAATATGTATAAAATTTAAACTTATTTATTTGCATTCATTATTTTAATCATTGATGAGGGGGTTAAGCAACGGTTGCTGCGGTCAGTTCCTAGATGCGTGACCATTCTTTCCATATTGAGACCTCTCCATGCTTCAAAAAGTACGAAATGTCGTTAAGAAAGTCAGCAGCCCAAAAAGTCCAACAACTGGTCTAAATTGATCTGGTCTATATTTTCTTATAAAGTGTTGGGTTAAGCTGATACATAGTCATAACTCACCAGTTTCCATTTTCCTTTGTCCCGTATAACAAGGGCGGTACCACTCCGCCAAATGCAATGCCCTCCGTAAAGTCCCCGCGCGCATGCCAGGTGGGTAGGCCACATGGTCTCCAAGTCCAACTACAAAGAGTATAACATAGCATCAGGTCTATGTATTGCCCAGGAATTAGGCAGGGGAACTGATGTACACCCACATTTCGCCGATGCCATTATGTCTCATGTGATAGGGGGCGAGCCTGGTGGTACTGAGATAATCAGTGGCGTAGCTACCTTGGGTGGCACCCGGTGAGGAAGTTTGGGGGGGGGGGGGGGGGTTAAAGTTGAACAAATTTATATTTAAATATTGAACAAATTACAAAAACACAATAAAAACAAAAATAAATTGTCTTACAATTAAAATATCTGTTTAAAAAAAAAAAAATTAAATATGGTGAGGTACCAATTAGGTACTAAATACTTAAATACAGAGATTGCAGTAAATCAGCTCAGAAGTCGACCCACCATCCTATCTTCAGCTTATCGTTATTAGATTTTCGAATATAAGGAGTAATTTTTTTTAATTACCTTACCTAATATTAATGATAGACTTATGTTATATAACAAATTCTATGTCAACCCGTCATCCTGAAACACACAGAAAATTAATGCAACAGGTACTCACTTCGGCCCTTCTATAAAATTCCCGACACTGCGTTATGTCGACGTACTCCATTTTGTACACCCGCACCATTGAGCTGTTATTACACTCTGAAAGTATTAACAGGTAGATTAATGATAGTACCTGTCTTCGTCTTCGTCAAGCAGAGCTTGCTGCAGTCAGTGCTTGGATGGGTGACCGTTTTTCAAACTAACGTGCTTTCGTCTATTCACATGAGCGGGTGGACCCAAAAACTTTGTCTTAACAACTATTCTTACCTTAGAGTATCAGTGTCTCGCAGTTATTAGGTGGTGGAGGTCAGATGGCAGTCGCTCTGTGTCAAATACTGATACTCAGCCGCAACCGGATCGACTGAGAGCTGATCCCAATGTAATTGGGAAAAGGCTAGGCAGATAATGAATTACATCTCTGCCAAATCCTTCGACAAATACAGGCGTGATGCTATGTTATGTTGTAATACAGTTTAGGTACCATTTGTAAGGCTCATTGCGTAGATTTCTGCCTTGTTGAACTGCAGAGGCGGGGCACAAATTGGAAAAACCTCTGCAACAAACAAATATCTTAGCCCGAAATTTTTACCAGCGGGCAATTTTATTTTTTAATATTTTCCGCTCGCGGCTTCATCCGCGTTATTTACGAACTCGTACATTTCCCCGGGATAAATAGAAGCTTATATTCTATTCCAGACTATAATCTATCTCTGTGCCAAATTTCATCCAGATCCGTTCAGCCGTTCTGGCGTGAAAGAGTAACAAAGATCCATCCATCCATCCATCAATCCATTCATCCTCACAAACTTTCACATTTATAATATTAGTAGGATTAGTAGGAAGTAGGATACTCTGCATCGTTATTAGAACTTAAATGTTTACATTTATTGTTCTGTACTTGATTAAAATGATATTCTCGTTAATTTTAACGCGACTATGATTGGTAAAACAAATCATGGACAGACTCTAAACGAAATAATAATAATGCAGGCAGCGGGGGCGGGGCGGTTAGCGTGAGTGGTGAGGTGCACCGCACGATAGCTGATAAGTGAGCTATATCACGGTGACCATAGAAAATTGTTCCATGAAATACATCTTTCGTTATATATACATTTTTATATGTTTTAATTACTAGCGAACCCTACAGACGTTGTCACACACCTACCGGGTCCAAATGTCCAAACATACATACGTACAGAAGAATTATATATATATACTAGCTTTTGCCCTCGCCTTCGTCCGCGTGACCTACATATTTGTATAATAATTTATAGCCTATAGCCCTCGGGGATAATGTAGCTATCTATCGGTGAAAGAATTTTCAGATTCGGGTCATTAGTTCCGGAGATTACCCCTTACATACAAACAAATTTTACCTCTTTATAATATTAGTTTAGATAAAGATATAATTATAACAATATTCGTAGTGCTTTAAAAAAAGGTTCTCATTAGAAATAAACCTTTCTCAGGCACTTTTAAAACGTTATTTGAACTCCAGTTGCATGGTTACAGAGTAGGTCCTATGGAGATGAACCGGCAAAAAACTCTGGACGCTGTTTAGTGGAGGCAGAAATAAAAAAATAAGTTTTGTCAATTGTCGATTAGCTTTCTACGTGTTGCGGGATCGATTCCGGCACGTAACAAATATTTGTAAGATCTACAAATAATTGTTTCGGGTCTGGTATCGCGTGCATTTGACATATGTATTTGGAAACTATACCCACGATACAAGAGAAAATCCTAGTGGGGGAAAATGTCGCTTAAAAATACTTAAAAGGAGCAGTATTCTTCAATGTAACTCCAGGATTGAAATCCACTAAGATTTTGGGGCTGGTCTTTAGGTAAGAGTACGAGACGAAGAGTTTCAAATGCACTTACTGATGTGAAACTTGGCTGTGTCCAGCTGCACTAGCGCCGGTGCGCTGTACGTGCTGCGAGTGAACTCTGGATGGAAGATGTACTCCTTCACGCGGATGAATGGCCCACTGCAGTTGTGGCCAATGATGACACGGGAGCGCGCCCTACGTACAGACAAATTAATGTTTATGTACAGGATAGTTTTACTAATTGTAAGAACTAGCTGTTGCCCGCGAATGCATCTGCGAGTATTCTTTATTTATTATCTATTTAGTGTTTTTCTGCAATATTAAAAATAACAAAGCTACCTCTATCAAAGTCAAAGTCAAAGTTTTCTATTTCGACTAGGCCTTTTCAGGCACTTTTAAAAAGTCGAAACTCTAGGCGCACAGTTCCAAAGGGGGTATGTCCTATGGAGAAGAGACCGGTAAGAAACTCCATAGATACTCTTTTCAAAAAATAAAAAGTTAATTTACAGTTAAAATCTTAAATTAACATCCATTATATAAGAATGGAATGGAATGGATGGAAGCTAAAATAATGGAAGGTAATAAATAAAAATCTTTTATTTTCAGGCAAAACATAGGCCCATAGCTTGTTAAGTATTAGAAATTATTTAAAACTACGTTAGTAGATATTACTTGTACTTCTCAAAACAAAAAGTAAGTACTACATACTAGGAGGTTTATCAAGCTCCATGAATAACATGTAGCTTGACAAAACCTACCCATTGTAGACCCATCAATGTATCAGTAATTTCACTAGATACCTTATTGTACGTACCTGAAGGCGTCTTTGGGATAGTTGTCGATTTCCAACGCAGTAGACAAGGCCATCTCCTTGGAGATCAGAACCAGTGTCGTCGTAGTAGGATATGATCTCGCTGCGGGAAGCAATACATCATCAGGGAGTGTAGTACAAGTTTCACAAAAATATATGTAAAATCGTGCGCGCGCATCAGTGAACTCGTCCATACATTTTTGTCGTTCATACATTTATGTCGTTCATACATTTTTGACGCTCATACATTTTTGGCTTGGTCGAGATTGAGGAACACCTAATTCTAGACCTCCCCCTCCATTCATTTGTTCATTCATAAGTTTTTGACGACAATGATTGACTGCGCGGGCTCAACAACTGTTTGTATAACCTATAGCTAGGCACATCAACAGTTGTGTTTGTAAACTCACCATCGATACAGGAATTATTCTTAGGGTGGAGCAACGTTTTATAAAAGAAAACATGATACAACTTCTACTTATTCTAAGACACTGACAATCACCCCTGTATCGTAAGGGTGAGGCAGAGGTGTAATAATTGTACACCCACATTTCGCCGAAATCGTTATTAAGTCCCATGAATGGGGACCGAGACTATCGCCATCTACCAGGCACAGTTACAAACACACTAGGAATAGTTCCTGTATCGTGGGTGCGTTTACAAACACAAATATTCACATACACAAAGACCCAGACCCGAAACAACTATCTGTAGATCATACAAATATTTGTTCCGTGCGGGAATCGAACCACTGCGCCAATCGTGACGTCAAACTCAATATACAATTTGATCCCTTAACACGCTTGTCACGCTTGCGACAAGTCCAAAGTGGTAGTCCACTCACTAGAGGGGTATATTAGCAAGCCCAGCCATGGATATGTCTCGATGTCCGCCGGCCCCTCATTGACAGTTTCATCAGGCAAGAAATCGGCGCCGCATACTCCCGGTTGAGGTTTAGGCTTGGTCTTATTACGTGCAACGTCTAGCGGTTCACCTGAAAACAAAGGCGGGTTAGCTAGAGATGTCCAGGATGCGCCGGACAATCTTATGATTCATTAGCTTTTGCCCGCTACTTCGTACGCGTGGAATTTAGGATAAGATATTTTCCTGCGGTAAAATGGAGCCTATATTTTAAGTTAGACCTCCAGCAATACATCGGTGAAAACTGCATTCAATTCCATGCATGCATTTTTGCGTGATTCTTGTACAAACAGACAGACAGATAAAAATTCTAAAAACTGTAGTTTTGGCTTCTGTTGCTCTAATAAAGACCCACCATATTAGTTTTTCATCCAATATCTTTAATGTACAGACATCGGCCTGTTATTATTTTATTATATGTATAGTTTATTCGGGAAGGCTCTTTCCTTCCGCCCCTCATTTTAAAATTAATCACGGTGTACATATATTTAAATAAGATGGCCCTAATTTATCAAAAAATATCCGTGTTCTTACAGTCAACCGGGAATATTGTACCACTATCACGAGTTTTCTTACTATTTACTATCAAAGTAAAGTAAATTTTCATGATAGCGATTTTCGTTCTTAACTTATAGGGATAAGAGTCGCTTATGTGACATCTAGTCATAGTAAAGTTTTGATTTACTATTTACTATATTATAGAGATGTCATGTTAGCGACTCTTATCCCTACCTACCTTTTTTACATTTACTATGAAAGTAAATAGTAAAAAACTCATAATAGAGGTACTGGTACACCAAAATATTTCTAGTTTTATAAGCGTCTAAAAACTAATTGGCAGAGCACGCTTGCCTAAACAAACTTTATTCAGTTGACCTCATAATAAGCGATTTCCTGAATTACTTGTCGTATACTATAAGCATGTTCTAAGAAAAATATATTTTACATAACTACCTTTATTATGTAAAAATATTATAACGCCTGTATTCCCCGTAGGGTTAGGCAGAGGTGTACTGTAGATGCTGTTATTATGTCCCATGAAATTCCATTATCATCATCATCATCATCAGCCTGCATTAGTCCAGGGAGAAATTCCAGACTAGTGAGAAATTCAGAAAATCACAAGAACACTCAAATTAACTTACTTGCAAACCCATCGTAAATTAAAACAAATATAAATGTTGAAATTTCCATTTGTTATTCGTAACACACTGGTATTAACCAACTTTTGCAATAAATTTAAACAAAATATACATATATAAAATATGGTACTTTAATCACAACCGCACAGCACAATCGGACACATAAAACTATTCAACTTTTAGTATAAAAAATACCATTTTATTATTGAATCATCGTGAAGAGATAAGTCAATGACTTGTTTAGAAAAGAATGACGTATTCAATGAAGATCCATTCATGCATTGTTTTTACTTTAATATACATCTCTATACAGATCATTATTGCTGTTTGTCTGTATTTAAGCATACAGTCTGTCTGTTAAGCACAGACGTGAATGATGCAGTAACTAAACATGGAAAGGTTTTATGGAGACCATGCAATAAGCGTAGAAATTGGCACTTTCAAAGAGGCCTATGCCCAGCAGTAGGCGAAGTCCGAGTGTTGATGATGATGATGATAATGATGCGATAAGGTTGACTGCATCAAAAATAAATTCTGAAATCTTGTTCTGTAAATAGTTTTTCTTTTAAAATCTCAGTAAAACTTAATCTCTTGTCTTTTTACGGCGTTTTCAATGTTTAATTGATCAAAATCTCAAAGTGTGTCTATGGCAATGAAAGACTATGACCTCACGCCTTGCAATCCCAAACATATTTAGAACAAAATGTCGTTTTTAACTGATAATAAAAAGTAACTCAGATGACTTGTAGTCAACTACCGTATTTGTGTCGTTGACCGACAAGTTAGACACCTATGACCCATGGTGTCTAACTTGTGGGAACACTCATAGGACCTTTTTGGACTTCATTTGGTAACAATGATAAAATAGCACAACTAAATCGATAGGTTGGTAAATCTATTGAAGCAGGGGCTGAGCGATTGGTACTGGTTCGCGCATCATCATCATCATCATCAGCCAGAAGACGTCCACTGCTGAACGAAGGCCTCCTCCAAGGGAGGGGTTTGCCATAATTCCCACGCTTGGCAGGCGGCTTGGGGATCGCAGTGGCTCACCGATTAGTGAGAGGACGCTGCTGCCCGTCCTCTGGTGTCTGGCCGCAGTTTTAAGACGTACCTGGTTCGCGCACGGTACAAATATTTTCTACGTTTGATCTCTCTATTTACAAACCTGACCTCTATATATTCATACGCATAATTTTTAGATCAACGTATACTCTATCAATACGGACAGAATCGCGAGCGGAACTAGTATATAATTATTATGGAACAAACAGCTATTGTACGAAATAAACATATAAACAACAATCTATATGCAAATTGCTTTGCATTATTATTGTAGCGGTACATAAATATAGTTGTATGCAGAACAGAGTATTGGACTGGGGATAAGAAAATACATATTTTTGCTATTATAAAATAATTCTAACATGATAGCTAGATAGATACCGCGCAGATTGGTCGAACTACGAGATTAAGCAGCTCTTGCTACAATCAGTCCTTAGATGGGTGACCATTTCTCATAAATGGAGACCTCTCCGTGCCTCGGAAAGCACGTTAAGCTAGCTGTTAATCCCGAGTGTAATATGAAGACCTATGGCAGTCACGGGTGTCATAGCCCAAAAAGTTTGACAGCCAGTGTATCAGTGTCTCAGTAATTGGGTGGCGGTCGTCAGTTGGCAGTCGCTCCGTATAAAATACTGATATTCAGCCGCAACCAATTAGACTAGGCAGATGATGATGAGGATAATATTTTAATTTATCGTCGTTACAACTTTGTACAACATACCACACTACACACAAAGCAACATAACAAAAAACCACAGTATAAATCAAATCATTTATTCATATCTTTTTGGGTATTACATGATCACACATTATAAATTCGTTCCACCAAAATCTGCCTTTAATAGACGTTACATGAATTATTAGGTATTAGTTCAAATTTCAATGTTAAAAAAAAAATTATATTAGGAACAATCAAGTTTACATTAGCTAAATAAAAAATATTGAATTTTAATAAAAATTCATACAAATTAAAAAAATGACCATAAATAAAATGTTTAAAAAAAAGATTTTATGTGACAATAAATTCAAATTAAATAATAATTTTAAAGTCAAATAAAATTACAAATTAAAGAATCTAAATAAAAATCAACCTAAATAAAAAAATATAAAAAATCCAAATCTAAAAATTATTATCATTAAAAATATCATTAACACTATAATAACATTATTTTACCAAGAAGGTTTTTAATTTATTTTTAAACATGTTAACATAAAAACTACAGATATTCTTTTGAATCGCGATAGAGCATAACAGTCGCGGATCGACCGCTCTGTGGTCTTATCTCTGATCTGTACGTGCTTTTCCTGTGAACTAGCATCCGATAAGCCACTTACGATATAAGTACTGCTCCAACAGACTGACGAAGTTTTACCCCATTGAAGATGAAAAGGTTTAGTTATGAAGCTAAAGTTACATTTACATATGTTACATTTGGAAAAAAAAATTAAAGACACTACAGACTAAATTAATAAGTAATCGTTTTTTTTTTCCGGCGCACGAAGCGTTTGATCTTCATCAAAAATCGATAAAAAGGATAAATTCACGTGTGTTACCTAAAAACCTCCTACAACGTGTGTGATTATATACGCAGTGCTGTGTGCGTGTCTTGGTCGACCGACCAGAAGCATAACCTGGACCCAGGGAGCTCCCACGGCTGGATCAGAGCGTACGACAAATCTTTGAGCGTCGCAGCCTTCAAGAAGTATCCGGTGGCTGCCCCCAAATGTGCTTAGCGTGGTCTGTACACAATGCTCTTATATCGAATCAGCATGTTAGTAGTTACCGGTGGTGGTATTGAGGCTGACTACCCAAGGTGCAAGGTGCAGCTCTTCTCCGACAAGACTTATCCTCGACGTAGCAGAAAATTCATCTCTAGTAACTATTCTTTTTGGCAGGTTCATCGCAGGATATCTAGTCATAAAAGGCCTAGGGTCAAAACATCTCGAACCTAAATGGCCCTGGTCATGGTGCTCCGAAAATATTGTCTAAATGTTAAAGTGCGGTTATACACTTCTACTTACCCCTTGGAAATTGCTTCAGGAGTGCCTTTGAGAGTCATACCCATAACATAGCATCACGCCTGTATTCCCCAAAGTTTTAGGCAGAGGTGTACTATTGTACATGCACATTTCGTCGATGCCGTTATTGGTTTCATGTAATAGGGGGCGAGCTTATTGCATTCTATCGGGTACAGTTCCAGGCTTCGTGCTGCTACTGAGAGTTTCATCGGGAATTGAATCCAGGACCTCACGCTTAGCTGTCGCGTTCGCGACCACTGGACCAATGAGGTAGTCATAATACACCCAAAGGAATTATAACTCATTACCACGATCAGACTCTTCTCATTGGTAATTTGTACCCTGACCGAACTCTGAATATAAACTTAAACTGTGTTGACACCCTTGCTCCTTCCCATCTTCCTGACTCGGCTGGCTGCGCAGGCGCTGCCGCTGCAGCAGCAGAGACACTCAAACGGCGCAAATATAATAACCTCATAGGCAATTATTTATATGAGCCTTTTGGCGTCGAAACGCTCGGGTCATGGGGTCCGAATGCACGTCTCTTTTTTAGAGAACTTGCTAAACGCTTGGTCGACAGTACACGTGACCAGAGGGCTGGCCTATTCTTTGGTCAAAGAATAAACTTAAACTTACTATAAAATTGCATTTACATATCAAACTGAGCCTCGAAAGACTGTATAATGCCGTATTTGCCTGCAATAGTATTTCGTTGCAATTTGTCGCGACGCAACTTACTCAGGCTGCCCTTTATTTAAGTTCCAAATTAAACGTTTAAAGTTAATAGCGAAAAAACTTTATAAACTGAAACCACTCAATTATTAAATAGCGGATTCACAAAAGGTATTAAAAGTATGCATACATTTTTGGAATTGCGACCTTAGTGAGGAGGACTTAAAGTTTATTTTTTAATCAGGATCAGCCTGTTATTTTGTTTATCGTATTATATTTGGTGTATCTTTCTTTCATTTTTAAATTAAAGTCTGAGCAAATGCTTACAATATTTTGGTACAACACACAATCTTTTTAAATGCTTTGAAGAGAACCAAGTCTGAATACTGAGTGAAGTATTGTGGTTATTTTATCAAAGAGTATAATAATATACCTCTGTAGTCGTTGCATATATTTTTATTTTGTTCTATTACATCAGTTGCGAGCGACATTGATTTGACATTTGACTTTGGCAGTATGAACGTAAACAAGGAATGTTTTATTTCACTCCGCCTCCATATAAACTTTAAATATGCCAAATCTCACACTCCTCCGTGCGCGCAATATGCTTAAAAAGGGGCACAAAATCTCTTCACGTATTAATATATCGATTTCTCAGTTTTCGAAACAAATTATTTCCTTCAAAGCACGTACGGCGTCAGTTTAGCTATAAATACACAACACTGTGCACTAAGCCTCACAGTCTCCTTTGTATTAAATCTTTTGTGCAGGAAAACGATAATACGGAGGGGGGAGGTGTCGAGTGCCTCTTGAACGAGGCTCCCGTCGATAACGTAACGCCTTGTGACGTAGAAGATGGGAAATTCGGGGAGCACGGATTCGTTTTACAGGTTTAACAATAATAAATACTTCGACTATAATAAAAATATGATGATCTAGTGGTTGTGTACAATTCCAGACCCCGAGAATTTCCATATAGAAAAACCCAATAACATATTGCCCGACTCGGGAATCGAACCCAGGACCTCACGCTCAGCCGTCGCGTTTGTGACAATTAGACCAATGACGGAGTCGGGATCGTTTAGAGGCTGCCTTTATTTCATCATCGGTCTCAATGGCGTCCACCACACCAGCCTAAAGAGAATAGGTGGAATTTATGTATTTATATATGTATAACGCCACATGTCTCTCCATTTCACCAGTTTCGACGTTTACTCTAGTCCGCTCCTTCCTATTTTAGCACTAACATGTCTACCTACTCGTGAAGGTACCACTGCGACATAGCAAGTACATTACCGAAGCTTGAACGGCGCAGTTCAAGTGCACTCCACATGACGCCTCGGCTCTAACATTTTCTTTACATACTGTCACGTCTGGGACTTTTGAGACCCTACCATTATACCTACATTTAAATCCATTCACATTCCGTGCAGTTTAGATTTAAAACGTCTTCATTGATTGTAAATTATGACGAGTAAATAGGCGCTCATTTGTGCTATGTTTAAACATCAAACGGCAGTTCAAAGTTTTTCGTTATTTGTAAAAATATAATGAAGCAATACTAGGCAAGTATTCAGCCCCCCTACACCCCGCACTCTCAGCCCCCTCGCCTCTTCGCGGCACCTGTGAGTAGTGCCGAAACTGTCGCGATGCTTAAAACGAAGCCAACTATCGACAGGGCTGGCAATATGTACAATATACGATTTTATGATTTTTTCGGGTGGTTATGTGTCCGAACTGATAATATGACTGAGTTGAAGATCTGTATCTTCAACTGTCTCATATCGCGTTTATATAAATACCCTAGAAATACTTAGTTCTCTTTCATCCTATAATACTCGAATAACTACTAAACACACGTAGAACTTTACAAATAACAATTAATTAAACGAAGGTTTTATAGACAGGTTTATACACCAGAATCAATCGACTACCATGAATGACATGATTCTTTGTAGAAGATTTGCGCACCCAATACTAAATTAAAATATTCCTGTATATTTATTTATTTAAAGTGTTTCCCCACACTAGTAATAATTCCTTTATCGTGGGTACGTTTACAAACATATATATTCACATACACAAAGACCCAGACATTTTATTAAATAAATATTGGAACCCTATTATTTTTACATGTTAACGAGCATCGACTCCGTGATAATGTACCTCGGTAACCAATAAATAATAATATATCTACAAATTTAGAAAACAGTTTGATAGTTCTGAAAGCATATTCTGTATGCGCAAAACTAACACCGCTGTTATGCATATATGTGTATTTTTCATATGGCATCAGCCATTTAACCTGTCTAAATGTTTAAAATGACATATATTCGTTTAAAGGCCATATATAATTTCTTAAAGGCCATATTTTTTATTTTTTATTTAAGTTAAATAAATCTCCTGTGTCAAAAGTCAAAAATTTTAATAAACAGTCTCAAATATTTGAGTAGATTAATTTTGAAATGAGGTTATTCCGTGAATTCTATGGTAATAAATAACTTTTGATAAAATTATTTCGTAATAGAAATCTTATATAATTAGATTAATAATAATATCTTAGATAGTATTTGGCAGAGTGTATTTGACTGACAATAGAACACTTAAAACATTAATACCTAGGTACTAATTTGCCATAGAATACAAAATTTTGATTTTAAAAATCGTATTTTGCCGTCGATGTCTCGTGGCAGCCCTGAGCACAAATCATTAGCGACTTGAAAGCTTCCTGCCGATAGTTTACGTTTTCTCTTTAACGATGCGACGCCGAGACGACATCGACGTCAGCATCCGTAATACTCTGACACTGGTGACTGTGTACAAAATGTTCATTATTAGGTCTTCAGAGTTTCAGTATGAACCTATATGTTTCTCACATAAATCCTTACTATAATCGGGTCGACTAGGCTCAACGCTCTTAAATTAATTAATTCTCACGATGCATGCCTGCCCTTTGTTGCGACTGATCAGTTGAAATAACTATGGCACTTTCTTCAAAAGGCCATTCCACCCTATATTTGTCTCACATAAATATTTACTAAAATCTGTCTGGACTTTAAAATAGACCTTGACCCCTGAGTTTGTTTCGGCGTATCTTCTCAGGAATAGTCATAGGAAATGCCGACACCATCTAGTTTAAGAAATACGTGTAAAATTGATTGAAAAATCATAATTGCAAAATAAATAATTACATTTCATTTCAGAACACTTTTTTAATTGACCTCATTTGTCAATAAGCAGAAAATAACAGAGGACAATAAAATTATAGAACAACCGTGTACAGAGATTATGTCGACATGGAGATATAATACCGTTGCTCGCTCAAACTCGCCTTTACCGCAATCACTGAAAAAGCTCAACGCTCTTCTAGAGTTAAACCCGGATTTTGATTTATTTGCGGATGATTGGGGGATGAATGCGAGACGAATGGGTGAAATTATTGTGTTATAGTTTTGTATGATTATTTTATGTTGTTTCAAAATAGTGTAATAGGTTTCGGCCGTTCATTTCATGTAAATAAATAAGTCAAGCTGAAGACACGGTTGGCGCAGTGGATGAGCGATCGACTACTGCACTAGGTGTCCCGGGTTCCATTCCCGGACGATACAAATGTTTGTATCATCTACAGAGAATTGTTTCGGGTCTGGGTGTATGTCCATGTGAATATTTGTGTTTGTAAACACATACAGGAATTATATCTACCTATTAAAAAAAACAAAACCAAAAGATATCGAACTACCCTCGAGTATCGCTTGCCCACATTTTCCCGAATCACTGAAAAATATATTTAAATTCTACTTTAAATTGACACGCAACTAATGATCAGATACTGTCGAGATTTTAGTGACTTTATCTACTGACGAAGTGACTATCTCATGAACAAAGAATAGGCCATAGCCTACCTTTGTGTGTCCTGCTGAGTGTGACGTCGTTTATCGGATCTGAATGAATGAATATGAATATGGTAGGTCTACACGTAAATGGCTGCCATCTGATGGCACTGATCAGCCCATGGCTGCCTTGTCAATATGATCAAAATACTACATAACATAGCATCACGCGTATTCCTCGAAGGTATTAACAGAGGTGTCCGATATACATATTGTACACCCACATTTCACCGATGCCAAAGCTTACAGAAAAGGAATAGGGCTATTATCTATTCATATAATAAAATTATAACAGGCCGATGTCTGTACATTATAGATATTGGAGAAAAACTAATATGGGGGGTGTTTATTAGAGCAACAGAAGCCAAAACAACAGTTTAGAATTTTTGTCTGTCTGTCTGTTTGTACACGCATCACGCAAAAACTACTGCATGGAATTGAATGCAGTTTTCACCGATGTATTGCTAGAAGTCTAACTTAAAATATAGGCTCCATTTTACCGCAGGGAAATATTGGATTCTAAATTCCACGCGTACGAAGTCGCGGGTAAAAGCTAGTTAAGTTTATGTAATACAAACGCACCTTATTTCTCACTAAACCGAACGCACCCTACAGTGCTGCCACCATTATTATAAAACGAGTAATCTCTCTCTTATTTCGTCCATGAGCCATGTAAGTTCACTGTTATAATCCAATAAATATTAATTCAAATGCTGATAGGTTGTTTTTAATCCTGACTCCTATAATTAAAAACCGGACAAGTGCGAGTCGGACTCGCCCACCGAGGGTTCCGTACAAATTTGTATATTATAAATAATTCAGGTCCACAAAAGATTTGGTCACCCATACAATTATGAACGCGCATACCGTTGCTTAACCTCGATGATTGATTACGTACTTTAAATCTATACATCTATACATATAAATAAAATTGGAGTGTCTGTTTGTAATATTGAAATAACCGTTTTTTACTACATGCATATGAATATATATACGATACATACACCAAAATAATTTTTTTTACAATTTTTGTCTGTCTGTCTGTCTGTCTGTTTGTATAGGCTAATCTCTGAAATGCCTGGGACGATTTTTTTATTGGCAGGTAGCTGATGTAATAAGAAGTAACTTAGGCTACTTTTATTTTAGAAAAATTATTTTATTTTAGAAAAAAAAATAGGGTTAATTGTATTTGGTATCACTAAAAAATACATTGTTAAGTTCCGACATCCACGCGAACGAAGTCGCGGGCACAGCTAGTAAAGACTATATTTGTTATCATTTCATTACAAATGTATAGTTTTCAGATTTTCGCTGTACTTTTAGTATAAGACTATATTACTTGTCAAATTTCATAGTTCTAGGTCAACGGAAAGTACCCTGATAAAGTTTGATTCCCTTGAGAGTGTCGAAATATGCGTTTTTTGCGGCATAAACGGCCGTATCTTTTTTAGACGTTAACTTAAAAGATTGATTTTTTCACAGCTTCAAGCGAGTAGAGAAGAGAAGAGAGTAGACCTGAGTATATGGTTTTAATTTCAACTCGATACCTCTACGCGTTCCCAAGCTAAAGGGTCTTGACAGACAGACAGACGATAAAGACGTGTGGCGTTAATTTTCTTCTGCACATGTGGCTTCCCTGGGAACTGTCACATCCTGTCTAAATCCGACGACTTGGTTATCGTGATTTCGCATTTTTTTTGTATTTGTTTGTATTTTAGATAGTTTTATTGTATATTTTTTTTTTTTTATTATTTCTTTTGTGTTTAGTTTTTTATATTGTATAATTTGCGTATTGAAGAAGAATGTAAATCAGTTTTTTGAAAAGAGTATCCATGGAGTTTCTTGCCGGTCTCTTCTCCATAGGACCAACCCACTTTAGGAACCGCGCAACTAGAATCATAACGTTTTAAAAGCGCCCGTATAGGCCCAGTTGAAATAAAAACCATGACAAATAAAGACTTTGACTTTGACTTTGACGGACAACAAAGTGATCCTATCAGAATTCCGTTATTTTCCTTTTGAAGTACGGATTCCTAAAATTAGCAAAGTCTGCCCTTGTCTTACATAGAGCACACACAGACAATAGATAGTCAATCAATAACACTGCTACGCATATAACATCCACTGAGTTAGGTATGTCACAGAGTAGAAACTAGATTCAGTGTTCCAAGATATGCAAACAAGTTGTGTTCGCCCGCACAGTTCTGTAAGTACGGCTGCCTGTCACACCGTAGTGCAACAGACCAGAAACATCATTATATTAATACGAGCGACCCGCCCCGGTTTCGCAAGGGTGCAATTTACAATTTCATACAAAAATAGCATCCAAATTCCCGATTATTCTGGTGAATTTTCCAATAAAAATCTTTCGTACAAACCTTGTCATGTCTATGAGGAACACAAGAAAAAAATCAGCCAAATCGGTTGAGCCGTTCTCAAGTGATGCTCCGTCATACATGTGGCAATTGAGAATTATATTGGGACTAGCTTTTGCCCGCGGTTTTCGCTCGCGTTAATTTAGAATTTGCCAAACAATTCGGGTTGTACTCCGCTGGCGAAAGACACGTGGCGCCATCTATGATCATAATAACGTTATTGTTGTTTTTCTCCGGAACAGTACTTTTTTCGGGATGAAAGGTACCCTATGTCCATTTCTGTCATCACTCATCGGTAATTATGGATGTACAATAGTAGGTACCTACACCTCTGCCTAACCCTTCGGTGAATACAATCGTAATGTTATGTCTCAGGTAGGTAGAGGTAGAATTTGTTAATTGTGTGTATGTTTTAAACACAAATATTCATATCTACATAGCCTAAACCAGGAAACAACAATCTGTAGATCATTCAAATATTTGTATGCGCCCGCGACACTTAGCGCAGCAGTCTATCACTCAACCACTACGAACTCGGCCGACCTGTGAACCCGACCATGGACCGCGCGGCCCACATTACGTCCATTCATAAATAACTTTTATTGTCTGATGCTTAAGATTCACGGGATCTGTCACCGTCCGTGACCTTGCAGCCAAAATGTTAACAAGTCCATCATTGTCAGTAGTGTGAATCTTTACATTTCGTGAGTTCGTGTCGGTGTAAAAGAGAGAACAAACTGCTTTTTAAGATTCCGTAGGACAGCTTAAAACTTCTGCTACAATGTCTGAGATGAAGGAAAAATTTATGTTTTGTGATAGAAAACGTCTCTAGTTGAGTTGGAAATGTATGTAGCATCACGCTCGGTATTCCCCCTGGTGTAAGCATAGTTATAAGTTCCATTGTATTGCAGTGTGCAAAAATATACAGCCTTGTAGTTTTTTCTGCGGATTTTCGGACCTTCCCTATGTTTTCGGGACTATCAGTAATATATTAATAAATAATATAATATAAATTCAACCCATTGCTGTCCCACTGCTGGGCAAGGGTCTCTTCTCAGAACGAGAAGGGTTAGGCTTTAGTCCACCACGCTGGCCCGGTGCGGGTTGGCGGACTACACACACCGTCAAGAACTTTATGGAGCCCTCTCAAGTGTGCAAGTTTCCTCACGATGTTTTCCTTCACCGTAAACGCAAGTGATAATCAAATTCTGATCCGCACATGATTCCGAAAAGTCAGAGGTGCGGGCCGGGTTCGAACTCAGACTTTCTTGCATGGAAGGGAAGCGTTCAACCGCTAGGCTATCACTGCTTAATAAATAAATAAATAAATATATAAACCAGTAATATTTTGACAACACATTTAGCACAGTGGCTAAGTCATTAATTTTCTGCGTGACTCTCTACGTGTCGTGAGTTTGATTCCCGCACGGAAGAAATATACGAGTATGTATGATCTACAAATTTTCAGTCTGGTTGTGTGTGCATGTGACATTTATGTTTGTAAAACTGTTCCCACGATACAGGAGAATTCCTAGCGTAGGACAAAGCATATAAAAAAATTACAGCAGGTTTTGATAAGTCAGCTATAACATAACATACCATCACGCCTGTATTTCCCTTTTACTGATGTATACCCACATTGACCCATGTAATGAGGGGCGAACCTTTTTACCTACCGGTACAATTTCAAGCTCCGGGCTGCAACCAAAAATGCCTATACAGACAAACCCAACAATAATTTGCCGGACCCTAGCATCGAACCCAACACCTCATACGCAGCAGTGGCGCTTGCGACCACTTCACCAATCAGTTCTATATTACATACATAATGTTTATTAAAAAAAAAATTTAACACCAATGTCTAAACAATCTCTATAAAACACGTCATAAAATGGCTAACAAGGCACGTAGACTGATTAATTTCCAAAATAAACTAACAGGTGACGTTACAGTAATTAGTATGCTACAGAGAAAGGGGGCAGAGGTAGTGGGGGCGCTGCAGCGGCGCGGCGGTTGCAGGTATGCAGGACCGAATAAATTAATACTTTCTGCGCATTTTGTAGTAAATTCTGTTCTCTCTGGCTACATTATGACACGTTGCGAAACGTGGCGAGTCTCAATTAGAAAGTTTGCTGCATAAACCTACTGAGAGTAACAACAGATATTTTATATTTCTAATTATGTAGTTTACTAAATAAAAATGTTGTAGTACCGTGTAGCGTTCGTAGCAGGTTGTAGACCTTCTACGAATATACTACGCCATGCATAAAATTTAGTTACGATAGCACGCTAGCAAGTTAGCACGTAGATTACGTTAAGATAAATAAAACTTTGACTAATGATTAAAGACCGACCGACCAGCTACAGCGACCGAAGATATATTATTTGTTATTTATAATCTATACAATATATAAAAATGAATTGCTGTTCGTTAGTCTCGCTAAAACTCGATGATTTTTTGAGTGAGGATTTTTTTGTAGTGTAGTGTAATGTAGTGTAGTATAGTGTAGTATAGTGTTGTTCCTAATGCGGACGAAGTCGCGCGGGCCACCTAGTCTATATTGTCCAAATAGATTAATGTTTTGTGTGTTGTGAGCCTATAGATACATTTAAGTAGTAGCTATCTATACATATATACTTACAGTCCACTATTCTTTGTCCATTGTTGAACAGTTGCGAATAAACCTGCATACTAACTACACGTTGTTTTCTTAGAAAATTCACGGCAAACAAAATTGAACCTTATACATTAAACATTTTGGTCCATATTCGAACCGGAGCGTGTTAAGGAGCATCGAGCCCGGTGAATCGCGAGAACAATAGATTATTACCTGAGTGCAATAATGAGTCGTCGGGTGACACGTCTTCTAATTGCTAATGTGCGCGTTATAAAATATTTTAAACAAACGAGTTATTACCGTGAATTTGATTGACTATAAACTGTTACTTGTTCACAAGGTGTATGAGACTTTTGGTGCAAATCATAATAACAGTACATTGAGTGAGTGTTTAAAGAGATTAAAATTGACAAACTGTTACTTTGCGAGAATTTATTACCTAAAACAAGTGACTGTTTGCTGTGCGAGTTTATTTGTTACTACAATGGAGGCGTTTTTTTCGTTACAAGATGAGTTGTTCGACAATTTGATAAAAGCTGAGAGAAATTTTAAGAAAACTCCAAAAGAAAGGATTAAACGCCAGTACTTGGAAACTAGATTGGAGTTGTTAGAACAACTATTTAAAGATTTTAAAGACGGACACAAGGAAATAGTTGCAAAAGCGAAAAATAAGAAGGAAGCATATTTTACAGAAGGAAAATATGAGAGTTTTGAGGAGCTATATGTGCAGTATAAATCAAGTTTGCGTGAAGCTTTGCAACAGTTTCTGTCGCCCGTTACCGAGTTACCTACCCAAGCAGTTAGCAATATCGCGAATAATAATTGCAGTGATGTAAAACTACCTCGCATACAATTACCTACTTTTGGGGGTAGATACGAAGAGTGGCCAACCTTCTACGACATGTTTTCCTCATTAATACACAATAATAAGAATATTTCATCGGTACAGAAATTACATTACCTCAAGTCTTATTTGAGTGGAGAAGCATTAAATCTACTTAGTAATTTTTCGACTACTGATGCAAATTATGAAGAAGCATGGAAGCTGTTAGTTCGGCGATATAATAACAAGCGGCATAACTGCAATGCGATTATGAGGATTTTATTTGGCACTAAGAAAATTCAATCCGAGTCTGCCAATGCTATTAGAAATTTGTTGGATACGACGTCAACCTGTCTTAAATCTTTGGAGAACTTGGGTATTAGTACTGAATCTAGTTACGCTAACGCGTCGGTTGTTCACTTAGTTGTTTCAAAATTGGACACGGAATCTGTCAAACAATGGGAACAGCAGATAAATATGACGGGCGATGAGTTGCCCACTTGGATACAATTGCGAGATTATTTAGAGTATAGATTCAGGACCTTGGAAATGATTGATACGAACGGGAACCGCGCCGCGCAACAAGCTAAGCCTGCTGCTAAGTCAAAATCTTTTCACGCATCTGTAGAGAAGGAGAAAGAGAACAAGTCTAAGGCTAAACAAGAGTGTCCGATGTGCTATGAATCTCACTATCTAAACCAGTGCAAGCGTTTTAGCCTTATGACACCTAAGGAAAGACAGGACTTCGTTCAAACGAGTAAATTATGTTTTAATTGTCTAGCACCAACTCATGCGGTAATTAAGTGTCGTCAGTCATTCAGCTGTAGGAAATGTGGGAGAAGACATCACACGATGTTACATTTTGAGAGGGAGAACCAGGAGCAGGCAGCCGCAGTGTCACCGAGTGAATCACAACAGGAGAGAGCGAGCATAACACGAGGTGACACAAACATAACTGCTACATTTTCTAGAGGAGAGCTACAACCCAACAGCGTGCTGCTGGCGACGGCTAAGATTAAGGTATTCCGTTCTAACGGTTTTAAACAAATAATTCGTGCTTTACTTGACCAAGGGTCACAGGCATCTTTTGTATCTGAGTCAACTGTGCAATTATTAGGTCTTGTACGCAAACCAGTAAGTGGCTGGGTGTCAGGGCTAGGGGAGGGCCGTATGAGAATAAAAAACACGGTTTCGCTTCGCCTGGAATCACGTCATAATCCAGCTAGTTACATCTTAGTTAATGCTTATGTGTTGCGTTCCTTAACGTCACTGCTTCCTTCAACCAACGTGAGCACTTCTAAATGGGTAGAAATTGACAATCTTCCATTAGCTGATCCTTCATACGCGACGCCAGGTAAGATAGACATTTTATTAGGTGCAGAGGTTTATAGCGAAATATTACTTGACGGCGTTATGAAGCATCCTTATTGTAATTTAATAGCACAGAATACAGTATTTGGATGGATTTTGTCAGGAAGAATGTCGAGGGGATCTCGAACGTTAGAAAAAGATAATCTCATTAGCATGCACATACAGATGAAAGAGGATGATTTACTTAAAAGGTTTTGGGAGATGGAAGATGAGCCTAATTTAATAAAGAAAGAGATGTCTGATAGCGAGAAAGTATGTGAGGATTTGTTTGATTCAACGACAGTGAGAGATGATGAAGGGAGATTTATAGTGAGATTACCTTTTTCAACGGACGATCCTAAGTGTCAATATGGTAATACAGAGCAGAGAGCAGTGAAGAGATTAGAATATTTAGAGAGAAAGCTATCGAAGGATTCAAAGTCGAGAGAAGAATATAATAAAGTTATGAGTGAGTACTTGAGTATGAACCACATGACACTGGTTTCTGAGAGTGAGTTGCAGAAGTCTAAGGCCGTCTATCTTCCTCACCATGCTGTGGTGAGAGAAGACAAAGACACCACTAAGGTGAGAGTCGTCTTTGACGCTTCCAGCAAAGGTGACAACAGCGTATCGCTAAATGATGAGCTTTTAGTTGGACCAAGGTTACAACAGGATTTAAGGCACATCTTGATGAGATGGCGTCATCATAAAATCTGTATCGTAGGAGATATTATTAAAATGTATCGGATGGTGAGAGTGGCAGATAAGGACACAGATTTTCAGAGAGTTGTCTGGAGATTTGAGGCGTCGGAGCCCATACAACGTTACAAATTATTACGTTTAACGTTCGGTACAGCATGCGCGCCATATCTAGCTGTCAAGGTATTGCATAGACTTGCTGAGTTAGAAGGGAAGAAGTATCCATTAGCGGCGAGAATAACAAAGGAATGCTTTTATATGGATGACTTAATGACCGGGTCTGACACGGTTAATGAGGCAATAATGATTTATAAGGAGATGAATGAGTTAATGAGGAGTGGCGGTTTCGAGTTACAGAAATGGAATAGTAATGATGACACGTTTTTAGAGCAGATTGGGAAAACAGAGTTGAGTAAAAAGCAACCTATTAAATTAAATGATCTAATTAAGGTGTTAGGATTGAGTTGGAATAGAAAGAATGATAATTTTGAATACGTATTAACCTTACCTGAACCTAAGGATATAATCACTAAAAGACAAGTATTATCTGAAGTAGCAAGACTATATGATCCTTTAGGCTGGATTGCCCCAGTGATAGTTAATGCTAAGATTTTAATTCAGAAACTGTGGAAATCTGGTCTTGGGTGGGATGAGAGTTTGACAGATGAATTATATGGTGAGTGGCTAAAATACAGACAAGAGCTAATAGATTTAAAACATCTAAAAATACCTAGGTGGATAAAATATACACAAGAGTGTAAGAGGGAGTTACACGTATTCTCAGATTCTTCAAAATCAGCTTTCGCGGCAGCAGTTTACATACGAGTGATTGATAGTTCAAATAGAGTGCATGTACATTTACTGTCCGCAAAAACTCGAGTTGCCCCAATCGTAAAGGAGATTTCTATACCCCGACTTGAATTATGTGGCGCCACCTTAGCAGCTAAGCTTATATGTGAAGTATCGCAAGTTCTGGAGATACCTAAGGAACATCTGTATGGATGGACCGACTCCACCATAGTGCTAGCATGGCTCAAGGGAGGCTCAAGTCGATGGGCAACGTTTGTTAGCAACCGAGTGTCCACTATATTAAATATTATGGATTACCACCAGTGGAGTCATGTCTCATCAGAGACAAACCCCGCAGACTGTGCTTCACGTGGTCTGCAGCCTAAGGAGTTGAGTGAGCAAACACTATGGTGGAGAGGACCGCAGTGGTTGTCAGAAACTACAGTGCACACAAAAAGTAAACTGATTGAAGACACACACGAAGAGGAACGAATCCAATCTTTAACTATTCTATCTGACGTTGACGAAGAATTTATTTGGTTAAAATATTCATCATTAAATAAGCTATTAAAAATTGTATCCTATTGTAGACGAGTTTTGAATTATAAATTAAAGAAAGATAATAGATCTAAACTACCTAAATTTATCACACCAAGTGAAATTAACGAGACTTTATTAGCATGCATTAAACAAGTACAAGAGCGCGAGTTTTCGTTTGAAATTAAACAATTAAAGATTGGAGGATATGTGTCTAAAAAGAGTAAATTACGATCTCTTTGTCCCTTTTTCGACCAAAAAGGGATACTAAGAGTGAGTGGACGCATAGCACAATCGGACGTGTGTTATGACACGAAGCACCCGATAATTATGCCTGGTAGTCATCATTTTACTAAGGTTTTAATTGCGGATGCTCATGCAAAAACATTGCACGGTGGCCCACAGGCTATGTTAAATTTTCTTAGAGCCAAGTACTGGATCTTACGTGCTAAGGACCGTGTTAAAAAATATTTTAGAGAATGCACTATTTGTTTGAGATACTCCTCGAGGAAGACTAATCCTCTAATGGGTCTACTTCCAGAGGTAAGGTTGAAACCCAGTAAGCCATTCAAATCGACTGGTGTGGATTACTGTGGTCCTGTTTATATCAGATTTTCGCCAGGCCGAGGGGCTAAGTCTTATAAGAGTTACATATGCATATTCGTGTGTATGGTTACACGAGCAGTCCATTTAGAAGCAGTAACCGACATGACTGCCAAGGGTTTTATTGCTGCGTTTAGGCGATTTACTGCTCGTAGGGGCCATTGTCAGGATTTATACAGTGACAATGGCACCAATTTTGTTGGCGCTGAGAAACAAATGCGAGAAATGTTTAATAGTGCCCAATCTTCTCTTCCTGGAGAATTAGCAGAGCTACTTTCTTTAGAAAGAACCACCTGGCATTATATTCCTCCCCACTCGCCTAACTTTGGCGGGCTGTGGGAATCCTCGGTGCGTAGTACTAAAACCCATTTGAAGAAGGTAGTAGGAAATAGCACACTTACGTATGAAGAAATGTCGACTGTCCTGGCGCAAGTGGAGGCGTGTTTAAACTCGAGACCTATTTCTGTGTTGAGCGATGACCCAAATGACCCTCTACCCTTGACCCCAGGTCACTTCTTGGTAGGCGAACCACTGTTAAATATTGCAGATGAGGATTATACTAATTGTAAGGTTGTTGGTTTAGATAGATGGCGATTGACGCAAAAAATTGTAACAGATTTTTGGAATAGGTGGTACAAGGAATACTTAGTTAATTTAAATCAAAGGTATAAATGGAACACTAAACGTGATGAACCAGAAATAGGCGATATTGTTGTTTTAAAAGAAGACAATGTACCGCCAGCGAAGTGGTTACTTGGTAAAATTATCAAGAAATATCCTGGATCTGATAATGTAACCCGAGTCGTATCCGTAAGGTGTCAATTCGGAGAATATAAGCGTCCAGTGAGCAAAATTTGTATTTTAACTAAATGAAATTTGTTTATTTTACTTGTTATACTGTTTAAAATGTAATTCAAACCTATTTTAGTTATTTTCAAATTCAGAGTTTATTTACCTACCTGTCCAATTAAACTTTAAGGAAGCCAATGCATTCATATTATATAAGATTATGAGGAGTTCTGCCAAACCTATTGTTTACCTTCATCGGTAAGTTCAGTTGAATTATATAATGACCTACTTATAAAACGTGTTTGTTATCAATGGACCTACCTAATTGAATGCGCCCGGCGGTGCCGTACGCGTTCTCCGTTGCTTGAATGTATTAACTTACTACAAATAAGAAAGATACAGGTTGTTCTGTTATTCCTTTTTTTTTTTTAAATTTATTAATTTTTGAGAAAGATGTTTCTTAAGAGTTTGTATTTACACTTGTTAGGTTAGTTAAATTTACGCATAAGAATTTCTATTTGATTTATTGTTTGAGTCTTAAATGTCATTGGTTTGAGTTGTAAGTTTTTTTTAGGTGTAGTTAAAGAACTAGGTTCTTTGGCGGGCGGAATGTCCAAATAGATTAATGTTTTGTGTGTTGTGAGCCTATAGATACATTTAAGTAGTAGCTATCTATACATATATACTTACAGTCCACTATTCTTTGTCCATTGTTGAACAGTTGCGAATAAACCTGCATACTAACTACACGTTGTTTTCTTAGAAAATTCACGGCAAACAAAATTGAACCTTATACATTAAACAATATATATAAGAACTCCTATTTCCCTTGGTCACGCCATACCTTGATAACGACTTTACCGATTGCATTGATCGTTCTTTTTTTTTAATTTTCTAATACTTTATAGAAGGTTCTTACGGTAAGAAAAATTAAGAAAATTGCGCAGAAAATTGGTAAATTTCAGAAAACTTAACGACTATTTTAACTTCGCGCGTTTTATGAATGTGAGTTGAGCAGACAGCTGTTTGTTTTAAGACAAAACAGTACAACATCTGTCGCGTCAGCTAGTATTATTATAATTATCTCTGCTGTAATGATGAAGCAAAGTATAATGAAGTATATCCAAAAATTCGAATGTATCAGTCCTTACTTGTCTTTATGACCAGTTAGTCAGCTCTCTCTAGATTTCTTGACGAAATACAAGTGTTTAGACATCTATCGGAAATTTAGAATCAACCGCCATCTCGAAGTCATCAGGACATAAATTAGTTTCAAGTTTTGGTTGAGTTCAAGAACTAGCTGTGCCCGCGACTTCGTTCGCGTGGATGTCGGAACTTAACAATGTATATTTAAGGCGAAACGCTTTAAATTTTTTTTTATAAAAGTTACGTGAAGTTAAGAAGACCAAATACACTTAACCCTATTTTTTACTAAAATAAAAGAATTTTTCTAAAATAAAATTAAGTTAAGTTACTCCTTATTACATCAGCTACCTGCCAATAAAAGTCCCGTCAAAATCGGTCCAGCCATTTCAGAGATTAGCCTATACAAACAGACAGACAGACAAAAATTGTAAAAAATGTTATTTTGGTGTATGTACCGTATATATATTCATATGCATGTAGTAAAAAACGGTTATTTCAATATTACAAACAGACACTCCAATTTTATTTATATGTATAGATATTTTAGCAACACAAGAAAACAAATAAATAATTTCATAGCCCTACCAATAACATTGAAAAGGGCAATAAAATTACAGTTTATTTTTAATGAATCATAAAGTTTTGTGTTCACAAAGTTCCCTTTTACAAGCAAGCGAGAAATTATAATATTATGCAAATGCATTTGTTAACGCCATCCATCTTAACTGTGCGAAGAAAATACAACTAAATGGAATAACTTTTATTTTATTTTGTTTCTATAGACACGCCATACTCAAAGTGTGCTCCGCGGAGCCCTAAGGGTCCGCTAAGTTTCTGTGGGGGCTCCGTGAAATGAAATGAAATAAAATTATTTATTTTGCAATAAGGATTTTTCAATCACTTTTACACGTCTTTTTTAAACTAGATGGCGTCGGCATTTCCTATGACTATACCTGAGAAGAAACGCCGAAACAAACTCAGGGATCAAAGTCTATTTTAATATGAAAATACTGGTCACTCAATTCTATCAAGCCTGACATCAAACAATTGATGAAATGTAAAAAACAATTTCATATCTCCCATTAGATGCAAATGTTAATGTATACACATAAACTACTTAGGGCTCCGTCAAATATTTCGTTTTCCGTAAGGGTTCCGTCGCCAAAAAAGTTTGAGAACCGCTGCTATAGATAATGTAGGCACTTGCCTACATCGTCTATAGCAGCAGTTCTCAAACTTTGGCCAGACACTGATAATAATGAAATTTCGTGTTTTTCATCTCATATAATAATATGTATTAATAACTCTAGCAGTGATAGCCCAGCGATTGAACGTTTGCCTTCCATGCAAGCAAGGAGAATCTGAGTTCAAACCCGGCCCGCACCTCTGACTTTTCGGAATTATGTGCAGAGGCCCTAGTGTAAGTTGTCGAAATAAACTTACACTAGGGCCTCCGATCAAAATTCGATTATCACTTGCGTTTACAGTGAAGGAAAACATCGTGAGGTAACCTGCACACCTGAGAGGGTCCATAAAGTTCTTGATGGTGTGTGAAATCCGCCAATGCGCACCGGGCCAGCGTGGTGGACTAAGGCCTACACCTTTTCATTCTGAGAAGAGATCCTTGCCCAGCAGTGGGACAGTAATAGCTTGAATCAATTAATTAATAAATCTATACCTACCACTCTCTTTTCACTCTATATAACAATGACGCACAACATTTTCTTCTATTTTGTAGTGAAAAGCTTAGCCAAACAACAATGATATCGAGGCTGACTGCCCAGGGTGCGCCTTTACCTCAGATCTATGATAGACAATATCAAGAAGGACTTTGTTCGTATCCAGGGAGCCATAGACACATAGTTCAGTAATATTGCGTTACCAATGTTACTGCAAAAGGAGAATTTTCCCGACCTGCAGCTTAATTTACCGATGGTAGATGACAAAAATGACTTTTGATGGCTACTATCAAAAGTCATTTTTGTGTCGTATATTGACTGACAGTGGTGAGACTGCTGTCTCGTGACTGTCTCGTTGCTGTCGCTTTTTAAAGTAATTAAGCTCCAGAGTCTTGATTACGTACGTCCGATAACGACAACAACCGAGTAACAGTGCATCCCTTTCTCTCTTATATACTTTTTTCATAATCACACGGAATAACATGTTTATTAGAGACAATCACTGTTTGATATATCTTTCTGTTATCAGCTAATTTCTAGGTAAGCTAGTTAGCCACCATTCTTTCTGTTATTCCATCTTCTCTTCTCTTCTCAGCTCCACACAACAACCAACCACTAATAAAAGCAAACTCCTTATCATCCTTTTTCACTCCATTCATGATCCAGGAGAGTGCTTTGTGCGTATATCTGAATGCGCGACGGCGAGGGCCGCCACAATCGGGGGTAGGTATAAATAATCGAATAGATCGACGTACCCGGTTGGCTTCGAGAGCTCCGTCCACTTTGGGAGCGCTCATATTTTAGGTAGGAACTAAGGCATAAGCAGTAGCGGTTAGACCCGGTCGTTTTCTGTTAGTACTAATATTAATATGTGAAGCAAAAACTTTGTATCTCTTTTTACGAAAATCACGCGGACGGAGGATTATGAAATTTGGCACAGCGCAAGCTAATATTTTTATATAATATACATTAGAAATACATTAAACTTCATAAAAAAAAACATTACACACACTACCATGCGTTTGACACACACATTGTTTACGTTCATACTGCCAATGTCAAATGTTAAATCAATCTAGCTCGCAACTGACGTAATAGAACAAATTAAAAATAAAATATATGCAATGACTACAGAGGTAAGTATATACTCTTTGACAAAAGAACCTCAATAATGTTCAGACTTAAAAATTGATACGGTCGAATTTCGACCACTAAGCAACGACTTGTAACTAAAAATGTGAAATTTTATTCCTCAATGACGCGCAAAACCGAACGAATTTGGATGAAACTTGGCACAAAGATAAACATTTTTTTTTTAATAAAAATTAAAAGTGATATCATATCACTGAAAAGGATAAAAATATGATTTATTGAATAAGATTACAGTTTCTGAAGGCTACCCAAGGTATAACCACAGATAATATAATACTATACGTACAGATACCTCATCTCATACAAAGGAACGTGACCGCCGTAAGTCGGGCTACTCTGCGGGCTTAATTCTTTTGCCTGCATAGGCGCTAGATGGTGCTCGCAGCGGTGGATAGCAAGCGACATCTAGCGCGTTGCGTCATTGAAAGTGAATTTATTAATTACATGTGTGCACCAATAGATGGCGATAAAAGCGTACTGTATCTAACTATCTACTGTAAGATCTCCGTCACTCGTTCAAGGTCGCGCGCTTACATTTATGTACCTACCTGCGGTAACGCATGATTGTGATTGCTCGGAGAAGTTGGTTGCTACTTTCTACGCGCTCCGGCACCGACGCTTACTCGGGCACATAGGTACCTAACGGCCGGTCGCGAAAATATTGTGACTGTTTATTGTCCGAATTTAATTAACTTTACTAATGACTACATATTGTGCATTTTGCAGTGTAGACAGTTATCATAATATTTTTTTTTAATTACCATACCTTGCCTAGGTACATACTACACGATTTCCTGAAGATTATAATTATTAAAGTTATTGGTTAAGTTTAGAATCTTTGAAAGATAAATTTCTTGGCAAAAAAATCATTCATCAATAAATTGAAAGACAACTGCAATTATTATGGATAATTAAAAATATTTTTAACAATGAAAACTGTTTTTTAGTTCTATGGGCTAGCATATCATTGCGTTCATGAGGCACAGGCAGAGCTCCATCACTCGCTCAAGGTCGCGCGTTGTATGCCTACCGGCAGCCTAATTACGTAAAAAAGCGACAGCAACGCGATAGCCACGCAACAGCAATCTCACTGTCAGCCAATACATTATATGTCAACACAAGAATGACGTTTGACAGAAGTTATCGCGCGATCTACGCCTGTCGCTACATCGGTAATTAGGCTGCGGCTAGCGTACTCTCGAGCCCACAACTAGGTATCAGAGGAGCGCGGCACGCGCAAAGGAAAAAAAAAGATTCGTCGTTAGGTAATAAAGATTCGTCATTTTGTGGTGGATTGAAAGTCCTAAATTTTCAATATCATTTTTACCTTTAACAATTATATTGAAGAGCTAGAAAAAGCATTCTTTTTGATAATTTTAGGAATGTTTTGATGAATCGACCGGGAACTACAATTAACGAAATGTTGAAATTGATTGATTTTCCTGTACATTGTTCGTTTTCCATACATGAATATTTATTAAAATTGTTTACAAGATTCAGAATATTTTCAACTATTAAGTTTAAAAATACATCATTCAGAGAAGGAAATAAATATATTTATCATTTTATAAAACTCAAACATATTTGATTATTAAATAAACAACTATTATTTATTTTATATCATTTTTGTGCGTTTATACTAGGGATGTTACGGAGGTGGATTTATCGGAGGCGGAATCGGAGTCGGAGGTTCTCGTAGTGACCTCCGCGGAGTCGGAGGTGAATCGGAGTCGGAGTCGGAGCAAAGCTACGAATGTAAAATGTAAATAAATAAGAAAGAAGAAACTTGTCGCAACTCGTTCACTCTTCGTTCATCAGTTGCAAAGAACACATGTACTCCGTCAGTTGTCAGTGTCACGTAGAAAGCGCTCAGTAGCGCTGCAGCGAAAGCAAGTCATATCTTGTAACTCCGATATATACCTCCGTTTTGATATATCGGAACCGGAGCCGGATTCGGAGGTGTAATTTTAATCGGAGGTTCCGACATATCGGAATCGGAGTCAAAGCTCCGTAACATCCCTAGTTTATACTAGTGCGTTCGGTCGATGACAGTCATACGACGGACGCGCGATGGGTAAAGCGTCCTCAACTCTCGGTACGCGTACATCATCATCATCATCAGCCAGAAGACGTCCACTGCTGAACGAGGCCTCCCAAGGGGGGGGGGGGGGGTGCCATAATCCCCACGCTTGGCAGGCGGCTTGAGGATCGCAGTAGCTCACCGATTAGTGAGAGGACGTTGCTGCCCGTCCTCCGGTGTCTGGCCGCAGTTTTAAGACGTACTCGGGTACGCGTACAAAAGGTATATTTCTGTTTGCAGCTTTTTAGACTTACGACGCCTGAGATTTTTAGTAAAATTTTGTAGTCTGTTATAGCGTAGGTATTTTCGCTTTTGCACGGGAGTGATGTATCTGTTACGTCGCAGTAACTAATATATTATTATCTGTGGTATAGTTAAGAAAAAAAAACCGATACATCTGTTTCAAAATTGCAAGATTTTCACCTACTTGTGTTGCTGACTACTAAAAGTGCGCGAAAACTATTAAAAAATAAAAGATTCCGTTGTCCCTTGGACATACAACAAATTAACTTAACTCTGCCTTCCCTTCTGGGAATCACAGGGGTGATAGTATGTCTAGATTCCACAGCTTAGTGTGAACTGTAAAGTGAAGGCGAAGCGGACGTGACAACAGAGGGCACAAAGCCCTCTTTAAGACGCATCGTCCTCAATTTGGGCCAATACCCTGGTTCAGCTTTGGAATATCAGGAATCTTGTAGGTGTGCTTGTGGACATTATGAAATATACTATTTTTTTCCGCCGGTATCTGAAAAATTCTGAAGAGAAACTGGTAATAATATAAATAAATAGACTACGCTGTGATTACACATCTCCCTTTACATGTAGGGATCGAGCCTATTGCCGTCTACGGGGCACAACCAACCAACGGCTGCTACTGAGAATTTCAATACATAAAAATGCAGTAACACTTTACCCAAATCTGGAATCGAACTTAGTACCTCACGGTTAGCAGTTGCGATTTCGACCAAAAGGACTATGAGGCGGTTTATATAGGTATTTTGTTTTGGAAACTCAACTGTTCATCATTATTTGGTTTCAAAAGAATATTCAAATAAAATCAAACTGTGTGACGGCATGGTTGGCGCAGTGGTTGAGAGACCGACTGTTGCGCTACGTGTCGCGGGTTCAAGTCCCGCACAGAACAAATGTTTGTATGATCTACAGATAGTTGTTCCGGGTCTGGTTCTTTTTGTATGTAAATATATGTGTTTGTCATCCATGATACAGGAAATATTCTTAACTAGATTCCGCTCGCGGCTTCGCCCGCGTGGTTTACGCACCCGTACATTTTTCCGGGATAAAAAGTAGCCTATGTGCTATTCCAGACTATAATCTCTGTGCCAAATTTCATCCAGATTCGTTCAGCCGTTTTGGCGTGAAAGAGTAACAAAGATCCGTCCATCCATCCTCACAAACTTTCACATTTATAATATTAGTAGAATATGGGGCGACGTAAGAAAAGAGTTTACAGACTTAAAGCATGGTTCCTTGAAAAGGGCTTCTACATAATTCATGAATTTTTCAATTGTAAAGCAAAGTTTATAGTATATTTAGTAATAATTCTCCGTACCCCTCTTTCTGAAGAGCTCAAAGCGAACCAATCGGCACACAGATGGTGGTCGAAGCGTAAAACTGAGGTTGTTAGAATAACCAGTACCACTATCACGAGTTTTCTTACTATTTACTATCGCTTGCATGAAAATTTACATTTACTATGAAAGTAAATAGTAAAAAACTCATAATAGAGGTACAGAAAGAGGTACCAGAAAAACTATTAGAAACATCTCCAATGTGGCCAACAGAAATCAGCCTTTACTCTATGGTGACTCCTGACTATCTCAAGAATTACCCTTCGCCATCGAGAGGAAACGAATAAATCAAGTTGATCGAACCAAATTATGTCGAAGGAAATTGCAATAAAGTTGATTGAAGTTAATCAAGCGAGCTCGACGCGTGCGCTGATTTATATTATAGATAGCCTTTTTCCCAAAAGGGTTTGACAGAGGTGTAATATTGTACACCCATTGTCATCTACCGGGCACAGACACCGACCAGACTCCGTGCTGTTACTGAGAATTTCCATATAGAAAAATCCAATTACACTTTGCCCAACACGGGAATCGAACCCAGGACCTCACGCTCAGCAGTCGCGCTTGCGACCACTTGGTCAGCGAGGCGGATAAAAAGATAGATATAGACTTTATTGCACACAACAAAGTTATAAACACACATCTACACTATTCTAAATGCGAAAGTAATTCTGTATGTTTGTAATCTCTGAAATGGCTAGACCGATTTTGATAGGACTTTCACTAGCAGATAGCTGACGTTATAAGGAGTAACTTAGCTACTTTTATTTTAGAAACAGAATTAAGGTTCCGCGCAAAAATATGCACGGATTCGTAATCCACGCGGGCGAAGCCGCGGGCGGAAGCTAGTGTTGTATAAAGATACTCGGATATTTGAGGCTATTATCTGTTATGCCTCTCATTGTTTGCTAAATCGTGCTATCGTATGCCTCATCGGTCTAATGTTCACAAGCAACTGTTGAGTGTGAGGTGCTGGGTTTCCGAGCCGTGCAAAGTGTAATCGGATTTTATTTAAATTATGAAACTTATACCTACATATAAATAAAAACATTCACTTATATAATATAATAAAACAATACAAATATTGAATACATAGGCGACATTAGGTTTTTAAAAGAGTATCCATGGAGTTTCTTGCCGGTCTCTTCTCCATAGGACCTACCCCCACTTTGGAACCGTGCACCTAGAATCACAACGTTTTGCCTGTAAAGAGCCTGTAAAGGCCTACTCGAAATAAAAATATTTGACTTTGACTTTGACTTTGACTTGAAAAATACACCCCTGCCTCTCCCTTCGCGGAATACAGGCGTGATGGTAGAATGTATTTACTGAGACCGCTTTGATGGCTGTTTGAGAAAGCTTTATGGTTTCCGCGGTGACTTTATAGCAGTGAATTCAAGAAGAACGTCTCATGGCTATCGAGCGGTATGTAAATACCCTAGGCCATTTGAGAGTGGACTTCGAGGCTGGATGTAAAAGAGATCTCATTGCGAAACTGGAGTTGCTGCAAGGTACAGTCAGCATCAAAAATATGTACATACGTAGCGAAATTCAAACGCTTATTCATGGAAAACTATTGTTCAAAATCATAAAATGTATATGTCTATGTATTTTTATTTATCCGCAGATACTATGTGTAAAATTGGTCAAAATTTCGGTCACTATTTCTTCTTAAAATCGCTTTTGAATTTCATTGAGTGTATACATCTTTTTGATGCTGACTGTACAATTAGCTTCAAAAGTACCTGGTCATGATCGTAGTTAGTACATTATTTTGTTATTGTATAGATTATTTTTTTTTTTTTTTTTTTAATAAAACTTTGCCCCACACTTGGATTTCTCCTGTATCGTGGGTACAGTTTACAGACATACATGTCACATGCACGGACAACCAGACCCGAAACAACTATCTGTAGATCATACAAATATTTGTTCCGTGCGGGGATCGAACCCGCGACACGTAGCGCAGAAAGCTAATCGCATAGCCACTGCGCCTTCGCATCGCATTCGCATCTTTACTAAAATCTGTCTGGACTTTAAAATAGACCTTGACCCCTGAGTTTGTTTTGGCGTTTCCTCTCAGGGATAGTCATAGGAAATGCCGACGCCATCTAGTTTAAAAAAGACATGTAAAACCATCGAGATCAAGTGATGGTAATGCTGTCGATGGTCGTACTGGCATGGCGGAAGGAGCGCGGGTAGACGGATCGCAGGTCGAGCACCAGGGGAGGCTGGGAAGGGCCCAGAGGGAGGCGGCACGTAGGGCTCGTGATTTAATAGGCTCGTTTTACAGTTCTTAATTAAGTTCATTAGTAATTTTATTATTCTTATTTTTGTTTAACAGAAGGAGTATGATACTTATGTTTTTTTTTTTTTATGTGAATTCATTGTTGTTATTTTTGGTTATTTGTTTCATTTTTTTTTATATGTATTACGGAAGGATGTAGTATTTAGTTTGTCTATGTTTGTTTTAAAAATAAAGCAGTTCCTTGTCTACAACTGACGTATTATTACAACCAGGACAAGAAATATCCTATGTGTTAATCCAAGGCATGGTGTATCGATGGCCCAAAAACAAAAAAGTGATTTTATTGTATTTTATCGTGGACCACATGTTGTGCCCGACGTGGTAGATGGCTTCGGGCAGTTGGTCTGTGCGTAACTACAAACAGTGGACTCAATATGTCCAGTTGATTAATGGAACCATTTCAGTCCAAGAAGAACGCCAAGGTGAAACAAAACTAGTCTAATTTTCTTCATAATTAAACGTTTTTACTAAATTGAGTTTTTGGTGTCGATTAGAGTAAATTTTAGTATTTACGTTTCTTTAAATAGATTTCAATCTGCTTCAGTTGATCCCTTGCGCCGGCGCACGGCTGCGCTCGCTCCGTATTATGATTTTACTCGACTGCGCTTATTGAGAGCACTATCTCTACGCTTTGGACTCTCGTTGTCTTTTCACCGTCAGCAAAATATTGGACTAGATTAAAATGGATTTTTAAATAGCATTATGCAGTTTACTTGCTTAATTTCTAGGGGATTTCTGCGTACCGTCCATGCAAAAAATAAGCAGGATAATAATAATTATAGTATAACATAGCATCATGCCTGTATTCCCCGAAGGGTAAGACAGAGGAGTACTATTGTACACCCATATTTCGCCGATGCCGTTATTGAGTCCCATGTAATAGGGAGCCTGTTGCAGGCAGGATATCCTCAATTTTACTCAAGTCTACAAAGAATTTTGGCATTTTTTTCTCGGAATAAACTCTCTCATATAAACTGCTGCTTTCATAGTGGAAAGATTAGGCAGTCAGCAAGATTAGTTGCAGAGTTGACTGCCCTAGGGGCGCCGAAGGTATTGAGCTATCGTAACTTGGGGAGGATGTTTTCATGCTTCTTATTTTTATTGACTGACTAGCTTCCGCCTGCGGCTTCACTCGCGTGGTTTATGATCCCGTTCATTTTCCCGGGATAAATAGCCTATGTGCTATTCCAGACTATAATCTATCTCTGTGCCAAATTTCATCCAGATCCGTTCAGCGGATCTGGCGTGAAAGAGTAACAAAGATCCATCCATCCATCCATCCATCCTCACAAACTTTCACATTTATAATATTAAAGTAGGATATTGGTAGGAAGTAGGATTTGTAAGATAAAGAATGTACTTTATAATTAATACGCATACTTATGTATTTTGCGACGATTGTGACAATTTTTTTTCTTGACCTTTCGTTTCAGTTTTGTTTATAAAGTAATATTACTGAGTTTGATTCCCGGATCAGACAGTGTTAATGGGGTTTTCTGTCGGGAAATTCTCAGTAACCCGCAGTTTACAGAATACAGGAGTAATGCTGTTTGTGTGATAAATAGTAACAACAATAAAGACTCGTTTTCATGCTATCGGTACAGCCAGCTACATAACTTGATGAACTTTTCGTAATTTTGAAATTGATTTATCAAATAAGATAATTATTGTTCTTAAACAACTATTTCAGTTAAAGATAATGTTACGTTATTCTAAATAATGAAATACGGGAAGAAAATAAATTAAAAAGTTTTCATTCTTAAATGACTTTTGAACTGATATGAAACTACTATATTTTGCAATTAGGAATTGACAATCACTATTACATGTCTTTTTTAAACTAGATGGCGTCGGCATTTCCTATGACTATCCCTGAGAGGAAACGCCAAAACAAACTCAGGGGTCAAGGTCTATTTTAAAGTCCAGACAGATTTTAGTAAAGATGCGAATGCGATGCGAAGGCGCAGTGGCTATGCGATTAGCTTTCTGCGCTACGTGTCGCGGGTTCGATCCCCGCACGGAACAAATATTTGTATGATCTACAGATAGTTGTTTCGGGTCTGGTTGTCCGTGCATGTGACATGTATGTCTGTAAACTGTACCCACGATACAGGAGAAATCCAAGTGTGGGGCAAAGTTTTATTAAAAAAAAAAAAAAAAAAATAATCTATACAATAACAAAATAATGTACTAACTACGATCATGACCAGGTACTTTTGAAGCTAATTGTACAGTCAGCATCAAAAAGATGTATACACTCAATGAAATTCAAAAGCGATTTTAAGAAGAAATAGTGACCGAAATTTTGACCAATTTTACACATAGTATCTGCGGATAAATAAAAATACATAGACATATACATTTTATGATTTTGAACAATAGTTTTCCATGAATAAGCGTTTGAATTTCGCTACGTATGTACATATTTTTGATGCTGACTGTACCTTGCAGCAACTCCAGTTTCGCAATGAGATCTCTTTTACATCCAGCCTCGAAGTCCACTCTCAAATGGCCTAGGGTATTTACATACCGCTCGATAGCCATGAGACGTTCTTCTTGAATTCACTGCTATAAAGTCACCGCGGAAACCATAAAGCTTTCTCAAACAGCCATCAAAGCGGTCTCAGTAAATACATTCTACCATCACGCCTGTATTCCGCGAAGGGAGAGGCAGGGGTGTATTTTTCAAGTCAAAGTCAAAGTCAAAGTCAAATATTTTTATTTCGAGTAGGCCTTTACAGGCTCTTTACAGGCAAAACGTTGTGATTCTAGGTGCACGGTTCCAAAGTGGGGGTAGGTCCTATGGAGAAGAGACCGGCAAGAAACTCCATGGATACTCTTTTAAAAACCTAATGTCGCCTATGTATTCAATATTTGTATTGTTTTATTATATTATATAAGTGAATGTTTTTATTTATATGTAGGTATAAGTTTCATAATTTAAATAAAATCCGATTACACTTTGCACGGCTCGGAAACCCAGCACCTCACACTCAACAGTTGCTTGTGAACATTAGACCGATGAGGCATACGATAGCACGATTTAGCAAACAATGAGAGGCATAACAGATAATAGCCTCAAATATCCGAGTATCTTTATACAACACTAGCTTCCGCCCGCGGCTTCGCCCGCGTGGATTACGAATCCGTGCATATTTTTGCGCGGAACCTTAATTCTGTTTCTAAAATAAAAGTAGCTAAGTTACTCCTTATAACGTCAGCTATCTGCTAGTGAAAGTCCTATCAAAATCGGTCTAGCCATTTCAGAGATTACAAACATACAGAATTACTTTCGCATTTAGAATAGTGTAGATGTGTGTTTATAACTTTGTTGTGTGCAATAAAGTCTATATCTATCTTTTTATCCGCCTCGCTGACCAAGTGGTCGCAAGCGCGACTGCTGAGCGTGAGGTCCTGGGTTCGATTCCCGTGTTGGGCAAAGTGTAATTGGATTTTTCTATATGGAAATTCTCAGTAACAGCACGGAGTCTGGTCGGTGTCTGTGCCCGGTAGATGACAATGGGTGTACAATATTACACCTCTGTCAAACCCTTTTGGGAAAAAGGCTATCTATAATATAAATCAGCGCACGCGTCGAGCTCGCTTGATTAACTTCAATCAACTTTATTGCAATTTCCTTCGACATAATTTGGTTCGATCAACTTGATTTATTCGTTTCCTCTCGATGGCGAAGGGTAATTCTTGAGATAGTCAGGAGTCACCATAGAGTAAAGGCTGATTTCTGTTGGCCACATTGGAGATGTTTCTAATAGTTTTTCTGGTACCTCTTTCTGTACCTCTATTATGAGTTTTTTACTATTTACTTTCATAGTAAATGTAAATTTTCATGCAAGCGATAGTAAATAGTAAGAAAACTCGTGATAGTGGTACTGGTTATTCTAACAACCTCAGTTTTACGCTTCGACCACCATCTGTGTGCCGATTGGTTCGCTTTGAGCTCTTCAGAAAGAGGGGTACGGAGAATTATTACTAAATATACTATAAACTTTGCTTTACAATTGAAAAATTCATGAATTATGTAGAAGCCCTTTTCAAGGAACCATGCTTTAAGTCTGTAAACTCTTTTCTTACGTCGCCCCATATTCTACTAATATTATAAATGTGAAAGTTTGTGAGGATGGATGGACGGATCTTTGTTACTCTTTCACGCCAAAACGGCTGAACGAATCTGGATGAAATTTGGCACAGAGATTATAGTCTGGAATAGCACATAGGCTACTTTTTATCCCGGAAAAATGTACGGGTGCGTAAACCACGCGGGCGAAGCCGCGAGCGGAATCTAGTTAAGAATATTTCCTGTATCATGGATGACAAACACATATATTTACATACAAAAAGAACCAGACCCGGAACAACTATCTGTAGATCATACAAACATTTGTTCTGTGCGGGACTTGAACCCGCGACACGTAGCGCAACAGTCGGTCTCTCAACCACTGCGCCAACCATGCCGTCACACAGTTTGATTTTATTTGAATATTCTTTTGAAACCAAATAATGATGAACAGTTGAGTTTCCAAAACAAAATACCTATATAAACCGCCTCATAGTCCTTTTGGTCGAAATCGCAACTGCTAACCGTGAGGTACTAAGTTCGATTCCAGATTTGGGTAAAGTGTTACTGCATTTTTATGTATTGAAATTCTCAGTAGCAGCCGTTGGTTGGTTGTGCCCCGTAGACGGCAATAGGCTCGATCCCTACATGTAAAGGGAGATGTGTAATCACAGCGTAGTCTATTTATTTATATTATTACCAGTTTCTCTTCAGAATTTTTCAGATACCGGCGGAAAAAAATAGTATATTTCATAATGTCCACAAGCACACCTACAAGATTCCTGATATTCCAAAGCTGAACCAGGGTATTGGCCCAAATTGAGGACGATGCGTCTTAAAGAGGGCTTTGTGCCCTCTGTTGTCACGTCCGCTTCGCCTTCACTTTACAGTTCACACTAAGCTGTGGAATCTAGACATACTATCACCCCTGTGATTCCCAGAAGGGAAGGCAGAGTTAAGTTAATTTGTTGTATGTCCAAGGGACAACGGAATCTTTTATTTTTTAATAGTTTTCGCGCACTTTTAGTAGTCAGCAACACAAGTAGGTGAAAATCTTGCAATTTTGAAACAGATGTATCGGTTTTTTTTTCTTAACTATACCACAGATAATAATATATTAGTTACTGCGACGTAACAGATACATCACTCCCGTGCAAAAGCGAAAATACCTACGCTATAACAGACTACAAAATTTTACTAAAAATCTCAGGCGTCGTAAGTCTAAAAAGCTGCAAACAGAAATATACCTTTTGTACGCGTACCCGAGTACGTCTTAAAACTGCGGCCAGACACCGGAGGACGGGCAGCAACGTCCTCTCACTAATCGGTGAGCTACTGCGATCCTCAAGCCGCCTGCCAAGCGTGGGGATTATGGCACCCCCCCCCCCCCCCCTTGGGAGGCCTCGTTCAGCAGTGGACGTCTTCTGGCTGATGATGATGATGATGTACGCGTACCGAGAGTTGAGGACGCTTTACCCATCGCGCGTCCGTCGTATGACTGTCATCGACCGAACGCACTAGTATAAACTAGGGATGTTACGGAGCTTTGACTCCGATTCCGATATGTCGGAACCTCCGATTAAAATTACACCTCCGAATCCGGCTCCGGTTCCGATATATCAAAACGGAGGTATATATCGGAGTTACAAGATATGACTTGCTTTCGCTGCAGCGCTACTGAGCGCTTTCTACGTGACACTGACAACTGACGGAGTACATGTGTTCTTTGCAACTGATGAACGAAGAGTGAACGAGTTGCGACAAGTTTCTTCTTTCTTATTTATTTACATTTTACATTCGTAGCTTTGCTCCGACTCCGACTCCGATTCACCTCCGACTCCGCGGAGGTCACTACGAGAACCTCCGACTCCGATTCCGCCTCCGATAAATCCACCTCCGTAACATCCCTAGTATAAACGCACAAAAATGATATAAAATAAATAATAGTTGTTTATTTAATAATCAAATATGTTTGAGTTTTATAAAATGATAAATATATTTATTTCCTTCTCTGAATGATGTATTTTTAAACTTAATAGTTGAAAATATTCTGAATCTTGTAAACAATTTTAATAAATATTCATGTATGGAAAACGAACAATGTACAGGAAAATCAATCAATTTCAACATTTCGTTAATTGTAGTTCCCGGTCGATTCATCAAAACATTCCTAAAATTATCAAAAAGAATGCTTTTTCTAGCTCTTCAATATAATTGTTAAAGGTAAAAATGATATTGAAAATTTAGGACTTTCAATCCACCACAAAATGACGAATCTTTATTACCTAACGACGAATCTTTTTTTTTCCTTTGCGCGTGCCGCGCTCCTCTGATACCTAGTTGTGGGCTCGAGAGTACGCTAGCCGCAGCCTAATTACCGATGTAGCGACAGGCGTAGATCGCGCGATAACTTCTGTCAAACGTCATTCTTGTGTTGACATATAATGTATTGGCTGACAGTGAGATTGCTGTTGCGTGGCTATCGCGTTGCTGTCGCTTTTTTACGTAATTAGGCTGCCGGTAGGCATACAACGCGCGACCTTGAGCGAGTGATGGAGCTCTGCCTGTGCCTCATGAACGCAATGATATGCTAGCCCATAGAACTAAAAAACAGTTTTCATTGTTAAAAATATTTTTAATTATCCATAATAATTGCAGTTGTCTTTCAATTTATTGATGAATGATTTTTTTGCCAAGAAATTTATCTTTCAAAGATTCTAAACTTAACCAATAACTTTAATAATTATAATCTTCAGGAAATCGTGTAGTATGTACCTAGGCAAGGTATGGTAATTAAAAAAAAATATTATGATAACTGTCTACACTGCAAAATGCACAATATGTAGTCATTAGTAAAGTTAATTAAATTCGGACAATAAACAGTCACAATATTTTCGCGACCGGCCGTTAGGTACCTATGTGCCCGAGTAAGCGTCGGTGCCGGAGCGCGTAGAAAGTAGCAACCAACTTCTCCGAGCAATCACAATCATGCGTTACCGCAGGTAGGTACATAAATGTAAGCGCGCGACCTTGAACGAGTGACGGAGATCTTACAGTAGATAGTTAGATACAGTACGCTTTTATCGCCATCTATTGGTGCACACATGTAATTAATAAATTCACTTTCAATGACGCAAGGCGCTAGATGTCGCTTGCTATCCACCGCTGCGAGCACCATCTAGCGCCTATGCAGGCAAAAGAATTAAGCCCGCAGAGTAGCCCGACTTACGGCGGTCACGTTCCTTTGTATGAGATGAGGTATCTGTACGTATAGTATTATATTATCTGTGGTTATACCTTGGGTAGCCTTCAGAAACTGTAATCTTATTCAATAAATCATATTTTTATCCTTTTCAGTGATATGATATCACTTTTAATTTTTATTAAAAAAAAAATGTTTATCTTTGTGCCAAGTTTCATCCAAATTCGTTCGGTTTTGCGCGTCATTGAGGAATAAAATTTCACATTTTTAGTTACAAGTCGTTGCTTAGTGGTCGAAATTCGACCGTATCAATTTTTAAGTCTGAACATTATTGAGGTTCTTTTGTCAAAGAGTATATACTTACCTCTGTAGTCATTGCATATATTTTATTTTTAATTTGTTCTATTACGTCAGTTGCGAGCTAGATTGATTTAACATTTGACATTGGCAGTATGAACGTAAACAATGTGTGTGTCAAACGCATGGTAGTGTGTGTAATGTTTTTTTTTATGAAGTTTAATGTATTTCTAATGTATATTATATAAAAATATTAGCTTGCGCTGTGCCAAATTTCATAATCCTCCGTCCGCGTGATTTTCGTAAAAAGAGATACAAAGTTTTTGCTTCACATATTAATATAATGATATACATGTAGGGTACATTTAGAATATATATTGGAATTGAGAACATTCAACTTTTTGAAGTTTGCTAAAAATGCATATCATTATCCTGGCCCAGTAAAATCCATGCCATATGGTGGTGTGGTTGTGGTTGGCCTCGGTCGCGTAGTGTATATAGCATACATGTTCCTTGTATGAGGCCTACGATTGTATGTAGCATTCGGTGACTTATACGATCCTGTAACAAGCGAAAGGTTTGATAAATTAACAGGTTTACTCAATGTAAGTAATGTTGCATTGATAGCTTTTAACATGTCTTCCGATGAAATCGATCCGAGGTGCGGACCTCGGGCAATTTCGATATGCGGATAAGAATTTGTTTGATCAGCTGTTTTAACACTGAAAGAACCCACCATGATCATGAGGAAACCTATACACCCAGGGTTTCTATACAATTTTTAATTATGTGTATAATTTTTAAGCTCGCACCGTGCCAGTGTGGTGTACTAAGGCCACACTTAAGCATTCCAAAGAGAGTCGTTCGTAATACACCGAATCATGGGCGTAGCCAGGGGGTGAGGCCCTACCCCCCCTGAAATAATCAAAATCTTACATTAATATTATCCTATCCTATTCTACTAATATTATAAATGTCAAAGTTTGTGAGGATAGATGGATGGATGGATCTTTGTTACTCTTTCACGCCAGAACGGTTGAACGGATCTGGATGAAATTTAGCACGGAGATAGATTATTGTCTGGAATAGCACATAGGCTACTTTTTATCCCGGGAAAATGTACGGGTTGGTAAACAACGCGGGCGAAGCCGCGAGCGGAAGCTAGTATTAAAATAAGCAGAAGCGAGGAGTATACATTTTTACATTAATATTTTGAATTTGGCGCGCTGCCGCCTGTCGTGTATTATCCAATGACATCGCATCGCATTCGGTAACCTTCGTATGCATTTTTTTTGTTGTTTTATTTCCTTAAACCCGTCCCGATACTAAAACCTGGCTACGCCCGTGGAAGAGAATTATAGAGTTTTTCAACTGAAGAAGCCGCGGTAGAAGCAGCCGCATAAATTCATCATTAGGTTGCAGATGGCGGTGATCGCTTCAGGTCAACCACCAGGGGACCCGCAAGCCTTCCTCTGTCATAAAAAAATAGTAATGTGATTGGTATCGCCTACTTACTTGTTTTGTCAATCCTCCCAGCACGTGCTTTATAATTTCTTGCGGCGTAGAACCTAATCTTTACTTTGGCTTCTTCGAAGAAATCGAACCGAAAATGAATGTTCCTAATGTCAATCTTCTCATACCTCTCCCAGAAGTCAAGATGTACTAATACCTTTGGCTTCCGACTTTGCCCGAAAAGTGGATATATTTTAATGAACTTTTCCAATTTTTCCTGTTCAACTAAACCTTTGCCGAAGCCTTTGCTATCCCAGATTTGAGCTTCTGACTTGTAATATATGCCAGAGCCCGCTTCTATCATGATGCAGGTCCATTCAAAATTAAAATTGTAGTCAAAAATACTGAACTGAAATTAAAATAATTATCTATCACATTCCTGCGGTAAATAGAAGTAAAAAAAACTGTTTGGCCAAATCTCGATACCCGTCAACCAGTGTTACTATTCGTGTTACTTTGTTTCGCATAAAAAATGGACACAGACAGATGAATACAGAACTTATAGTCACAATTAAATTCCATATTTTCTACCATTAGTGACATACGATGATTAAATGTTACACACATTATTAAAACCATTTAATATTACTTCTAAACTAACGTAACTAATTTTGTGTCGCCGTCACATCTTTCACATTGCTTTTTTATGTTGATTGTTGTTGACGTTATTTACTTTAAAATAGTTCGTTCTAGATAAGTAACACGACTTTGCGCTTTATCATATTCTATTTTTAATTTGTTTCTAGACTTTCGTAGACTTGCTGTAGCTTTGGACAATTTAAATATAGTTGATGATGTTTCAGTCGACGTCTCTGGTGGTGTTTTTTCCGTAGCCAAGGTATCCATTGATATTTCCGTTTCTGTCTCCGCTAAAACAGCCGTTCTTGTTATAGAGCTTGCACTGCTTTCTTTTTTTTTTACCACTTTTTTCTTTGCTTATTTTTTTCTGTTTCTGTCATTTCCGATATTTTTTTAAATTTATATTTTGATTTGATTCTTTTTAAATTTTGCTTCCTTATTTGTTCCAACTTACCCGGGTTTTGTTTCAACTTCTGTTCTGTTCTCTATAACGTTTAATTTTTTCTGCCGCACTAGTTCTTATAGATATTATACTGTCCAAGAGAACAGATAGACAAATGGACAAATATTTCCAAAAGATTTAACTGTCAACTCGATCATGAAAATGAAGTCAGCGCTAAGCTCAAACATATCGTAGGAAACTCCTCAAACCGATAAACAATGTCACTATCACCGAGACTAAAGATTTTTGCACAAATTTTTGGCTGTAACGACGATTTACCTCAAACGTCACAAATATTTCAGGGATTTATTCATTTATTGTTTCAGGGATCTACCCAAAAAAAATGTTTGAACGGCTTACACAGGGGCGGATCTACTAACCCACGTTACACCCGGATGCAAAAAATATTCTGGCGGCCTCTTATCAAAATGCCATCAAAATTTGGGTGAAATGGTGCAATTGTAAATGATAAGCTTTCGCCCGCGGGTTCGCCCGCGTGGATTACGAACCCGCACAGTTTGTTTTCTAAATTAGAACAATGCGCAATTTTTGTATCTAAGTCCCGCGAGCGGCGCTCGGCGAACCCCGAGGCCCTGCGCCCGTGTGCATTGCACACCCTGCACCATCGATAAAGTCGGCACTGGGCTTACAGATGTTGTTCCGATACTATTGTACTGAAATATGGCGTTTGTGTGGCCTAGGAGAGGCAGGCATAGCCCGGGTGTAGAGGTTTTTTTTTAATATACAGTGGAGAGTCGATTATCCGAACGTCGATCAATCGAACGACCGCTTATCCGAATCACTACGCCTGCACGACTCGCGCGTGCCTACCTCCTCCCGCGTTACAGTGCTCGCGCATTTTGTCTCGACTTGTTAATTGTTCCCGTATGTAACTTCCAAGTAGCCGTTACTCGATACTAAATTACCGGCGGCCTGATTACCGATGTAGCGACAGGCGTATATCACGCGATAACTTCTGTCAAACGTCATTTTTGTGACATATAATGTATTGGCTGACAGTGAGATTGCTGTCGTGTGGCTATCGCGTTGCTGTCGCTTTTTTACGTAATAAGGCTGCGGGGTACCAAATTATGCAGGATAGAGAAATTTTAGACTTCCTGACTAATAAGGCTGACGCCACCGCTAGCACCTCATCAACTACAAGTTCATATAATGAAGATGAAAATATAATTGGTGCTTCTGAAGCGTTTACTTGCTTAGATATTGCCTTGCGTTGGTTTGAAACACAAGCTGAAAGCGACCAGTTTCAAATATCTGTCCTCCGCTCGTAAGTGGGTAAGCTTGTTTCGGCAGACGAAGATTGAAGATTTTTTTAAGCGTTAATTGTACCTAGTACATGTTTTATTACAAGACTGTCTGCATTTTTTTTGTTTAATTCCTATTTGTCATTAAAGATATATCTAAATATGGTTTTCATTTGCCTGGACATAAATACAATGTATGGCTGAATCAATACAGTTCGATTATCCGAAAAAATCGGTTTTCCGAACACCCATGTCCCCCAATTAGTTCGGACAATCGACGCGCTACTGTAATTGTTATGGGGTACCCTACCGTGTAGATTCCGTATCCATATTCAGGTACCTGGTATTTAGCTTCCTCGTGATACACGAGAAATTCATCTTGAACATTTTTATCGCCGCAAGCGCCTCGAGCCTCCAATAAATCTGGAATTGGTTGATAAAGGTTGTATTTCGAAAACACGAAACAATAAAATTGATCATTGTTATTTTTTGTGGTCACCAATTTGCTTCATCAGTGCTAATTACGGGAATGTCGGATTGTCTGACAGCTTACTAAAATACAAAAAAATCCAAATAACCCGGTACAGACGACACTCAAAAACAAGCTAGACCAGTTTTCGACATTTTTTTTAAATATTAATACATCTGATTTGTGATTACAATTTATATTATTTTATTGTGAATGTCTCTATTAAGTCTTATTGACGTAAGACAGTTTGGTCTATAAGACATTTTGCAAATGCGCACCTTCATTCGTGTCTTAGACCAGTAGTCTGTCTAACAGTTTTTGCTATATTCAATCCGCGGCCTAAAAGAAAAAGAACTTACATCGGAGCTCAGGTCTTAAAACAACTGTGTTTTCAGATATCTTCTCCGCTGTGTAAATATAATCATCTTTTTTCAAGTCGACCGGTTCATCGTCTTCCTCTTTGCGGTCTTCTCGTCTTGTAGCTATCTTGGATATCACCCATGGTATGAAACTAGCAAAGTTAATGAAGCGAGCTGGCAAAGCACAGCCCGGGCCCCAGGTACTCATACCTAGCTGAAATATAACAGTCCTATGAGCTAGCAAATATATGTGCAATAAATGAAAACTGTTAAAGTCTTCGATTCGTTTTGGATTGTATTTTTAAAAGACATTGTGCAACACTAGGCATTTCTGTATCGTGGATGCGTTTACACACCCAAACCCGAAACCACTATCTGAAGATCATACAAATGTTGGTTCCGTGCGGGAATCGAACCCGCGACACGTAACGCAGCAGTCGATTGCTCAACCAGTGCGCCAACTGCCCTCGTAAGTAATTAGTCATCATCACGTTGCAAGATTTAGCCTGTGAGCTTGCTGATTGCCGAAGGTAAGCCTAAATAAAATTGTGTAAGTGTTACTCGGGCAGGCCCTTTTTATTGGGGGTTTTTAGATGACTGCAACTTCATGTGTGAATGCGGCGCGGTCCAACAATCGATGATGCGCTTAACACCATGCAGAGTATCTTTCTTCACCTGATAGCATTGTTCTTGTAGCTTCTGGGCTGGGAGAATTTAGAAAAAAAATACCATCTTTGTTACCTCTAACGTGCAAAGAGCAGTGAACGCTGGCTGACCAATCTTTCTCGTATGAAGGCTCATACCATTAGGACAGAAGAAAAGCTATGTTTAACAGTGAACAATGATAGGATAATAAGTGTAAGTACTAACCAGAGTCCATTTCCCGCTGACGTTGGCGGCCAAGGCCCTGCCATTGTCATAAACGCAGGGTTTCTTACTGAACATTCCTCTGTAACATGTGTAGTGCGACGGACGCATCCACCTTGAGTCTAACTGTATCAAAATTAAGGGTACCATACTTAATAAAAAAATATTTTCAGCTCATTACTCATTCCTGGTTAAAAGCATCTTTTCAGAATGAGCAGGGTTGAGCCTTAGTAAACCACGCTAGCCGGGTGCTGGTTGGTGGACTACATACACCATCGAGAACTTTATGGAGCCCTCTCAAGAGCACAGGCTTCCCCAAGGTATTTTCCTTCACCGTGATTCAGAAAAGTCGGAGGTACAGGCTAGGTTTAAACAGACCTCCGCCACCCAATTACTAGGAGACACTGATACTCAGAGATGAGGTTGTCAAGCTTCTTGGAGTGCTGACACCCGTAATGACTGTCGTAGGTATTCGTATGACACTTGGGACCAACTGCTTAATGGACTTTCCGAGGAAAGGAGGGGTATCAAGGTGTGTAAAGAATGGAACGAATGAAAAGAATGGTAGCCCATCCAAGGACTGACGGCATCAAGCGCTGCTTAACATCGCAGTTCAACTGATCTGCGCGGTAGCTATATATAAATAATTAAATTCAACCCATTACTGTCCCACTGCTGGGCAAGGGTCTCTTCTCACAATGAGAAGGGTTAGGCCTTAGTCCACCACACTGTCCCGGTGTGGTTTGGCGGACTACACACACCGTTAAGAATTTTATAGGGCCCTCTCAGGTGTGCAGGTTTCCTCATGATGTTTTCCTTCACCGTAATCGCAAGTGATAAACATATTCTGATCCGCACATGATTCTGAAAAATCTGAGACGCAGGCTGGGTTTGAACTCAGACCCTCTTGCATGGAAGACAAGCGGTAGCTATATATCTACATATAAATAATGACTACCTACTATTCTACCTATTATTCTATGAACTAGTCGACTTCATCATCAGCCTACATTCGTCCAGCTTACCTCTTCATCCCTATAAAAGTCAACACAATCTGTAAGGTTCACATGCTCCATCCGATGTATAACTTGCTCCGATATTTGATCGCCTGAAACAACCAACTGTTTAACTACTGCACTACGGTGAACGCTCGAAAATATTTAATCTACCAAGATAGAATATTTATGGAGTGGAATTCCCTGCCAGAGTCTGTGTTTTCTGATAGCTACAACCTGGGAGTCTAAGTCAAGAATGAATAGGTTACTTCTAAGCAAGCGTGCTACATCTTCGACCACATCGCTTACCATCAGGTGAGATAGTGGGCAAACGCGGGCCTATCAACAGTAAAAAAGAAATGGACTAAGCAACGCCTACCGCAATGAAAAAATATCTTGTAATGCGCGCCGCAACAATCTCGTCGGAGCGTGTTGCGGTAACGGAGCCATGATTCTCACCGTAAACAAATTCGACAGTTGAATTTAGAAATTTATTTTGTTTTATAGGTACTGGCCTGTCTTAACGCAATTAATCCATTTGTATTTGGTATTACTGCTACTAATGTATATAAAATTACTAGCTTCCGCTCGCGGCCTCACCCACGTGGTTTACGAAGCCGTACAGTTTTCCGGGATAAAAAGTAGCCTATGTGCTATTCCAGAGTGTAATACATCTCTGTGCCAAATTTCATCCAGACCCGTTCAGCCGTTCTGGCGTGAAAGAGTAACAAAGATCCATCCATCCATCCATCCATCCATCCTCACAAACTTTCACATTTATAATATTAGTAGGACATGTACTGATGTACTCACGTTCAGTTATTCCAACGGCAAATACGTCAGAGTCAGAATAGGCTGACATACTGGTAGGCCAGTCCAACATATCCCCTATAAACAATTACATATAGTGTTAAACATTAAAAAAAAGAAAGGCCAAATAGAGGCGTATTGCAGAAACTCATGTAATAGGGAGCGAGCTTATTACCAACTACCGGTCACAGTTCCAGACTCCGTGCTGCTACTGAGAATTTCCATACACAAAAACCCAATAACCCTATGCCCGACTTGGGAATCGAATCCAGGACCTCACGCTCAGCAGTTGCGCTGGAGACCGAACGATCACAATTTATTTTCTTACATTTCTGCCTCACGGTAACTATGGTTGAATTAGGTCATACAAATATTTTTTCCGTACAAAAATCGAACGCAAGACGCGCACCAACCGTGCCGTTGTAATAGGTGGCTGCTCAAAATTCTTTTACCTTTACAAACGGTTTCACGATGTCAGATACTATTTCTTTGACAGCACCGCCCCACTTCAGAAAGTCCGATCAAGCACCAGGCTGTAACAGGCTGTTTTATTGTTCTGTAGTGTCAGGATGAGGTATTAATGGGAATCGCTCATGCTATAGTGGAAAGATTAGCCAGTCAGCAATGGCTATTGATCCTGACTGCCTAGAGTGCGCCGGACGATCTCAGATATCAGTACATTTGTAGGCTCCTTGCTACAGACTGAGTAATAAAAATTTATATAATAATTATTGAACCTTTGAAGGCATCGTCTTCATATTCCAAGTAGATCAGGGCGATGGTATTGAGGGTATCTTCATTGAACTCCGGGTGTAGAGTGTACTTGATGAGCATGCAGTACCACGCCTGGTTGTCTGGTGCCAAGAACATCGCCTTGGTCGTGTCCCTGAAACTCAGGAGTTTGGTTAAAAAAACATGACATCAAAACTTCAAAGTCGAAGTTTTATATTTCGACTCGGCCTTTTTAGGCGCTTTTCAAAAGTCGAGACTCTAGACGCACGGTTCAGAAGGGGTCTAGGTCCTATAGAGAAGAAACCGGTAAGAAATTCCATTTTTTTTTTTCTAAAAGTATTTGTAATTTTAATTTACAATTAATAAGAAGAAAAAAAAAAACTTATCCTCGAAGGGTGTACAAAGGTATACTTTATGTTACATTTCTGTTATTAAGTCCCTATTAAGGGAGCGAGCGTATTGCCATCTACCGCACAAAATTCTGAACTCCGGGCTACTACTGAAAATTTCAGAAAACCCTACCTAATAACACTTTGCCAGACCTGGGAATCGAACCCAAGGCCTCTTGCTCAGCAGCCACGAGTCGATAAATATGATTTCGTAGCTGTATTTTAATATCAAAACTTACACTCGAGATTTTGGTTTCATCATCATCATCATCAGCCAGAAGACGGGGGGTTCGCCATAATCCCCACGCTTGGCAGGCGGCTTGGGAATCGCAGTGGCTCACCGATTAGTGAGAGGACGCTGCTGCCCGTCCTCCGGTGTCTTTTAGTAGATTTTGGTTTCATCATCATCATCATCATCAGCCAGAAAACGTCCACTGCTGAACGAAGGCCTCCCCCAAGGGGGGGTTTGCCATAATCCCCACGCTTGGTAGGCGGCTTGGGGATCGCAGTGGCTCACCGATTAGTGAGAGGACGCTGCTGCCCGTCCTCCGGTGTCTGGCCGCAGTTTTAAGATGTTCCCGGGTCAACGCAGCAGCCGATTTTGGTTTACATGGGTGTTATCCAACTTTTTTATTCGGAATGGTTCACCCCCTGTTAGCCCACTGAACACTGTCAATCCGCCACTGTACCAATTCCCATTGCCTCACCTGATAGTGTTCCTGTTTATCTTGCTGACATCCTTTGCATTGGCAATGGCAAGCTTACTGCCAATAAGTATCATACCAGTTGCAAACTCGTTTTCGTCTGACAACAAAGCGAAGATTATTAAATGCTATATTATTAAATGTATAAATAATATTATTAAATGTATAACTCGTCACCTCCTACAACACGTAAAGAGGTGCTTCAAAACTGAACCTTGGAGGGGACGGATTTAAAATTTGAATATTCATTTATTTATCTATCTATATCAATAAATTTTATAAAACAAAGTCCCCCGCCGCGTCTTTCTGTCTGTATTATTTGTTTTGTGTGTGTATTGAATTCAATGGTGTGGTTATTCAATATCTCTAACAGAATTCTAGAGTTTATAGACTGACCGCAAAATAGCTCCTGGTGCCATTAATTAAATTTAAAAAATCGCTGCTATAAAATTTTTGTTAGTCGATATCAAGTAAAATGTTCATATAGGAACATAAAGCTACATTGTCTTGTTTGCTAGTAATAAAGCTAACTTTATCACTTCTACAAATATCAAAATAAAAATAAATAAGTTCTTATTCGTGATCATAAACCATGCCAGGGCTTATAACGACAATTTGTCAATTTTATAAGGCAAGATTTCAAAATGGCTTTTTCAAACAAGTTATTTATTAGAAAAAATATATGTGATTATTAATATTTTAATAATTCCGACTTTATCGCCAATAAACATATGTGATTAATGGATACTATAATTTTCTTTTTGAGATTAATCACGAAATAATGAAACAAGTTAAATTCTCACTTTATTCGAAAAAAAATTCAGTGTCAAACATTTTTCTGAAGAAGTATTTTCACGGTTGGCGCAGTGGTTGAGAGATTGACTGCTGCATTTCATGTCGCGGGTCCGATTCACGCACGAAATAAATATTTGTATGATCTACAGATATTTGTTACGGGTGTGGGTCTTTGTGTATATGAATATATGTGTTTGTAAATGCACACATCATCAGCCAGAAGACGTTCACTGCTGAACGAAGGCCTCCCCAAAGGGGGGTTTGCCATAATCCTCACGCTTGGCAGGCGGTTTGGGGATCGCAGTGGCTCACCGATTAATGAGAGGACGCTGCTGCCGGTCCTCCGGCATCTGGCCGCAGTTTTAAGACGTACCCGGGTCGAGCAAACGCACACGCGATACAGGAATTATTCCTAATGGGGGCAACGTTTAAAAAAGTGCTTGCGCTTTTGACTTATTAAATGCTTATTAATTAATTATTTTTGTTTACAACCCAAGTAGTCTGTCTTCTTGACACACGATGTAAGAGAAACAGTGGCTCTTGCTTACCTTGTTTATACTTGAGAATACCAACCCAAGGCATCACTGTCATATGTGCTTTAGTAGTCGTATATTTGTCGTCCACATACCGGGGCAACACGTCGCCTGCAAACAACGTCACGGTCTATGTAACATGAGTACATGTGATACAACGATATGAGAAAGAATTTAATAGTGATTGCATCATCTTGGGTTCGATTTCCGGATCAAACAAACTGTTATTTGAGATTTTCTGTTAGGTAATTATCGTTCCAGCGCGGAATTTGAAATTGTGCTTGATAAAAGCAATTGGAACACTCTGTATCATAAGGGACTTTATCAGCATCGCGATTAACAGCATCGGCGAAACTGCCAACCCTTAAAAAATATAAGTAAATCTAATAGGTAACGTACTCGGTAAAGCAAAACCATCCATAAATTTTCTTTTCATAGGACCGACCAACTTTGGAAATGTGCATTTAAAATCTCGACCTTTTAGAAAGAGCCTGGGAAAGCCTAATTGATATCTATATAAAATTATAAATAAATAAAATTGAAGTGTCTGTTTGTAATGTCAGAATAACAGCTTATTACTAAATGGATAATTATGAATGTATATATGGTACTTATAACAAAAAAAAAAAACAATTTTTAAAATGTTTGTCTGGCTTTCTGTCTGTTTGTTCTGGATAATTTCCGAAACGGATGGTCCGATTTTGACGGGACTTTCACTGGCAAATAGCTAATGTTATAAGGAGTAACTTGGGCTACTTTTATTTTAGTAAAAGAATTAGGTTTCCGCGCAATAAATATAAACTCACACACTCCGCTTGCGGGACACAATACCTATGTTACAAGAAAGTATATACAATAAAGAAATTTCTGATTCTGATGCTGATTTCCGATTACCGTTCTGATAACCGTTATATATATGTTTGCAGGCTGCTTTTTGACCCGAAAAAATGCACGGGTTCGTAATCCACGCGGGTGAGGCCGCGGGCAGAAGCTAGTAAACAATATGACTTCAACTTACTTATAAACGTCACCGAAATCAACGCCGTTTGCACACAAAACAGGACCCTACACTCTAAATACAACATGGTTATGTACGCAAATGACTGCCTCCAAATAATACCATTACAATAATGAGATGATTCGAGACGCTTTTGTTTATTAATGAACTAACAAAAATATTAGCAAACTGTTTCATCATCCAAATAACACACACTCATAACAACAACGCAGGCGCAGTGGAATAGCGTTTGAGATTAAACTATCCGATACAATAATTAATATAAAATTGATCTTAAGTATGGCGTGAATATACGGTAACAAATAGATTCTCCGTAAGGTCTCGTCCTAATAGAACGCGAAAACTAAAATGTTTTTCTAAAACATTAGTTCCCAAAGTGGTCCAGGTGGACCCCCAGGGGTCCACGGAAGACTCAACGGGGTTCTACGTTGGCGTGACAAAAAAAGGGGGTTTACAATTCAATTTACAATATGGCAGAAATGTAGGTCCACCGGAACCAGCTAAATTTTGAAAGTGATCCATGAGAAAAAAAGTTTGGGAACCTCTGGTCTAAAATCTATTCGCGAGAACTAAGCTTGCACGAACGCGCGATCAAACGTATTGATGTCGAATAGGTGTCCTAATTAACAATCGCGCGATAATCGCGTCGCATTGTCGGGGAGCGGGGTGAGGAACCAAGTCTTTTTTTTTTTTTTTTTTTTTTTTTTTCATTTCTGTGGCCTCACACAATGTTGGGCATCCACATATTTCCCGAAAGTAAATCGGAAGCGGCCTTCGCGGCCGCACTCATAATCGCGTCGTTAATTCGCGCGATGATCGCGTCTTCGCGTTCTATTAGGACGACGCCTAACGCGAGTACAAACAAACATGAAGAACAATCACAGGACTATAGGATTTTATTACAACAACATTTGTGGAAGAATCAAAGACATGCCTTTGCTTGATATCCAAACGATGTTAAACATTCACCTGTACGCTATATATCGACCTCAAACATAAAAACGCTCAACCCAAGAATATACGTAAACAACATACATTTTCATTAGAGGTGACTGGCCGACTAACCGATTAGTCGGTTGTAAAGAGCCCGAAGCGGATCATGGTTTTGAGAGTATTCGGCAATTTCCATGACGCTTCGTTTATAGCTGATTCGCGTGCAAGTCGCAACCGCCGCGCGCCGCCTGCGAGTGTGTCGGGATTTGTTTTGTTTACTTCGCATTTTTCCTCGATTTTTGCCTTTGCACTGGTCAGAGCGGTGTCTTTGTGTAAAAAAATAAAGACAATACCTACTGTTGGTGTTCATTAAAGTGAAAAAGCTCAATTAAAATTTTATTATTTTTCTTTACAAGTAGGTAAATAATTTTAGAGACTGATTACCTAAGGATTACATGATTACCTAAAGCAACCTGCTTTACATTTCAAAATGTGTAAGACTGATTCTAAAATAAATATATTAATTAACGATCAAGGTTTTCATTTAATGTACCTCTTCCTATATACTAGCTATATTTTATTGAGAAATACATACAAAGTAAGAAGCCGGATAGTCGGCGCTCTTTGCCGAATAGTCACCGACTACGAAAGTGGCCGGATAGTTGGCTTTACCGACTAGTCGCCGAATAGTCGGAACATCTCTAATTTTCATACATTTTTTACTTGCGTTAATTAGGGTTAAATATAAACATAACATAGCATCACGCCTGTATCCCCGAAGGGTCAGTGATGGTCGATCGATGGTGATCGATCTGGAAATTGAACCTAGGACCATCATTCACACCCTCCACTTGTGACATCAGAGGCAGTCAATTTTACTTGTTCTCAGTCCATTTCTTTTTCACCTTTACGTAATATTTTCTTAGACGTGTATTTTAAGACATGGCAATAAAATATACGAAATATAAATTGTTTCTCTCAATATTTGAAAACATATTTCACCTTTTCATATAAAAAAGGCGCTCCGTATCGACAAAGGCGGCATTCGAGATAAGAAATAATTCGAATCGTTATGTTTAATTTTTTTCTCTCAGTCCCGAATTATTAGGAAATATTTTCTTTACTGCGTTCAGAACGGAATTCGTGAACGTTTATTTTTCTCGTACAAATATAAAATGTTAACAGGTCTGTTTGAGAAAATCGTTTGTACAGAAATGTAAAATCTTATTCATGTTACGTATTACATAAAAATAAGTTACATTTACATACACATTTGTATATTATAACACCTGTATTAAACGGCACGGTTGGCTTCAGTGATCGACTGCTGTGTGGCATGCCGCGGGTTCGATTCACGGACAGAACATGATATTTGTTCCGTCCGTTGTACCATCTACCGGGCACAGTTCCTTTGTGCTGCTACTGAGAATTTCCAAACAGAAACACCCAGTAACACTTTGCCCGACTCGGGAATCGAACCGAGGACCTCAGGATACACAGTCGCACCCACGATACAAAAAATATTCCTAGTGTAAGACAACGCTTTTATGTAAAAATAAAAATGCCTATTTACTCTAGCTTTGAAAATCCCCAGATTATACGAATTAAGGAACACAGGCCGGCAAACAGTGGCGTGCGGTTCATATAGACAAAAAGACACTGTCTACCCTACATAACTCAGATACATATTGATTATAAGATATTTGAGGTGGCTAATCACATACATCATTATTTAATCGACAAGACAACGAACCAATACCAACATGCAGTAGGTAATTTTGGTAAGCTTTTAAATTTTTTGCCTACCCTGTCTAAAAACTCTGTGCACGCCGCTGCCGGCAGAAAATTGTACTCCTTGGCAGTTCCCATGAGAAACGAAGACGCAAAACACTTCTTACTGTGACATAGAGATTTGCATTACCAAAATTTCCACGATAGCAGTGTATATAGACACTCAGCCTTTGTACCTACATCTCAGCTTACCCCATTGCACGTAGAAACAGTTCTTTTGTCCTAACGTGCATATTAGAGCTAGCTCTTGACCCGGTTGCGGGCCGGAATAATGAGTCGTTGTGACGTCATCACGGGGGAGTGCGGTCAAAGTTGCGCCGCGCTTATGTGCGAACATGCGCGACTTTCTTTATTATGAATAGTTCCTTTAGCTTCTTAATATTAATACATTTGACGCCACGGTTGGCGCAGTGATTGAGAGATCGACTGCTGAGCAACGTGTCGCGGGTTCGATTCCGGCACGGAACAAATATTTGTACTATCTACAGATATTTGTTTCGGGTCTGGGTCTTTGTGTATGTGTACACACCGTGCCTCGGAAAGCACGTAAAGCCGTTGGTCATGCGCCTGATCTCTCCGGTCGTGTCGGATTGCCGTCCCATCGGACTATGAGAGTGAAGGAACAGAGAGAGCACCTGTGTTTGCGCACACACTTGTGCTCTATAATATCTCCTGTGTAGTTGGCTAATCTCCGGTGAGATTGGCCGCCGTGACCGAAATCGGTCAGGAGGACATTATTAATACATTCTAGAAATAAATCTATCCTGAACTTTTTTATTTGAACACACGCCTTCCTCCTCCATAGGACCGCCGATACCTACTGTTATTAAGTTCCATGTAACAGGGAGCGAGCATATTACGATTCCAAACTCCGTGTTTTTACTAAAAATTTATATACTAGAAAACTTATTAACACTTTGCCCGTCTCGTGAATTGAACCTAGGACATCACGGTCAGCAGTCACGCGTGCATGTCTACCTAACCCTTCGGGCAATACAAGCGTGATTTACGTCTTTAAGACTCAGCGGCTGTGATGGCAACAATGTAAGACACACGAGAAGAACAGAGACAACTTGAAGCGTACCGTAATGGTTTAATGATCGCAAACACATCTGCTAAACGTGAGGTCCTAACTTCAATTCTCGGATTGAGCAAAGTGTTATTGGGTTTTCTGTACCTATGATAGACTAGCTTCCGCCCGCGGCTTTGCCCGCGTGATTTACGAACCCGTATATTTTTCCGGGATAAAAAGTAGCTTATGTGCCATTCCAGGCTATAATCTATCTCTGTGCCAAATTTCTTCCAGATCCGTTCAGCAGTTCTGGCGTGAAAGAGTAACAAAGATCCATCCATTCATTCATCCTCACAAACTTTCACATTTATAATATTAGTAGGAAGGGTAGGATTCGTAGGATGGCAATAGGCTCGCTCTCTAGTACAGTCAATGAAATCGAATCGGAAGTCGGATAAACATCAGAACGCCTCTCTATTCTTGCTATTGAATAGAAGCATTATCAACAACCCATAGTGATTTAAGACACTCACGATACGAGCACAGGTGGCGTTGTCATTGGTTTTGTCCATTTAATTGAATAATTTATTCGTTTATTCTAACGTTTCTAATAAAAAAACGTTTGCCTATTTCCTCGAGAGCTCAACACTCGGGGTACTAATCAATAATCCAGGCTAAGAAACACTGAAAAAGCAATTTCCCGTTAAATAGAATAATAAAACTTAGATAAAAAGTGTCGGCGCCAAGCCTCAGGGAACGCTACAGAAAATACACGCAACAAATAAACACAGAAGACTCATAATATAGCATCACACCTGTATTACCTAAAAGTTTACGATTGTTCCTCCACATCTCGCCTATCGCCATTATAACGTCCCATATAATATGACGAGCGTATAGTCATCGACCGGGGCTTTTTATTGAGAGTTCCTTTAGAGGAACATTTTGCCGAACTCGGAAATCGAACCCCAAACTTCTCGTTTAGCAACCGCGCTTTTTGTGCGTTTTCACAAAAGCTGAATAAGCTTTTGTGAAAACTTGTCTCCCTGGGTGATGGATTTTATATCATTGATGAAAATAGACCTTTATCCCTGAGTTTGTTTCGGCGTTTTTTCTCAGGGATAGTCATAGGAAACGCCGACACCATATAGTTTAAAAAAGACGTGTAAAAGTGATTGAAAAGCCCTAATTGCAAAATAAAATAATTTCAATTTCATTTCATTACATTGTGGTGAACATCGACTTCCACTGACAGGTCAGTGCAATCAGCTATGGATCTTTTTTTTAAATAACCCGCAACAATCTGAAATTTTCTTCTAAGTGGTACTTCTGCAACTTAATTTTGTTGCACTCAACGTAAAATATACTAAAGTTTTTTCTAAGAAATTAATATGTATCGTGATTTTTTTCTGACGCAGCAAAATGTTTGAGTTGCTTTTGTAATAATAAATTACAACTTGTTTTCGTTTTCTTTGTGCAGAATAGCAATAAATATTGTTAAAGAATATTATATTTTGCCCGCTACATTGTTCTCCTGGATTTTGAATATGAATTTTCAGATTTTCATATACAGTGTATCCGTTTATTATGACTGCCGTTATACTGACCAACCACTTAATACGCGTAACTTCACGCGAAGTTTGGTTTTCACACAAACTTCTATGAAAAACATTCGGATAATGACTTCGCTTATAATGACATATTTAAAAAAAAATATTTCTGGTTATAGTGACGATATGAATTAATTCCTAGTTTTCTAATACTTGCACTCGACACCGGGACTATTTCAGTACCCCTAGTGTAAGTTTCTTTTGACAAATTCGATTTACTACATCGAACGCGCTCGGCGCTCCGATTGGTCAGCTTCGTGCTCTCCACCAATCGAAGCGCCGAACGCTTTCGATGTAGTAAATCGAATTTGTCGAAAGAAACTTACACTAGGGCCTCTGTCCTCCCCAAACCTCCTATGGTGCGTGCCCGCCGCGGAGACCGTTTCTGTTTTTAACCGACTTCAAAAAAAAAATGAGGAGTAATCTTTTTTGATAAAAGTACGTGTGGTTTATGACTGTACATAGGGTAAATTAATAATAAATAACAGAGTTTATATCATATTTTTACTAATCTTACTTCAGCCAAATTCTGTCGTTCAAGGGTTTTTAGTGATTTATAATCCCTCAATTGTTACCTATGCTGCCATCTATGAGATTTTTAAGTTCTTTTTGTACCTGTTCCAGTTGAGACCCCATGGTATGGCTATCATACAATATAATCCACGTCACACCTTCACATAACTCTATGGTGTTAGATGCACCAAACTATAACTTTGTCACCTTGCTCGATACTGTACACGTCACACCAAGTACTGTTGAACACGGAAGCCTTAAGATAACAATCAATATAATATTCTTATTCTGTGGAAATTATTCATGCCGTACAGGAAGATTAGCCGATCAAAGTCAAAGTCAAAGACAAATATTTTTATTTCGACTAGGCCTTTACAGGCTCTTTCAAAACGTTGTGATTCTAGGTGCACGGTTCCAAAATGGGGGTAGGTCCTATGGAGAAGAGATCGGCCAGAAACTCCATGGATACTCTTTCAAAATAATAGTTTTATACTGGCTACAATCTTTAACGGTAAAGACTATTCGAGTACAATTTTGCTCAAAACAACTGCGTATGACCTCAGTAACCAAAACAAATTGGGTATACAGTCATAATCTAATAAACTCTTTACAAAATAAGGTTTATCTTTAGACCAGTTTAAATCTTCGAGCCGGTTTTTGTATTATGAACCTTAGTGTTGGTCGAAATACAGCATTTAATACAAAACTTGAAACTTAGTTCAGCACTAAGTTGACGAGATCACGGTATTGGACTAAGAACTATATTTAAACGGGCTTAAAGTTTTAAATTTTAAAACTGGGCTCAAGTTAAACCTTGTTATGAAATAAAGCCGTATAAAACTATAATAGTAATCAAGTTCTCCAAATCGAATCGGCTGCACATGTCTCGACATTCTTGTTATTTCATTATTTTGTATTCTTTTGAACCGACTTAAAAAAAAGAGGAGGTTCTCAATTCGACTGTATTTTTTTTTTATGTTTGTTACTCGATTATTCCGTCAATTATTTTTATCCGATTTTTTTTTTATTATTGGAAACACTTGTATAACTTGTACTGTATTACCTCGTAATATAATGTAACGTTTTGATAAATTTGTATTTTTCATAATAATGCATGTTAATTTTAGATTATTAACTGTAAATTATTTTTTTATTATTTGAAAAATGTGTGCATGGAGTTTCGTGCTGGTCTCCTCTCCATAGGACCTCCCTTTGAATCCGTGCGCCTAGAGTCTCGACTTTTTAAAAGTGCCTTAAACGGCCTAGTTGAAATAAAAATCTTTTACTTTGTATAAGAACTTCAATGCCTCTAATTTAGTTTAATATTTCCTATTTGGCTTTGTTGTCAATAGTACCTAAAGCAGATCTATCTAGATTATTCCGGACATGCGCGTGGAGCGATCATCAGTTTAGTTCGTGTTACTAACGCCGCCAGTTACTAACGGATTGAGTAGGAATGAAATGTAGAGCGCTGACGAAATCTCTTTTCTTATAGATGTTTTAAATGTCTTACAATGTTTACTTTATTTAATTTAACCTTTGCCAAGAATACATTAGCGTATAATACCTTATCATATCTTTTATTTATCTTTTCTTACAATTGAAGTGTATAAAGCCATTGTAAGTATTAGGAAGTAAACCATATCATCATCATCATCATCATCAGCCAGAAGACGTCCACTGCTGAACGAAGGCCTCCCCCTTAGACCACCACATCGAACGACATTCCGCCACTTGCATCCATAAAAAAAAACCAGTAAACCATATACGGAGCACTTATTTCTAATCCCGAAATACTACGAAAAGTTCATTGTCATAAAAACCCAATACTAATCTCGACCTATTTGCAGTTTGCCACTAATTAATTAACAAAGGCGCTAGTAAAGATAAGAACAGACATAATTCCATTAGGTGCTGCTCAAAAGCATAAAAGTACAATATCTCAATTTTGGCAATTATGCTTTCGATGACTAGTGCACACAAACTTCGTATTTCCATTGGCGCGTTATAAAGCTTGTCTCATTCATACTCTAAGGGCCCAGATAGGCCCGTATAGCGTCGGATAGCGTCGGATAGCGTCGGATAGCTTCGGTCAGAGCTAGAATGACGGGTGATTTAGGAGAACAGAGTGACGATCGGGTGTCTGAGTGATTGCTAAATTGCGTAGCTAATGTATTGTACTGACAAGCTGCGGTTGCGCAGGCCTCGTTTCTTGATTATTATACATAACATAGTATCACGCCTGTATTCGTTATTGGTTAGACAGATGTGTACTATAGTTTAACCACATTTCGCCGATACCGTTATTAAGTCCCATGTAATAGGGGACGAGCCTGTTGCCATCTAGCGAGCATAATTCCGAACTCCGGGCTGCTACGAAGAATAGCACTTCAGAAAATCCCAATAGCACTTTGCCCGACCTGGGAATATGACGTGAGCTGATATTTGAGGTGACAAATCACATACATCATTATTTAATCGACAAGAAGACGAACCAATACCAACATGCAGTAGGAATATTTGGTAAGTAAGCTTTTAAAATTTTCTGCCTACCCTGTCTAAAACCTCTGTGCACGCCGCTGCTGCTCCCTGACGAGATGACAACATCCACGGGATCAGGTTGGATCTCCTTGATATTCTGAGGCTACTAATAGTAGTGGGAATGTAATTAGGTTTCCTAGAACGTATATTCCGAGAAAGTAAAATCAGAAGAAGCGCCCCTGATACTTGATAGTAAAGGATGAATGTTGATTTTGTTGCGCAAGTCTGGATCTCATCCACGGTCATCCACGACTCCAAAGGCCATTATAAAACATGAACCTATAAAAATTTACACCTTCATTGAATGACCATGGAGCCTAGTTCTTGAAAACCCAATACTCAATACTCAATATTTTATTGCGTTCCATAATGTATTATAAAGGTTAAAAACATAGATAAATTACATCATTATGGACCCTGTCGGGCACAGCAAAAATTAGGAGAGAGGAAGAGGGTTTAGTAGCGATTTGTTCAATCACTTCGTTATTTATCCACTTAAAATAATATATTATAATATGTAACTGTATTTATTTATATATAAATATCAATATTTTATACATACGTATGTGCATATGCTTTGAATGTGTATTGTTTTATGTTGTAATTTATCTTTCGTCGAAAAATTCCTTTATTGAGTAATAGCATTTTGTTAACAGGTATCGATATTTCAGTAGATACAGCAGATTCAGAAGATTTATCCAACTGAATATGATAAAGCGAACACCTGAGCTCAACATTCATGCATACTTACATAGGATTCAGGGGATTGCACATCAGAATTGCTGTAACAATAAGATAAAAATTGGACCCCTTAAAAATCTTAGATGTCAGAAATACCGAATATTCTATCCGAAATGGAAACGTGTAAACATCTTGGCGATCGCACCGTCTGTGCCAACAATTACGAGTCGAGGGTCTGCATAACAACAGCACACCAACAGAATACTGTTAAAATTCAATAGCCATACCGCGAAATCTGCGCAAACATAACGCGACTATTGTGAGGAACGATAAAGTAACGAGTAACGTTTTCTGTATGGAAATTCTCAGTATCAGCATGAAGTTTGTAACTGTGTATGACACTAGGGCGATGGTAAAAGGCTCACACCATATTACATGGTACTCAATAACGGCATCAGCGAAATTTGGATATACACTCATAGTACTTCCTCTGCCTAACCGTTCGAGCGATACAAGCGTGATGGTATGCTATATTTTTATGGAAACTTGACGTAGGCCAAATAAGTCAACGGGTTCCACCACCTATAAAATCAAAAGTGTCTATATGTATACATTATATTTTATAATATCGCTTTAATATCGGTTTAATATCGTTGCTCACAATATCTCCCGCGCCGCGACCATCAATATTCTGTTTGTAGTTTATGCAAAACACGCCCCGCCGGGGCCGGTCAAACTTTGTCCGGGTAACGTGACCACTTCGTTCTGCACCGGCTCTAATACCCGGCCAATTATACACGGATATGTTCCACAATAGTTTTTATAGTAATTACTACTACTGGTTCTAATTAGGTATTAATTTAAGCTTTGTTTTAATTAGTTTTTGGCGGTTGCCGCAACGGTTAAACGATTAGCTGTTTGCGCTACGCGTCGCGGGTTCGTTTGCAGCACGGAATGAAATATTTATTTTGAGTCTGGGTGTATATAAGTGAGATAGTTTCTTTGTAAAAACTTTAAAAGCGTAAACTGTTGCCATTATACAGGAGAAATCCAAGTGTAGGGCAAACTCTTAAAAAAAATATTTGACTTGGGTTAACATTTATTTAGCCAACAATCGTATATGTTTAAACCATACCTAACCTACATAAAAGGATTGGGTATTGTACTGTTGGACAGTGACATTTCGGCGTTGCCATTATTTGGGCCCACGTATCCGCACCCTCAGTGTTTTGTCGATAGAATAAGAGCTCTGTCGTGTTCCGCTATTGGTGAAGTGCTTGGAACTGACCAATCGGCATGCTGAACGCGGTTAACGTGACAAAAGACGGTATCTAGTTTTTTTTTTTAAGAAGTTTAGGTACACGAGTTCCTAGAAATACCACATCTCAATTTATACCAAAGCCTCTATATGTGGGTCTTGAGTAGGGTTGTTACGGAGTTTCGACTCCGAATCCGATATGTCGGAACCTCCGATTAAAATTACACCTCCGAATCCGGATCCGGTTCCGATATATCAAAACGGAGGTATATATCGGAGTTACAAGTTATGACTTGCTATCGCTGCAGCGCTACCGAGCGCTTTCTACGTGACACTGACAACTGACGGAGTATATGTGTTCTTTGCAACTGATGAACGAAGAGTGAACGTGTTGCGACAAGTTTCTTCTTTTTTATTTATTTATATTTTACATTCGTAGATTTGCTCCGACTCCGACTCCGATTCACCTCCGACTCCGCGGAGGTCACTACGAGAACCTCCGACTCCGATTCCGCCTCCGATAAATCAACCTCCGTAACATCCCTAGTCTTGAGGCAGATCGCATCGACCAGAGCGATTCAACCAAACTGAAATGACGATAACATGGTATACGTGCCCACTGTGGTTCAGACTATCCACGCGTTTAGCCGAACTGGTGAAGAATATTTATAGCAAACCTCATAACAATTAGCTCTACGCTAACCACACTGACCAACAAACAGTGCATCCCTTTTTCGCATATATATCTTTCTATAAGAGGATACGAAATAGCACGATAATTAGCGACAATAACTGTTACCTTGTTCTTACGTATGTAATTCGGGTGCGGGCCTAACTACACTAGTAATTAGGGGCCCACGCTTAACACATTTTACGAAAATCACTTCAGACAATCGTCATATTCGAACAACAATAACAATTAACACAATCTTACATGACACAATGCCATCAATAAAACAATTTACAAGTTTCCAGTACGAGGACAAGGAGAAAAAATATGAAATGTGCGCGAACTTCGCAGGCAAATGTGCGGGTTTGACTAATGCCCGTCGGAGCACCTCGCTACATTAGTCAGGAACATCGCCGGATTGCTATAAGCTTGCCTCCCGGGAGCACTCGGTTTAACTAGGTTGGGAGATACGTACCTAAGAATTGATGTCATCGTGGCTTTTTGACCAAAAATGTGGGGATTTGAGCAACCAGCCGGGTTGATCAGTCAACTATCAGAGAAATTGATATTCTAATGCTTTGAACCGCTTCTGATTGACAAGAAGAGACCGCAAACTCGTTACAAGACCTCTAGCAAGATGCAGCGATGATTGATAGAGGCAACTGGGACAGACTGAAGGAAGCAAGGAGTTTAGTTAGTTGTACTAAATAGAATGTCACAGGTAATTGTTTTAGAAGGGCGAGCGAAGTCACGCACAATACTTAATCTATGTCTAAAATCAAACGCAATACACAAAAAAAAATACCATATTTTCCAACACTTCTCGCATTTTCTTTCGCTACATTCATAAACGTACAAAATCACTTGAACGAGAAGCCTTTGATCGTCAAGTCGATTACGTTACGTACGAGTCGCGAGCTCCTAAACAAAGTTGCCGAAAGCTCTTGTAACAAATTGATAAAAATTCTTGCACATGTACCTCTCAGGAGTTTTATACATCGTTTGTTACATTACGGTTTTACCGTACGGGACTATTATCAAGGCTTTTACAGAAGATTTCAAATGTGTCGCCATTTTAAAATGTTTCAACTTGAATTCCTTATTGAAATCCTTTTTGCTTTCATGTATCAAAGGTTGTATAGTTTTGAAAACTTGTCGGCACGGTTTGCGCAGTGGTTGAGAGATAGACTGCTGCGCTACGGGTAGCGGATTCGATTTCCTCACGGAACAAATATTTGTATGATCTACTGATAGTTATTTCGGGTCTAGGTCTTTGTGTAATATATGTGAATATATGTGTTTGTAAACCACCCACAAACAGGAATTATTCCTAGTGTGGGGCAAAGTTTTGTTTTAAAGAAAAAAAATTATTAATTTAACTTTAATGCGTCCTTTAGCTATGACTAAAAGTATGTATGTACATACGAAATCTTAAACAAGAAGTTTCTTACTATAAGTGCTACTGATTGCCATCCAAATCGCTTCCCTCTTTAAGACCAAGTCAAAAATATATCAAAGCAATTGGTTTACACAAACACTCTAATAAGATTTCTAAGAAAATATTCTAAAAACACATCGGAGATATAGCAAAAATCATTACTGGTCCCCATGTTCGTTCGAATGTGAAAAATAAAATAAATTCGGGCCGTAATAAAATTTGCGAGGCGAGGCGCGAGGCACGAGGCGCGTCAAAGCTTAGTACACTACAGTTGATTTAGCGAAGCATTCCGGGTTTGGCTAATTTGACTACGTCCCGCTCTTTGGGTCTAAGATGTGAATATTTTTGGATGTGATACGCGAATAAATAAAAAACGGTGCTTTGGAAGATAACCATGCCTCTTTTTTACAGAAATGTCTTTAAAACAAATGACGTTCCACCTCTCTTGAATAACAAAAGCTAAACCGCTTAAAAGTCGCAAATAACTGATATCGCTACAAAAGGTCTACATGTTATCACTAGACTGTGATTGCGTTCAAAACTCGGTGCACTGCAGTTGACTTAGCAAGCCTATTCGCAGTCAGGTAATTTCACAGCGCCCCAGATTTCGCCCTCCGATGTTGTTGTCTTTTGGATGCGACAGTTTCTTGGGCTGATACAGCGCAACTGCAGTCTGATATGACGTAATATACCTATAGGTCTTATAGTTTCGACATTTAATTTGTGTAATTCGTTATTATTTTTATTCGCTGAAGCCTTATTATATTATGTGAAACGAAAAGATTTTTTTCAAGTCTTTTTTTAAACTGGGTACTATATATGTAGATATTTAAACTCAATTTGAAAAGACACATTTTAATGGTGGTAGATGTCGCGGCGGAGTCGACATAGGTGCCTCAGACGATGTACGACTTCATCAAATCCTGGGTTTAACATATAATTCTTTGTACCGTGTTTCCCCGAGTTTGTTTCGCCGTTTCTTCTCAGGGATAGTCATAGGAAACGCCGGCGCCATTTAGTTTAAAAAAGACGTGTAAATGTAATTGAAAAATCCTAATTGCAAAAATAAATCATTTCATTTCCATTTCAGTGGAATTCATCTTCTCTTATCACCACCAACGAGCTTTAGACTGTCCTTACAAGAACGCTACGGCGTTTGACCTTCTGGGACGACGTTTGACATTCTTCTTTGACGGCGCTACGTGTCGCGGATTCGATTCCCGCGCGGTAAAAATATTTGAATGATCTGCAGATAGTTATTTCGGATCTGGGGGTCTTTGTGTTTGTGAATATATGTGTTTGTAAACGCACTTACGACACAGGAATTATTCCTAGGGTGGGGCAACGTTTTTAAAAAACAAACAAACCTCCTTTTCCATCTATTCCAGAAGAATAAGATGTTGACAGTTGTTCCAACCGTCTGATCTACAAGAAATAAGAACTCATCCTGATAATTTTGGAAGGGAGAGGGAAAGGAGCAGGGAAGTGAGCGGGGCCGGCCGGTTACAAAAGTACCTACCTACGTACGTCGTGATAAGGTACATACTTTGTTCTACCAGGAATATATTTGTCTTTACTATATGGGTCTCTATATATTCATACCTTATCCACCGGCATCGCACATCAATGTGTGCTGACGCCCGCCAGACGGCTGATTGCCGGGCTCGTATATTTATCAAATAAATATTGAATCATTTCATTTGCTCCGTTTTGCGGCCAAACTGTCTTACGTTCGTTTACTTGAAAGTTTCCTGTCTTGTAGCTAAGTGATTCGTAATCATGTTTAATGTTTACTAGCTTCCGCCCGCGGCTTTACCCGCGCGGATTACCCGTGCATTTACACGGAACCCTAATTATTTTTCTAAAATAAAGTTCCATCAAAATCGGTCTAGTCATTTCGGAGATTAACCGGAACAAACAGAAAGACAGATAGACAAAAATGTTTAAAATCGTATTTTTGTTATATAAGTTTTAGACAATTAGATTTTATTTATTTGTGTATGTATCTATATATAGATTACCTGTGCTTGTTGAGGTTGTGACTCCAGATGACCCTGATGACTGGAGTAGCTCTCCAACTTACCAGGCCATGTGGCTCATCATCAGCCTATTAATATTTAGGTACCCTGAGGGTTTAGTACCCACAAGTTTTCTTCGACCTCAAATATAGTTAACGTTACGCCGAAAATGTATGAAACAATCGTGCCTCTTACTATTTGAAACATGGACTGGGCTATCTACCACGCGAGCCTATTGCAGATTGATGGAACATTATGACTTTTTAATTCTATGGGGTAGATAATGGTGGAAATGATAAAGCTGTTTTTCTTCACTAGTGACGGGACAGTCGGTTGAGAGATCGACTACTGCGTCTGCGACGCAGTAAATAAAATTATGATCTACAGATAGTTAGGTCGGGAATGGCACGATAGTTTAAAAAAAAAAACTAGGCGTGAATAATGATCAATTAGTCCGTTACTGCCTGGCCTCGATTGTCATCGGATCATACTTGTACACCCGTACACCACTCGTATGGCGTAAGACGACTTACAAGCCTCTTCACCTGTGAGAATCGTTACGGCGATTAAATGATTTTGTTACGCGAAAGACAACAGCGAATGATAACTGCGGTTTTAATGCTAAATACTAAGTCTTGACATTACTGTAGTGTTAAGCTATACCAGTAACACAAATTAAACAACAATGTATTTTGCCATCAAATGTCGCATGTAGGCAAGCACTAATAACATGCATCACATCTGAACGAAGCGACAGTACCGAACAGGGGAATTGAAATTCGAATATCCTGTTCTAAATATAGCTGTGTCCCTCCCTCTCGTGATCGAGGAATATCTCTGTCCCCCTCTTTAATTAACCCCCTGTCAGTTTAGATGGAAAGACACTTGACGCGGCCACAGTGACTCTGCCAATTTGACGGTAAACTTGTGAAGAGCTTGGAGTAGGTACTAATTACGTAAATTATCTCTATTGTACAAAGGAATCTCTATTGTTTGGCTAATTTATTGAATGATAGTAGTCTATAGATAATACTTAATAGAGATTCCTCCAGAGGCACGCTACATAATATGTTAATTACTACCACTAAATAGTAATTAACATATTGTAATGTAACTCACTGAAAATAGCAAACAGTGGCAGCGTTTCCATAAAGTTCGAATGTGTGCAACCTTTTATGCATACATAAGATGCATTCAAATGAGGTCCAAAACCATTTAAACTAGTCTATACTTAGATGCGGTCCTGACTAACTAATCTGTCCACAACGACATAAACACTCACGTGAGAGCTCACACGAAAGCAGACGAACAAATTAGTGCCTTACAATATACAAACCACCACAAAACAACAATAAGAAACTTTAAAATTTTCCCCTAATGGCCATCGATATCCAAATACCAACCACTTATCGAACACCTAATAGGTCAGCGCGGCTTTCGAAGTTAGTTGTGCAGTTTGAGGCTGTAGGTACTGTTCGACTAAGGTGCTACGTCATTACCCCCTATGGTAAAGGAATTGCATATTTAAGACTAATAAAACTGGCTTTTCAAGAAAAATGGGCTAAGTTTATGTACCAAGTTTCAGATCGATCCAGAATTTTCTAATATTGTATTTCCTGTATTGAAACCCCTTTTTTTTTTTTCATTCACCTAAGGAAAAATGTTCAATCAACAGAACCTCTGTCGCGAATAAACCTTGTGTCGGATGTCTTTAAACGTTAATAATTGCCTTTTGTGAGCATTAAAATTCTCAGTTTTATCTTCATGATCTAAATAATGTTGCTTAACAACAAAAGAAATAATTTGACCTGGAGAATTATAAAAAAAAAAAATATAACTTTCATTCCAGACAAAGTATTTTGCAGTCAGCTGCAAAGTAGGTATTCAAAATATATCGTAATGATATACCTATCTAAACATACTTGCCTACTTTTATAATTTTAATAAACCACGTTAAAACTGCGACTTGATTACAAAAAGAGTTTACAATAGGTTCATAATATTGGCTGTATGACCATAAACATTGCGAAAAAAAAGTAAAATGCCGAAGAGCTGAGATAAAAAAAGTGCGGGTAAAAAAAAAGTTGAGACTGAATAACAAAAAATATTTAAAATATATTGGTGAAAATCATTTATATTGAAAATAGTTAAATTGTGAAAGTAATTGTAAATAAATTGACGTGTGTGACGTAATTATTGTATTAAGAAAATTTTGAATACGAATAGAGTAGTGTGGATTATTGTGTTATGCGTCGCGAGTGACGCCATATTTAATGGCAACAATGACTATCGTAAAAAAACAAAAGATGTTTTAAAGCGTGGTAGTTACGCGGAGAGGCGGGGAGCATGAATGAATTTGAGGAGAATATTCGGTGAGTACTTTTACAAGTAATAACTGAATTGAATACCGTGTTATGTCATAATTATAAACATTGATCTCAAATTTATACGTTATACAATAGAGGTAATGTGCAAAAACAATGTCGGTATGTACAACTATGAAACAAATTGAAACAACTATGTATCTGTAGATCATACAAATATTTGTTCCGTGCCGGAATCGAACCCGCAACACGTAGTGCCGCAGTCGATCGCTCAACCACAGCGCCAAACGTGTCGTCGTGTCGTCTTTAAAATAATCGCACGGGAACATGATCCGCTAATAGAATATAGATTACTAATTTATATACTTACTGTTCCCAATAATGGCAATAATTAATTCTTCAATCTCCTAATTTTCCAGCACCGAGATTTTATCAAAAATACTACAAATGGTGTCATTGTAACGATTGTGTTATCAGTGATAATGATAACATAATAAATTATCACAACATGTCAAGTGGTTTAATTGAGATTATGCAATAAATATAACTAAATATTAACATAGCGTAAATAAAGATTCCATTTCACCAGGAGCCTGTAAATATTGACATAATCAACATGCACGGTTAATGTACTAGTGCGCGCAAGATAACTTTGCACTCGATTGATGGCAGCACATCCGCACATCACAATGCCGAGCGTCTCCCTGCCAGTACTACTATGATTAGTTCCGATTTCGGCCGCGCGCAAACTTATCTTGCGCGCACTCTACCTCGCGAATGACGACACCTAGGTACAGCCAACAAAAGTTATTTGACAGTCGGGATTCTAATATCATTAATTCAAATTAATTGATATGAAAATCAAATACAAATTAATTTAAAAAAATATATTCTTATCTTGAGATATAAAAGCTTGGCTCTATCACAATAATCAAACACATTAATGTTTTAATCGTATTTAAACAGGAGTAAGTATAAAATCTAATATCTATATTTCACTAAAAACTCTAATTTATACATTTAAATGATAGCTCAAGACTATAACAAAAACAGAAAACATTTTTTTTTTCTTGTATTTAACGAATATATATAAATCTCAATAAAAAAACTGAGGATTGAAATCAGTTTGTAGATTATTAAACTCTGTACAATGCTGAGGGTAGCAGAATGTTAGGCGCCAAAGTTCTGTACCCGAAGGGCGTGGTGGAGATTCAGCGAGAATGTTAGATTCCCTTCGATAGATAAAAATTAGCCTTAGCACTAGATAGATAAAAAGACGTGTAAAAGTGATTGAAAAATCCTAATTGCAAAATAAATAATTTCGTTCATTTCATTTCCAAATAAAACTCAACTGTTACATATGTATAACATTTTATATTAAAATAATACATTGCATAATTGGTATAATTGTTTAAAATATATATTATCTACTTAAATATATTTACCACCTCACTCATAAACGTTATGTAAAGTTATTTCATGAATAACAAATATACAAGAATATGAATTTTAAACTTATCAGTAGATAGGTACCTAACCCATAGATTTATGTAAACGAAATTCTAAGTCTATGACCTAACCAAATAAAAAATAAAAATAACATGGACAGAAATATCCATAGACTTAGAATTTCGCTATATTAGCATACATTTTTGACGTTTAAACCTGACATAACTTTATTCTACGTTTATTTATTCAGGAAATAAAAATAGAAATAATCTTCATTTTTGCGTGAAATATGGTAGATTTACAGATCTTCGTATTTTATAATTTGTTTCACATATTTCGCCTACTTAATTCGGCATGCAAAATGTAGATAATTGAAATAGGCATAAGTAAGTCTTGCCAGTCTTAAAATCTTACTTTTGAAATAATTAAGGATGCTAGGGGTAAAAGTATAGTTAAATTTAATACTGCAATATGATTTGTTATACAAATTGTCATACTTATTAAATTCATATAATATTAATATGCGTTTAGATATTATCACATCAAATAATGAAACATAAGTTATTTTTATCATTCTCTTAGTGGTACTATTCTTAATATACGTAGGGCTCGTAGCTTCCAGGCAGATCGCTCCTTCTGCGAGGTTAAGCTGTGATTGCCACGGTTACTCCTTAGATGGACAGTTCCTTATAAATGAGGCACAAGCCCCCTCAATCATTGATTATCGATTGTCCAATTATCGATCTAACCGCTAAATCTAGGTTTGCGGAGATGAGGGCGTTTACAAAATTCTAGCTCAGCATCTGATTGAACTGGTACGCAACCAAAAAGCTCGGCAGATGATTACAATTCTCTATGCGTTTTCCCTGTGGTATGATATGGTCACAAGATTTACCTTTAAAAGTTATAGAAACATGTATATACACAACATGTATATAGTTAAACATAATATCCATACATATAATAAAATTATTACAGGCCGATGTCTGTACATTATAGATATTAGAGAAAAACTAATATGGGGGGTCTTTTTTGGAGCAACAGAATCCAAAACTACAGTTTTTAGAATTGTTATATGTCTGTCTGTATGTTTGTACACGCATCACGCAAAAACTACTGCATGGAATTGAATGCAGATGTCACCGATGTATTGCTAGAGGTCTGCCTTAAAATATAGGCTCCATTTTACGGCAGGAAAATATCAATTTCTAAATTCCACGCATACGAAGTCTCTGATGCTCAACATGTTGGGTAACATAATTAAGGCATGTAACAGACACTAAATTACCATAATGAGTAACATAAATTAACCATACTATGTCCTATGAATGTGTAGCGACTGCTACTCGCAACATGGCAAAAAGTAAAGCGCCATCTATCGGAGTGAAGCTACAACAACATACCCTGAATCGCACTATGAGAGTTTACAACAATTGTAACACATATACGTACGCACAATCGTCGGGCTTCGTCCCGCCAGGCACCACCTTGCCTGGTCGGAGGATCCTTCCTTTTCAATGGAGGAACACTATACCTTGTTCCCGCATATATGCAATAAGGCCGCTATTTGTATTATTTTATACACCTTTCTACAGATGCATTAAGCGTTATTAACATAATTAAATGCTCAAATGAAATTTCCTCATTGGTTTAGTGAATTTGAGTTCCTGAATTCGAGGTTGAGCAAATCGTTGTTGGATTTTTCTTTAAGGTAATTCTCAGCAACAGCCGAGAGTGAATTAAATTATATTTAATTCATTATAATTAATTAAATTATATCCGCAGTTAATATCGTGAGGATATGTCAGATTCAGTGTTTTGAGACATATAATATTCTGGTTTAAATTAGTCAATTAAGCCCCTCTTAAAAAGCACTCATTGATCTAGTGGTCGCAAGCGCGAATGCTGAGCGCGAGGTCCTTGGTTCGATTCCCCAGTCGGGCAAAGTGTTATTGATTTTATCTGTATGGAAATTCTCAATAGCAGCACGGAGTCTGGAACTGTGCCCGGTAGATGTTAATTGCCAATAGGCTCGCCCCTTATTACCTGGGACTCAATAACAGCGTCGGCGAAATGTAGGTGTACAGCAGTACACCTCTGCCTAACCCTTCGGGGAATAGAGATGTGATGCTATGTTCATGTTATCAAGCGTAATAATACGTAGATTATATGTATCCCATATCGACGCAATGTTTAACGTTATTCGCCTCTCTAAGTCTCCCTTCCTTAGTTTTAAAAGGTTGTATCTGCCACACGTCGTCTATATTCAGCTTTATGTCACCCTGTAAATAATAAAAATACTGTCAAGTGCAAGCAGTACTCGCCTCCTGAGAGGGTTGATTTATTCACTTGTCCAAAAGACCGAAATAATTTTATAAGATCATAGTACTGCCCCGGTCATTAATTTTTCAGTTGGAATGGATTTTACAAACATATTATTTAACTGGCTTTAGCTTAGCTGCGTCAAGTAAAGAAAAATGATATTAAATCCTTACCTGCATTTCCATATTAACAGCGTCTTCGGGCGCTAAGACTATAAATGGTGTCGATTCAAAACTGAACGCCAAACCAAAGTATGAATACTTCTTTATTTCCTCCATGAACACGTCCCACGAATACACCTTGTATGGGTCACTGCCCATATCACGGATCTGAGCCGAAAGGACCTCGTGGTAATACTTCAATAAATCCTCGTAATACTCCTCTCGCAACTCTTGAGAAGTACACGCGTATATCACAAAGGTCAAATCCAGGACTGGTGATGCACACCTAGACAATTGGAAGTCTATTATCTTCGCGTCAACCGGGAAACCATCCTTGTATTTATAGAGAAAATTATTCGTCCAAGAATCTCCGTGAGATATAACGCCAGTTTCTAGTGTTTTTGTAGCTGCGTCAATCATGTCCTGATATCTTTCAGGGACAGCGAATTTTTTTATTTTCTCAACGTATATTGAATTCGGGTACTCTTTTTCTACTGCATCGATAGCTATTCCGGAAATTCTCTTCCAAAATCTTGAGTACCAGTCCCAAAGTCGATCATGATAGTACGTTTCGAAAACTTTGGTCCTTATTTTGTCGAAATCATCCGGTTTCTGGTCTTTCATGGCAAACGAGAGTGCGTGGAACTGTGCCAACACTTTGAAAGTTAATTTGCAGTGTTGTATATCAATGCCTTCCTGACGTACGGCGCTTCCGAAATTGTCTAAATTTGCATCTTCAAGGCATATGACGTCATTCGTCCCGTCTGAGTAGGCTAGGAACAGTTTTGCGTACTTATCAAAAGGGTCTTTAACATTTTTAGTAGCCTGGAACTCTAATAAACCTGGTAGAACTTTCTCATAGAAATTGATTTCATTTTTGAAGAACTCGTGACTTTTGAATGTCAGTCTTCGGGCGACGCTTTTAGGAATAGTTTTGAGTACAACTTGCACATGATTCAGGACATTATTTTCATTAATACCATGTATTCTGATGCGGCTCACTTCACTAAGGTAGGAATCGCCTTTTCCCGTATCGCTGACATACTGAAAATATACACATTATGACATTAACATAAGTTTTTTTTTTTATCAGCCTATTTGTGTTCAAATGTCTGGTGTGTTAAGAGTATCAGTGTTATAGTCTCACTATCACCAGCAGTCTGTTGGCAGTAAAAGTGTGTCTGTGAAGACATTGCATTAGTTTACTAACTTATGTATGAAAATACACTGGACAATTGGCAAGTATCTGCAAAATTGAGTAACACTTTTAGTATTTTTTGAAACTCAGTCCATTACTGTCCCTCAGCTGGGCACAGGCCTCTTCAATGGATTAGAAGGGTTCATTCATAATAATTTTACAGATAGTTCTTGCAAGATATATGTTTGTAAGCTGTACCAACAATACAATGGAAAAGAAAGTGTGGGTACCATTCTCTTACCTCCCAATATGTGAATGTGTATGATTGCTTGAACCAGTCAGTAAGAGCCTTGCTTAGTTTATCTTTGGTAAGCACAGGAGACATTCCTGATAATGTGCTGAAGCCTTCAGACATGCTTTATGAATTCTGAAAACAAACACATTTTAGTCAGTATTATATTTATTTAGATAACAATAGTAACGCTAATAAAGAGTACATAATGATTCAAGGTGCAACTGCAAATTATTTTATTCATATTTACATATGTACACACAAAACACAAACACAAATTGTTTTGTATCTCCCTTTATATAAGCCTAATAATACTACTCAGTGGTATTATGAAAAAAAAAAAGTGCAATAAAGTGAATTTGTATTGCATTGTATTATGCTTATATATACTTCTTCATTACCTCAACACATAATACCAAGATTGATAGTCTACTGTGTTGTATTGCATATCAGTAGCTTGGTACTGTTGTTTTTATTTATTATTATATAAATTTGATTGCATTTGGCTGCACCTCAGCTGATGGTAAGTGACAATCCTGCTGAGAATGGATCATGCAATTTCAAACTGATTGCATGTTTTGTGGGACTATGAATACTACAATGTTAAACACATTTATATCTCTCAATAAATAAATAATAGCAATATCTATGCACTCTCACCTTGAAGAAAGTGTGTGTAAGTTTTTATACAACTGCAACATAATGTCCTGACCGATTTTGGTCATGGCGGCCAATCTCACCGGAGATTAGCCAACTACGCAGGACATATTATAGAGCACAAGTGTATGCGCAAACACAGGTGCACTCTCATAGTCCGATGGGACGGCAATCCGACACGACCGGAGAGAGATCAGGCGCAGGACCAACGGCTTTACGTGCTTTCCGAGGCACGGTGTGTATTCACATACATGAAGAACCAGACCCGAAACAACTATCTGTAGATCATACAAATATTTGTTCCGTGCGGAAATCGAACCGGCGACAGGTAGCGCAGCAGTCGATCTCTCAACCACTGCGCCAACCGTGCCGAAACCGTGCTGCAACATAGGCATTTGCCTAAGAAAGTAATTTTCTAAATTCAATCCCGGTGGGGGTAAAAAATCTTTCTACTCAAATATAAAAAAAAAACTCATAGTACAGTAAAATTACAATACTTTGAGGACACAGTTGGTGCAGTGGTTGAGTGATTGATTGCTGCACTGGATGTTAACATGTCTGATTGCCACATAGAACAATATTAGTATGATCTAACTACAGATAATTGTTCCAGCTATCAAAGTCAAAGTTTTTTATTTCAAATGGGCCTTTGCAGGCACTTTTAAAACGTTATGAATCTAGGCGTATACTTCCAATGTGGGTTGGTCCTATGGAGAAGAAGCAAGAAACTCCATGGATACTCTTTGCAAAATATTGGTTTACAGTGAGTTGAAGTTATTTTTAAAAACATGTAGCAATTTTATATATTTAAATAACAAAACTAAATACAAAATACTCTTACAATGCAATATTACATTACATGACAGACTACTATATAAGATAATAAAATAAAATAATTTAAATGGAAATCATAATAAAATGTTCAAGTAAATAGGTCTTTGTTTGTACATATATATGAAGTGTTTGTAAATGTGCTCATTATAATACTCTGTATTTTATAGGCATTGTTAGCTTATCAGCATTGACCACATTTTTCGGTATGTATGTGAAAGATAAGGAATAGATTCATATGCTTTTTTTCTAGGAATATTTATAGGTAATAAACAGAGCCAATACTATTTAAATTAATTCATGAATTTGCAGCCTGATACTAGTATCCAAAACGAAAAAGAAATATCTATAACTAAAAATATGAAAACTCAGGAACTATGTCTACATACTTAAAATTTGGCTGATAAGTTACAGAGTGTAAGCATCCGCTAGAAAAAGATTTTACTCTGCCCCTAAGACGAATCTTTGACCCAACATGGGATTTCAAAGTTTACATACGTATTAATTGATAATATAAAATTAAATAGGGATAATACATACGTAAATCATACTTACTACAATACATACTTACTTCTTAGAAATTTCAGTGAGTGAATTCTTATTTTTAGTTTTGTTTAGCGACACCTGTTTTGATATTTACCTCACAAAAACGCGCGCCAAAATAATGACACTAAACTCCAACACAAGGAGTAAGTAATTTATTTAGAGATAAAATATGAAAACAAAACAAAAATACCACACTCGCAATAAGGTAAAACAATAATACAGCCAAATTACGAAGAAGCAAACAAATACAAGATGTCTTAACAAACATTGTCGTTTTGACAGTTAACCATTCACTTTCTAATTTTGCCGGACTGAACCGTTATGACACTAATGACATATGGTAGATACGTGACAGAAATGACGTAGATAGCTTTTTCTTACGAGAATGCAATCTTTAAACGTCACCGAGGCAGAAACGAAATATAAAATGCGTTGTGAAAAATTGCGAAACGAGCGGTTTCGCGCTTGTAAAAATATATTAATGGCTCTACTACTCTATAATTTATTTACTATTCTGACCTATGCCTTCCGTGTAAGAAGGTCTGAGTTCAAACCCAGCCCGCACCTCTGACTTTTCGGAATCATGCGCGGATCAGAATTTGATTATCACTCGTATTAACGGTGAAAGAAAATCATCGTGAGAAAACCTGCACACCTGAGAGGGCTCCATAAAGTTCTTGATGGTAGGTGTAGTTCGCCACCCCGCACCAGGCCAGCGTGATGGACTAAAGGGTTAAACCTTCTTAATCTGAGAAGAGGCTCTTGCCCAGTAGTGGGACAGCAATGAGCTGAATTTATTCATTATTATTAATTGGGCCCTTAATTACTAAAACTGTGTTTGTAATCCGCTACACTTTATTAATACGCTACGCTAATTATGTCTAACAGAAATTATCTAACAAATTTATTTTTTAACACCAATTCTAACTAACCAATTCTAAAATTACTTATTTTTATAGATGGGTGTATAATCATTTACAAAATGCCTATAAATTCCTTTGACCCAGATGCAGCTTCGATCGCTTGAAGTTTTCAATCCTCCCGTCTGGTATCAAAATGACCTCTCTATATTTATACCGTTTACATTTCTCTAGTACCTACTTACCTTTTGTAAATCAAACATACCTACATACAAGCAACGTGGTTTTAGATTTATTAATAGAAGAAAATATAAGTAAGTATAATATTTTGACAATATTATCTAATGAATAAAAAACGTAAATGCTAAATTTATTTATTATGTGAATATGTAGCTACTTTAGTTAGTACTAATATTACAGTCCGTCCATTTGCTAAGATTTCACAGCTATCCATTGCATAATCCATTTATTCGAGTTCATTATTGCCACAGTTACGGTACACAAGTTACAAACAAAAAGTCACCAGGGCCAAATAGTATAACAACGCGTGCGCCTTTGTGGCTGCGGCCAGTGCCTGAAAACACACAAAAGAAAACAAATTAATGCTACATACCATGTATTTTTCATATTGACATGGGACTGTCATAATATTAATTTCTTTAAAAAGTTCTCTCAAAGAATCACGACTACGCAGATTGTAAATAGCTCTAATGACTCTCTTCTGCAAGATGAAAATAGATACAATATCAGCAGCCCGGCCCCCGCAAAGAAGGGGTAACGCATTTTTTTATATATTTTTCGTCATCATTCTTCTCGGTGTGGTTTTATTACTCTCTCTGCTACTGTTGAAGTTCACTGTTAAACTGGTTCTCATCTTATCTATCCCGTATATCACAAATTCTTGTTGTTCTTATGAACCTTACCCATACTATGCTGACTCGGGAGTTCCCCAAGGTTCTCACCTCGCACCAGTTCTATTCTCGCTCTTTATCAATGACATTACAGATCTTATTCGTCACTGTAAAATTTCAATGATTGCCGATAATCTTAAAATCTATAGAACTATAACCTCAAATGAGGATATTGCTCTATTTCAAGAGGATATAGATAGAATTGAGTGCTGGTGCGACTTGAACCGTATGAAACTCAAAATACAAAAAAATTGCCACATACGGTTCAGCAGAAAATGAATCTGCATCCTACTAAAAGAAGATACAGACTATATAGAAAAAAATGATATTACGAGAATGTCCATTGAGTATATTATAGTAGTCTGCGCAACCGAACTAGTCAATGAAAACATATTATTAGTTACTATATACTGGAATAGAAGAGATTTTTTTTTTAATATCTTTATTTATATTTAAGGGTTTTTATCCGACACGGACATGTCAACCCCAATAGAAGAGATGAAGACGTATTTTACAAACAATTAAACAAAATGCTAACCCATATTAACAAAAAATATTCTAAGTATAACATCATACTCGGGGGTGATTTTAACATAGATTTACAACAAAATTATATTAAAACAAAAAATCTCTTAGACCGAATCCGAATTCAATCTTGCACAACACATAAAACAACCAACACGTATAACACATAACTCATCAACCTGTATAGATTTAATTTTTACAAATTTCAATATGAAATATTCAAACACGTCAGTCGAAGAACTAGGGTTTTCAGACCACTGTAGCACAATAATTAGTCTTAAAATACCACAATTTCAAAATCAAAACAAAACTTACCTCGTCAAAAAACGATTATATAATAAGAAAAACATAAACTTATTTAAATCTGCACTACAGTCAATAAACTGGAGCAATTACATTGTACCTAATAATAATATAAACCAAAATTACGAAATTTTTAATAATATACTAACTACTACACTAAATAAAACTATACAAAAAGAAAAATTAAATTAAAAAAGTGCCATAAAAAATTCTGGTTAACTAAAGGAATTAAACTTGCATGCAAAAATAAGAGACTATTAAAAATACTTTGTCTAAAATCTAATAATCTGGTCATTAAAAAAATACTATAAACAAATATGAAAAAATACTAAAGCGGACAATAACTACGGCTAAAAAACTACAATACATAAATAAAATTAAAAAATCACAAAATAAAGTTAAAACTATGTGGGCTATGATAAAAGAACGCACAAATAAAAAACCTAAAGCTGAAAATAAAATATTCAATTAAAAATAAATAATGTACTTAACAGTGAACCTAAACAAATAGTAAATACCTTTAACAATTTCTTTGCATCAATTGGCAATGAACCAATAAACCCAACTAATATTCAATCCTGCGATCTGCCCGTAACTCAACAGTTAGAGAACACATTTTTCCTTAGACCAGTAGACTACCGTGAAACCAACAAATTAATAAAACATTTAAAAAACAAGAATAGTCATGGAATAGATGAAATACCCCCATCCCTAGTTAAACATTGCGCTGATGAACTCACTCCACCACTTTGCGTATTAATGAACCAGTCTTTCGAAGAAGGTGCATTCCCTAATCTCCTAAAAAAAGCTATCATAAAACCGATTTACAAGAAAAATTCAAAAACCGACCCCAGCAACTACCGCCCCATTGCACTCTTACCGACAGCATCAAAAATTTTTGAAAAAGCCATTTGCGACCGGGTCTATAGCTTCTGCGAGAGATTTAAAATTTTTGATGAGGGACAAAATGGATTCCGAAAACAAAGATCAACAACACTGGCAGTTTACAAATATATGCAGGAAATAATCAATATCTTAAACGATAAAAAATACGCAGTAGGTGTACTGCTTGATATGACTAAGGCGTATGATAGAGTTAAATTTAATATATTATTAGACAAATTATATAAAATAGGAATTCGCGGAGTCACTCATAAATGGTTTCAGTCATACCTTAAAGACAGAGAACAATATGTAGAAATTGAATATTATAACCAAGATAATAACGAAATAGTTAATATAAGATCAGATAGACAAATCCTAAACTCATCAATTCCACAAGGCAGCGTTATTGGATGTTTATTATTCCTTATATATATCAACGACCTTCCAAAAATCATGAATGAGCCTTGTATACTATTCGCGGATGACGTCTCCCTTCTTACTTCATGCCGTAACGAAACAGAAATAAATACACAGCTACAAACTATACTCAATAAAACTACAGAATGAATGGATCAACATAACTTACAAATAAATTACAAAAAAACAAAAATTATGAATTTTTACCCCTACCAAAAATCTCCAATAACAATTAACTTCTCTACAAATAATAAAAAAATAGACGTTGTCGACGATTTCACGCTTCTCGGACTTACAATAGACACTCACATCAACTGGAAGACACACATCCAAAACATTAAATCCAAGATTTCCAAATTTACTTACGCTTTTCGAGAATTAAAGATAACCACAGACCTACCAACTGCACTGAGTGCTTATTACGCTTACGCTCACTCCCAACTCAGCTACGGCATCATCATGTGGGGCAACAGCACCGACGCACCATCACTCTTCATACAACAAAAAAAACTAATCCGAATACTTACAAACATTGAACAAACAGACAGTTGTAAACCCTATTTCCAAAAATATAAAATACTTACGTTGCCATGCATTTATATTCTAGAAATATGTAAATTCGTTAGAAGGTATTCCACCTTCTTTACTAAGCGCGGAGGCAGACACACAAACAGATCACTGAGACACAAAAACATGCTACACTCAAATAGCCCATATGTAATGTGCATCAAAATATATAATAAATTACCCAACAAAATAAAAGATGAGCCTAGCGACACGAAGTTCCTAAACACCCTAAAGCAAATATTAATAAATAAAGCGAACACGATCAGTGAATATCTTACGGATAAACAAATAACATGAAAATATTAATTTTATACAAATATAATCATATTAACAAACACCTTTTCCTGCTAAAACCCATACATACTTACCTATAATATAAATATAATAAATAATATAAAAGTAAACTTAGCTATGTAGCGACTATCGTCGCAACATAGCAAAAAGTAAAGCGCCATCTATCGGAGTGAAGCGATAACAGATAACCCTGAATCGCACTATAAGAGTTTACAACAATTCTAACACATATACGAATGTCCGACATCAACCGGCGGGCTTCGGCCCGCCAGGCTAACCACCTCGCCTGGTCGGAGGATCCTCCCTTTTCAATGGAGGAACACCATACTTCGTTCCTCCACATTGGTGACGCCGATGTGATCATCATCCTGCAGCAGACGTGATCATCAGCAAGCAACCTCCATGGAGCAGACCAGCAGCATCAGCACCATCACTTCCATTGCAGCACCCCCAGCATCCAGACCAACAGTAGCAGTATACAGTCACGAGGGTTACCACGACAGCAAACAACGCATCCTGGACTTAACCCAACGACTTGAGGAGGGCAACATACGGCACCAGCGTCCGGGCGACAGAACACTGCAGTGCGACCGGTATAGAACAAGACAACAGGTGGCTACAGTGAAAAAGGAAAAACGGGACGGCATGGGTCTTCACACCGGTGTACTGGCAGTCAGTCCACGTGGTTCGCCGTACAGTTGCAGCAACACGCAGATAGTTCGATCAGCGAGAACGAGTCTCGGGGGGGAGTGATGTAGCGACTATCGTCGCAACATAGCAAAAAGTAAAGCGCCATCTATCGGAGTGAAGCGATAACAGATAACCCTGAATCGCACTATAAGAGTTTACAACAATTCTAACACATATACGAATGTCCGACATCAACCGTCGGGCTTCGGCCCGCCAGGCTAACCACCTTGCCTGGTCGGAGGATCCTCCCTTTTCAATGGAGGAACACTATACCTCGTTCCTCCACAAATATAAAAAATTAACAATAAAATATTCAGTTGTAACAAAAAATTATAAAATATTCAATACAATCAACAAATATAAATACAATATTAAATTTTTTAACAAAAAATAAAAACCGACTCCAAAAAAACTCAAAAACAAAACTAATAACTAAAAAGCAAAAAATAAATCTTTTATTATACAATATAGTAGTTGAAGAATATTGAAATCGGTGCCAAGTAAAACATAAAAGTAATATACCTTGCTGCTATAATAGCGACATTGAAACAACGGGTTCACGTAGAAATTGTCGAGTGCGGAGCGAATTATGCGTCGGACACGACACATGCACTTCGCCAATCGTGTCGGTTTATCATTGCATGTTTTACTTGGCACCGACTTCAATATTCTTCAACTACTATATTGTATAATAAAAGATTTATTTTTTGCTTTTTAGTTATTAGTTTTGTTTTTGAGTTTTTTTGGAGTCGGTTTTTATTTTTTGTTAAAAAATTTAATTATTTTACAATTTTGAGTGATGGGTAGACCTAGTAAAGACGATTCTCTTGAAAAACTTTACAAAGGTCAAATGTATGTTGCCCCAAGTCAAGTGAAAACCTTAGACGGTATTGCACTATGTGATTTTAAAATCAAATAAATTACTTAGGCGACCATCGAATCTGCAATATTACCCATCTCAGCTTAAAGTGCGCATCAATACGAATAAAATAAGCCCAAACACTATGTAGCTGCTATCAACAATTATGGAGTTCCCTAAACTGTACTGCACCTGCATCACGGACCTTGCAGTGACAGTCATTACCCATCTCGGTGTAAAGATCTTGTCAACACGAATAAAATAAGCCCAAACACGAGGTAGTTAAGATGTACCGTTGAGGAGTTCCCTCGATCCTCTGTCGTCTCCATCATCAGATCTGCCCTAAACCTCCATAGTATTGTAGTCTCATCAGATATACACATAAATATCAAGTTTTTACCCCATGCTCGCCTACAATTTTCAAGAGATGCCCTCGATTTCTCAGGGTTTCCACCATCAGGTCCTGATCTGATGACAATGGGACCAAATGACAAGCATACCCTTTCAAATAAAAAAAGAATTTTTGAAATCGGTCCAGGCGTCTTCGAGTAATAACTAAAAAGCAAAAAATAAATCTTTTATTAAACAATACAGTAGTTGAAGAATATTGAAATCGGTGCCAAGTAAAACATAAAAGTAATATACCTTGCTGCTATAATAGCGACATTGAAACAACGAGTTCACGTAAAAATTGTCGAGTGCGGAGCGAATTATGCGTCGGTCACGACAAATGCACTTCGCTCATCGTGTCGGTTTATCATTGCATGTTTTACTTGGCACCGACTTCAATATTCTTCAACTACTGTATTGTTTAATAAAAGATTTATTTTTTGCTTTTTAGTTATTAGTTTTGTTTTTGAGTTTTTTGGAGTCGGTTTTTATTTTTTGTTAAAAAAATTAATTATTTTACAATTTTGAGTGATGGGTAGACCTAGTAAAGACGCTTCTCTTGAAAAACTTTACAAAGGTCAAATGTATGTTGCCCCAAGTCGAGTGAAAACCTTAGATGGTATTGCACTATGTGATTTTAAAATCAAATAAATTACTGAGCCGACCACATGATGAAAACGCATTACGAGAAATGAAAAGATTAAGACGACTATTGTAACTAATACTGTGATAGTCTTGACTTTTAGAGGTTTAAAATGAGCCCAAACCTAAGGGGTTTACTAGTAGCTACTGAAGAGTTCCACCATCTATCTCCTGGCTCCATCATCAGACCCTCTATACCAAATGTCCCGTATATTTAGTATATAGGGTCTGAATCATCAAAATATATTGAGTGATCCCAAACTCAGAAGTTTTATTCCCTAACTCCTTACCGTTGAGGAGTACTATGACATCCATCATCAGCTCAGCATCATGAAATTATGATTTTCAGACGCCAACACTTGACTTATTAAGAAATAACTAGGTTAAGAAATCTTCCTTCCAATACTTGAACGTCGGAAAACATCTCCATTTAGGATATCCTTAAACTGTTTTTTGTCTTCACTATCGAATCTGCAATATTACCCATCTCGGCTTAAAGTGCGCATCAATACGAATAAAATAAGCCCAAACACTATGTAGCTGCTATCAACCATTAAGGAGTTCCCTAAACTGTACTGCACCTGCATCACGGACCTTGCAGTGGCAGTCATTACCCATCTTGGTGTAAAGATCTTGTCAACACGAATAAAATAAGCCCAAACACGAGGTAGTTAAGATGTACCGTTGAGGAGTTCCCTCGATCCTCTGTCGTCTCCATCATCAGATCTGCCCTAAACCTCCATAGTATTGTAGTCTCATCAGATATACACATAAATATCAAGTTTTTACCCCATGCTCGCCTACAATTTTCAAGAGATGCCCTCGATTTCTCAGGGTTTCCACCATCAGGTCCTGATCTGATGACAATGGGACCAAATGACAAGCATACCCTTTCAAATAAAAAAAGAATTTTTGAAATCGGTCCAGGCGTCTTCGAGAAATCGAGTAACAAACATAAAAAAAAAAAAAAAAAAATACAGCCGAATTGAGAACCTCCTCCTTTTTTTTGAAGTCGGTTGAAAAATATACTTATATCTAAATACCAACTAAAAATACAAACATAATAACAATACTATACATACTTAGATACCTACATTAAAAAGGAATATGAATACTTGAGCATAAACAAATATTTCTTTATATACAACGCCTTCCTCTCTTCTAATTTACTATTTGCTGTGCCCATCAGGGTCCACGATTGCTACCATTTTATTTATATTACCATCTTATCTTTACATTGTGGATTTGCAATAAAGAATATGAATATGAATATGAAAAAACAATCCAATCGTACTTCATATAATATAAAAGGAGCATTGTTAGACACTGTTAATGAGGTTCGCGATCTTGGCGTTATCATGGACGATAAAGTTACCTTCAGAAACCATATTGATAACATCGTCACAAAGTCTGCACGGTTGCTTAAGAGAAGCACTAAGGTCTTTAAGCTGGTAAGAACTAAAATTGTCTTGTATAATGCACTAGTTCGAAGCCACCTGGAATTTGCGAGCGCGGAATGGAACCCGCATTACCCAGTACACTCACACAGGGTTGAAAGCATTCAGAGAGCCTTTACAAAGCATCTAGCGTACACTTCCAGTATGATATCTCCCCGGTGTCCGTATGAACAACGTGTTCAATGTTTTATATGTTTTCCCTACGCGACCTTCGACTGATACAGGATTTGATGTTCTTTTACAAGTTGATCAATAATAAATTAGATTGCAACGAACTCGTTAAGCGTATTGGACTTGTAGCACGTAGGCATATTAAGTTTAGTTAGTCTTTAAGCAGGTTAAGATAAACAAATGTCGTAGCTCATAAGAGTAGTACTTAAGCTTTTAACTGTATGTAAAGAGACAGTCGTTCAGTAAACCTCATACCGCGAACACGCTTTTCATTTGCCATCCTTCTGACCACACTAATACGTATACAACCATCACCCCCATCGGCAAGGACTAAACGTTCCATACAGAAATTAGATGAAATTATTTATTTTGCAATTAGGATTTTTCAATCACTTTTACACGTCTTTTTTAAACTAGATGGCGTCGGCATTTCCTATGACTATCCCTGAGAATAAACGCCGAAACAAACTCAGGGGTCAAAGTCTATTTTAAAGTCCAGACAGATTGTTATGATGTAAGGATTTATGTGAGACAAATATAGGGTGGAATAGCCTTTTGAAGAAAGTGCAATGCAACAGAGGGCATGGATCAGTTATCATGAGAATTAATTAAATTAAGAGCGTTCAGCCTAGATCTCACTCACATTTACAATGTATAGGGTAGGGATGTTACGGAGCTTCGACTCCGAATCCGATATGTCGGAACCTCCGATTAAAATTACACATCCGAATCCGGATCCGGTTCCGATATATCAAAACGGAGGTATATATCGGAGTTACAAGTCATGACTTTCTATCGCTGCAGCGCTACCGAGCGCTTTCTACGTGACACTGACAACTGACGGAGTATATGTGTTCTTTGCAACTGATGAACGAAGAGTGAACGAGTTGCGACAAGTTTCTTCTTTTTTATTTATTTATATTTTACATTCGTAGATTTGCTCCGACTCCGACTCCGATTCACCTCCGACTCCGCGGAGGTCACTACGAGAACCTCCGACTCCGATTCCGCCTCCGATAAATCCACCTCCGTAACATCCCTAGTATAGGGGTAAAATATAAGAAATCATTTAAATTTAATCGACATTACAATATCAAAATAATGAAGTAAATAATATAAAAATAATTAATGGCAAAATTGTATATAAAAAGAAGGAAAGGCTATATAGAGCGGCTCAAACCCAAACGTTTTTGTCATCTAAATAGTCCGAAATTTTATAGTACCCTTTTTTACAAAGTTTAGACTTAATTACAATATTGAACTTCTTTAGTGTTTAATTACGTATATCATTGGGAAGTTTATTGTAAAAGAGTATACATTGTCCCATGAACGAGTTGCTTATTCTGTGCAGGCGCGTAGCATGTACAGCAAGGTTGTGTTTATTCCTAGTGTTCAAAGAATGAGTATCAGACAGTTTGATAAAGTTCGAAATATTTTTATAAACATATATTAAATTTTCAAATATATATTGTGACGCTACAGTTAGAATATTAATTTCTTTAAATTTGTGTCTTAGGGACACCCTAGGACCACGGTTTTAAATAGCTCGGACAGCCCTTTTCTGCAAGACGAATATAGTATTGATGTCTGCAGAGTTTCCCCAGAGGAGGATGCCGTAAGTCATAACGCTATGAAAATAACTGAAATAAACTATTCTGGCTGTATCCATATCAGTTAAGTGCCGAATTTTTTTGACAGCAAACGCGGCGGAACTAAGCCTTCCCGATAATTTGTTTATTTGCGGACCTCATTGCAGTTTGGCGTCTAGAGTGATGCCTAGAAAAACAATCGAATCCACAATGTCCAACTCCCCTCCATTCAATTTAACATTGATTGGTACTTGTCGGACATTGGGCGTTGAAAATTTAAGACATTTGGTTTTTTTCTCATGAAGGAGACGATTATTAACACTGAACCAATGAACTACATTAGATAGTGCAACGTTAACTTCGCGAAAATCTAGTAATTGTCGTCGAATTTTAAAAATTAGAGAAGTATCAGAATACCCCGATACCCTATTACTAACGTATTTCTCACTCAACCATCCAAGACAAATATTGGGGTAAACTCACCGCTCAACAGATTCATTACAGAGATGAATTCATTTTTAAAAACATTACCAGATGTCGATGTATACCATCATTCCATTTAAATATTTAAGACCAGATTATTACAGTCCCGAAAAACGTGTAAGTACTAGCTAATTTTATTTTGTTCTCTCATTCCCTAATGTTATACTTTCAATTTATGCTTAAGCTTTATTTTTGTTTTAGTTTAAGTTTTATTTTAGTCTTACTAAAGAATTGTTATTGATATTTTAGTATTACTTTTATAGTTTTTGTAATTAATTTTAAATTTTAAGCCTAAGAAATATTGTGCCTTAAATTAAAAGTGTTATTATGTTTTACTATATGAATGTTGGTTAACCCGTAATTGGCGAATGTATAAGTCCGAGGCTATTTATGTTTTAGTTGCTTAAGATATATTGTATACACATCACACAAATTGTGGGACACAAAGATGGAATCAAGTACTCACCCTTAAACGACCAACCTGAGGAGGCGGAGGCTGAGTAGTGGTTGTAGAGTCCGGAGAGAGAGTAGTGGGAGGAGTGACTGGAGGGGGAGTAGTGGGAGGAGCGACCGGAGGGAGAGTAGGGGGAGGAGTGTCCGGAGGGGGAGTAGGGGGAGTAGGGGGAGGAGTGTCCGGAGGGGGAGTAGGGGGGGGAGTGTCCGGAGGGGGAGTAGGGGGAGTAGGAGGAGGAGTGTCCGGAGGGGGAGTAGGGGGAGGAGTGTCCGGAGGGGGAGTAGGGGGAGTAGGGGGAGGAGTGTCCGGAGGGGGAGTAGGGGGAGGAGTGTCCGGAGGGGGAGTAGTGGGAGGAGTGACCGGAGGGAGAGTAGTGGGAGAAGTGTCGTTAGGGACAGTAGTGGGAGGAGCTGCAGTTGTAGGCGGTGCACGTGTAGTTGAGGTACTTGTTGTTGGTTTTGTAGTAGTTGTTGGTGTAGTCGTCCTAATCCTTCTCCTCGGCGTCTTTTTTGTTGGTATCGTAGATGAAGTCTTCCTGTAGGCTACTCGCGATACTACAATCAAAATAATAAGTTGTTGATATATCGAGAGCCCGTACAATTTTAAAACGGAATTTAATATAAATGTACCGTGAACTGACAAACCACGGGTCCAGATATTAATCTAGGTCACATCTATAACTCTTTGTTGATCACAACTACTTTTGTCGGTATGTAAAGTAAATAATTACCTGTGTCGATTCCAAAACCATTTCGAGATTATAGGTTTCTAAGGCTTATTTTTCTATTTAGCTCTTAAAATAATAAGATTGTTTTTATTTTTACAATAATACTTTCGTCTTTCATTCGACTTCTAAATGACGTCGTATAGCCTGAACAGGCAGTGTTTCCAACCCTACAGTTTCAACTGTAGATTTACAGTGTTTTTTTACAAATCATCACAATTTTTAGTTTATTACCGCAAATCCACAGTTTTTTCCTTAGAGTACACCAATTTAATAAGTTAATGTCATCCCATCCTTCATATGGTCCATCCGCAGTCAAATTCTTACCCACAACTCTCAGAAATACTTAATTAAATTCAGTAGATGGTTAAATTATGGGTTTTTATAACACATAAATATATCTCGTTGAAATTTTCTTGTGGATGGTTTCTTCTGGTGGATCTAGATTTATTTATTTTACGTTTAGTTTTCTACAGTTTTTTTTACGGTCGTATGCAGTTCTACTTTGCGACAGGGTTGGCAACACTGTGAACAGGCTACTTTCGGTGCCTTCCTTGATACAATAAATAAACTGTTATGCAGTATCAACTGTCAATGTCAAAGTCGTGTTACATAGCGGTGGGCAGTAGCATCTTTTTTGGATAACGAAACGCAACTGTCTATCGGATATCAATAGCGGTTATTAAAACGCGCTATCCTGCTATTGGTCGCTATTTGTCATATCATGAGCAACACGTAATATGATAGTGAGGTTTTGATGACCTTTTTTTTTACCGCTTACCTTACCTATTTACTTAAAATTCATTCATTCATGATGAATGAACGGCTCCGTGATCTTTTTTTTTTTTTTTTTTAGCTTTCACTGATGAAAATGCTCAAATTGTCGGTTGCTCCACCATAAGCGCAAGAATTAATGGATTTTGGTGGCCCCGTAAGATTTAAGATTTTGATTTTTTTTAGCTTCCCTATTTATCTTCATTAACGACTCCGTGAAGTTTTGATGAGCTTTTTTTTTTTTTTTAGCTTCTTTGATGCACTTCCATTTCATTGGATAACGAAACGCAACTGTCTATCGGATTCTTTGGATGTTAGCTACTTTAACGTTAGCATGTTAGCACGTTAGCACGTTTTTCAAATAACCTGCTAACCGTTATTATGGCTCGTTTCAATAATGTGTTTAAGTTGCGCAACGACCACCGCTATTAGCTACTTTAGCGTTAGCATGTTAGCAGGTTAGCAGTTTTTTCAAATAACCTGCTAACCGTTATTATGACGATAGCTCGTTTCAATAACGTTTAAGTTGCGCAACGACCACCGCTAGTGTTACATATCCATAAAAATACAAATACTTTGTTTTGTATTTCGTCAATTTCGTTTTGTATGATGACCCTCTGACCGTTTTCTTGTTTAGTATAAAAAATTTGCCTTTCTACCGTTTGAAGGACTTTGCACAAATTGTTGATCGTTTCATTATAGTAAGTTTTATATTCAGAGAACAGATATGTAGTAAATTTTCTAAATAAGTAAGTATTTCAAACAAATAAACAAACCACAAGAATCTCACAACTGAAATCCCATCTGTCAAGTATCAAAGTCAAAGTCAAATATTTTTATTTCGAGTAGGCCTTTACAGGGTCTTTCAAAACGTTGTGATTCTAGGTGCTTTGTTCCAAAGTGGGGGTAGATCCTATGGAGAAGAGACCGGCAAGAAACTCCATGGAGCTCCTATCAAGTTTGAAGTTTCTATCTTTGTGTTTTATTTGGTTTTAATAATGTAATATAGGTAGCATAAGCTATAAAGCCTATTTTATAACGATATCACGAGCAAAACTTTGAAAATGTATACAAAAATAACTACTACTAGGAAAAGAATAATTTTGAAATTAGTTGTTTTAAATGAACTAATGTAATGTTTTAATAAAACAGACAGACAACGGTATTGTTATGACAACCGAAACTAACCGAAATTTTGTTAAAAATTGGCATACCTACGACCTAGGAATGATGATAGCGTAGTAATTATTTTAAATAAATTGGCATAAACCAATATTCTTATTGAAATGTCTGTATTTCGTTTCTTATAATAAAATTGTGCTTACCCATAGAAGGCGGCGTAGTAGACGTGGTATAATTGTGTGGCTCTGTCGTTGTCCAGAGGTCGTAGTCGGGCACCCACATGCCAATGTCCAGCGGCTCGTACCCAAAGTCAGTCATATACGTTGGGCCCCTATACTCCACCCTACTAATAGAGAAATCTTCGTAGTATGTCCCCTCTTCCCACTTCCACTCCTGAATATCGATGAGTGTCATGTTCTTCGTGAAGCCCCACGCAAACATCTCGAAGAGGCAGGATTCCGAAAACATGAGGTAGACTGATAACTCGAACCTCGAATCTGTAGGTATAGCATGTATGTTATAATTAGGACACTATTCAGGCGTAGGTACTACATACCTGTGTACATTACCTAATCTAATATATAAAAACCAATGTGTTTCTTTATTCGTATTTTATACGCTGCCATCTGGTCGCGATAAAACTCTGTCAACTTATTGGTTGCACTTGCGCGAAGGTTATAGACATAGTACATTTAACTTACAGTAGATAGCGCGCGTGTCGTACCGGCAAACGTATTTGCAAGAGCTTTATTTGTTTAGCGGCAGCAACGCGCCGGGTACAAGCCAGTAATTAGTAAATATTTAAAAGGGGTGCCCATTTTTGGCCATTAAGTACCTACACAAGAAATCAGTTTCTTTAAAAAAAGACGTTATATTTTTCTTTTATATGTGTTTTTATTAGTCTATCCAACCAGGTTTGCAAGTCGCCATTATAAATATATTTTGTGTAGATGTGAATAAATATAATACAAAATAAATTAATAAACGCCAGGAGGGGACGCACCAGAAGACATATACGGACCTGATTGGTGGTGTCCTTCAAAAAGGTTAGGTGCGCAGTACCCACAACCGGCGTTCATGTATGAAACGATGCATGAATTTAGATGAAGCAAAAAAGGATCGTAGCACGTGGCGTTCGCGCGTAATTTCTGCATACCCCCGTGGGAAAAGGCGTGACTTTATGTATGTATGAATAAAAACATAGTATCATGCCTGTATTCTCCGAAGAATTAGGCAAGGGTGTCCTATTGTACACCCACATTTCGCCGATGCTGGTATTGAGTCCCATGTAATAGGGGGCGAGCCTATGGCCATCTACCGGGCACAGTTCCAGAATCTGTGCTACTACTGAGAATTTCCATACAGAAAAACCCAGTAACAATTTGCCCCACCCGGGAATCGAACCCAGGATCTCACTCTCAGCAGTCGTCGCTTGCGACCAGTATATGAATATACGATAAGAAAAATTCTGGTCACGATGCAACTAAAAAGTAATGTTGCAATTGTATCGTCGGCCTGTGCCCGACGAACAGTACAATGCAAGGTTATTTTTTTTTTTTTTTTAAATCATTGCCCCACACTTTGATTTCTCCTGTATCGTGGGTACAGTTTACAAACATACATGTCACATGCACAAACAACCCGAAACAACTATCTGTAGATCATACAAATATTTGTTCCGTGCGGGGATCGAACCCGCGACACGTAGCGCAGAAAGCTAATCGCTTAGCCACTGCGCCAACCGTGTCGTTATTTGCTTCCTTGACGATGTGTTAATAGTGTATGGTCCAAATGATGAATAAGCGTCATTATTATCAGATATTATTATATAATTATCTGGTACATTGATGTGTAACGTATAAAAAAGGTATAATTACATAAAATGATGAATTGCAACACTCTCCTTATTTAAGATCTCAATTTTTATAATAAACTTTTTGTGATCTCATTCTTAAATTTATCTTAGTACCTAGTTTAAAATTAGCTGTAAGTTTCTCCTTCAATTTTGTATACCAGGGGACTATATACTGGGATTGAATATATTTTATACTAAGACCATACCTGTACCTGCATTCTATACAAATAAAGAAATTTATTTATTTATTTATTTATTTATTTATTTATTTATTTATTTATCTATCACAACTATCATTACAGGATATTCCCAATGCGGTAGTGTGGTCCTTATGCAAAACATAACACGTATAATGTAATTTTTGTAAATTCATTCAGAGAACAGGAAAACAAATCAATCCTTTCAGCGACTTCATTGAGTGTATGCAAGGCGCGTGTCGTAGGCGCTTTGCCGAGCAAATTAGTTCGCCCGCGCGGAACTGCGATTAATCGCGGCCTCCTCCGCCGTAAAACGTAATTATTAGGTACACACAAGCATATCTCCTTCAATACACCTGGATTACACGTCTGACCTCTTAAAATGCAAAACATATACTTGACAAGAGTCAAGTCCCTTCTTGTTTCCAACTTGTTGTACCCAACCATCCCTAGAACGAACAAGGTTGGGTACATCAACGGATAAAAAGGATAGACCCCGTACAGTTTTAAATACAAATATCTCGTGAATTTGTTTTGTATGCGCTCCAACATGAGGCTATATTTAGCCTCATTTGGAGCCCATACTACAGCATTGAACTCTAACTGACTTCTTATGAGAGCATTGTACAGTGCTTCTATAGCTTTTATGCTCGTGAAACTTTTAGCACGTCGAAGAATAAAACCTAAACTTCTATAGGACTTTTTACAAACATTTATGATGTGATCACGAAATGTCCACTCAGTATTTAGGCGCACTCCAAGATCACGTACTACATCAGTCCGCTCCATTGACGCACCACCCAGCACGTAATTGTAGTGATATGGCTCTCTCATTCTGCTAAACGTTATGATTGAGCATTTCTTTATGTTAAACATAAGTTTATTTTTGTTACTCCACTCGACTACCCTGTTTATATCTTGCTGTAGTCGCATACAATCCCGTTGATCTTTAACGGCCATAAGTAGCTTAAGATCGTCCGCAAATAACAGACAGGTGGCATCCCTGACTACACCAGGCAAGTCGTTAATCATAATAAGAAACTGCAAAGGACCCAAATTACTTCCTTGGCTAACTCCTGATCTAGTAAAATACGGCTCAGATTTACAACCCGCATATTCTACGACTTGCTGTCGATCCCTCATATAGCTCACAAAAAACTTAAGTAATTCAGGAGTACATCCGACCGCTGCTAGCTTCGCTAATAAGATGTCATTATCAACCAAATCGAACGCTTTTTTGTAATCAAAATAGGCAGCGTCGACTTGTACTCCAGAATCCACATTTGGAACCACATACGTCATTAAGTTCAGTAGATTACTAGTCGTGCTGCGAGTTGGTCGAAAACCGTGCTGAGCGTCCGATAACAAATGGGATATTTGTTCAAATACGCATTTATGAATCATCGATTCAAAAACCTTTGCTGGTGTAGACAGTATTGCCACCGGCCTATAGCCACTTACGTCCGATCCAACCTCTCCTTTGGGCACCGGGATAACACGCGTGATTTTCCAACGCTTAGGAAAATATGATGCTTCAAGGCACTGGTTATACAGATGTAAGAGTGGCTTTGCTAAAACAGTTCGGCAGTCCCTAAACACAAAAGCGGGAATGCCGTCCGGACCCGCGGAGCGTTTTGGTTTAAGTCGAACAAGTGCGTCAAAAACCTCTTTCAATTGGAGGTGACCAATATGAACACGCGTGCTGCTTCCGCCACTCGCTGCTACTGCTGCGTCTACATCCAGTCGTGCTTCCTGAGTATTGTAAATGGAATAAAAATATTCAGCAAACGCTTTTGCACATTCTGAATCCGATAAAGTGTTCCCATTTTTGATAATTTTTTTGTTGTTAACCCTACCTGTTTTAGCCCTCACATAATCCCAAAAAGACCTTGGATCTATTTTAAAATTTTGTTGTATCTTCTCTTGATGGTGATCATGAGCTCGAACTATCATCGCCTTAACCGTGGCCCTACTCTGAGCAAACATTTCGTAATCACTACTGCTCCTGCTTTTTTTATATTCCTTGTGAAGTCTTGCTTTCCTTTTAATGTTACGAATAATATCACCCGTGTACCATTCTGGATACTCATACCTAGAACTTATACGTATTTGCCTTTTTTTTGGAACGCAACTGTCAAAAATATTATTTATAGTATCGTAAAAGTAATTTAACACTTCCTCAGGGTCACTTAAATAATATATCGGACTCCAATCCTTCGATGTTAGCAATGAATATAACAATTTGTAATCCGCTTTAGCGAAATTCCATTGCGGCCACAAATTATTTGTGTTTGCATTAGCGGGCGGTGGCGAGGCGTTGCAGCCCATCAAGTCGACGCGTGTGCACTTACCTACCGGTACGCATATTGCCAGTGGCGGATGGTGTGGGTCAACCGGCACAAGCGCTTCGTCTGCCTCGTTCACGCACACCTCGCCTACACCCAACGAACACATTACTAGATCTAACTGCCGATTATTGCAGTTAGGTACCTTATTTCTCTGAATGAGTTCGCAAAAAGATACAAAGTATTCATAATAATTTATCACATTTATATTACAAGAGTGCAAATTAAAATCTCCTACAACAATAATGTTTTCAAATCTGAGGCATAACTGTTCTATAATTCTAAATAAAATCATGTAATCATTTTCGGTACTGTTCGGTGGAATATAGACAACGCAACACAAAAACAAATATTTATTTCGCGAATGTACGGTAGCACAAATTAGTTCGAAGGCGCAACTATCGACGCTTACGTCTCCAGGTACCGTTACCTCACGCAGCTCGAAGCGGTGTGTGGCCACTAGAAACGCGCCTCCTTGCTTGCGCCCATCCACTCGGTCGCTTCGTAGTATTTTAAAGCCTGGTGGTACTAGTTCCGCGTTGTGTATAGATTGATTACAACCTGTTTCAGTAATTGCAAATAAATCTGCACCCGAGGCTTCAATATTGTTGTAAAACTGGTTTAACTTTGTACGTAGACCTCTTGCATTTTGGTATAACAATTCCATAGTTTTATTTTCTATCGTTTTGCGTGTTTGTCGATCTCCGAAACCAAATCCATTCGGCAAATTCCGCATTTAGTGGCCATACTTCAGGTCGGCATAATTCATTATAAACTCCTTCAGTTCCACTGATAATGAATGAAGCGTAATCTCTCTCTGTTTTATGCAGAATCTTTTCAATTTTCACATTAACTTTGGAACCACAAAACTTTTTTACGTGATTTGTTAATACTTCAACGGTGGTTTCCGGATGCAATCGCCAAATGTGGAGGTGTTTTTTTCGCTCTGAAGCTTGGATTTCCATAAAACTCGAACTCTGGCCTCTCTTCACCTCTTTCTTCTGCATTTTCCCTTTCTTCTTGCTAACTGTCGTCCACTCCTCCTTATCGTCTGCCTTACTGTCTACTCCAAAATCAGTTTCCGGCAACTGCGATATCGATACTTGTTCACACATTGGTATATCCACAGTTTTCGTGGCCACACTTTCTTTAACAGCTGCGACCATTGTGTTACCTATGTTATCATCTGGTTGTTTACAAACTGCTTCGGCAAAATTCATAGGTTTTTTGGAAGTTTTTCCAGTCTCACTCCGGGTTTTTGATTCCAAATATTGATTGCGCTTGGTCAGCTCTTTGATACGATTCTCTAATGAAACTACCTGAACAACCTTTTCTTCAAGTACCTTCACGTATTTACGCAATTCTTGCAACTCATCTTTCGTATAATTGCAATATTCTTGTATCTTTTCCATTACAATTGCTTGACTATCTAAGCGCAACAATGCCTCCGACCGAAAATCCTTTAGCTCTTCTAGCAAGTGGCATCTGCTTTCCGCCACGGGTGATTCCGTGTTCTTCATACGACTACCGCGCTGAGTGTTGACATTACTGCTGATCGTAAAGGTGTTGGCCTGGCCAGATATCCTACTAACAGGTGTTTCAGCGTTTCGATTCGGTTTGCGTTGGGAACAGACACACTCAGGACATACCCATTGATTTTTATATTCCTGAGTGAAATCCTCGAATTCTTCCACAGATATTCCAAGGCACTTTAAATCATACACCTTGTTACAGTTACTTTTTGAACACTTTATAAACACTATGTCAGATACATCCGCACAACAACCACTGCAACTTCGAGACATTTTACTTCAATAAATTAATAAATTAATGTAATTTAATTTTCTGACAGCGAACACAAATGACGTCCGTTCGGTTCGCGCGCGACATACATACATTATTAAATATATAAAAATATATAAATTATTATTATTATTATGAACATAAACATTGTTTTAAATTTAAAAATTATATTATCTTTGTTCTTTGTTTTGCATGAGTTCAGTACTCATAGTAGTGGAATGGAAACGTTTTTTGCTAATATTCAAAAAAGTATATCGAAATGCATGTATAAAGCTTGTGTATATTTTTTGCTCGTGCTTACCTCTATCCTCTTACAAAAAACTGACCTTCCGCCACTCTTGTACAGGTATAGTACAAATTATACGTAATGCCACCGAGTAGGATGACTGAGGTTTTTTTTTATTGAATTTAGTTTGTTGTTTGCTGTCTCGTATGGATCAGAATGTTGGACTATGAAAGGGACGAACGAAAGGCAATTACATGCTGCGGACATGCGAATGTTAAGAGGTAGGTGTGACAGGAATGGACAGGATTAGGAATCAGTATATTAGAGGAAGTATGAAAGTGGCACCGGTAACAGAAAAGGTAAGAAGTAATCGTTTGTCGTGGTAAGGGAAGTAAAAGGGACGAAAAACATGTCACTAGAAGGGTTATCAGTATGAATGTGGATGGATACAAGGGAAGAGGTACACCCAAGAAAATATGGATGGATTGTGTGAAAAGTGACATAGTATACAAGAAAGTGAACTCTGAGATGACGTTTGATAGAGATGAATGGAAGAAAAAGACATATTGCGCCGACCACAAATCATATGGGATAAGGGCAGAAGAATAATGATAATGATGAATTTAGTTTGTTTCACACTTTTTAGTTTTTATTAACAAAAGAGTTGTTCAGTTAATCATTGCTAAGTAAACAAATTCTACGGTACAGTTAGATTACCAAGATAGAGGTCGAATAAAAAAGAGAATGATATGTAGGAACTAGATTAAATTCTGTGCAAGTTTTATTAGATTGTTTATTTTTTTGCGGTCACCTATGTCACTCTCACAGTTACACCCCCTCCTCTTGTTACCCACCTTATATGTTAAAATCTGTTAAACGGATTAAGTTTAAACTACAGAGCGTGCCAAAGAAATATAATACATACATACATATGTACATACGCTCGAAAAAGATTACCCACTTTCGGTAGTCGAGTAAAAAGCGTTCATGACGAATTTATAAATCGTATTTTTTTATTTTTCCTACACTGCATAATGAGGCACTTTGAATCCATTCTGTTTTTTTTTTTGTTTTGCCGATAGGCGGCAATCGAGCAGACGGATCGCCTGATCACAAGTGCGTTGCCGACCTAAATGTTTAGCACCAATTACACACTTTCAGAGCATGAGTGATAAAAAATACTAAACCTTTATAAGTATAGCAGGCTGGTCCATACCCCACTCTCGGACAAATGTGCTTGACTCGCATTTCTGTCGAAGCCGATGCATTGATCAGGTCCATAGTTAGACATGTGAACTCAACGTTCTGATGCAGTGATAACTGGGAATAAAAAGGTTCATTGTAGGTTCAAGAGAATAACTCAAGATTTGGGGCTCAAATTTAAGGGGTAAAAATATTTTTCTATGCCATAGAATTCGGTATCTAATGAATGGAAATGAAATAGGTACGTAGCATTTTTTTCACATTATGACGGCTCGGTTGATACAGTGGCTAAGCAATTAGCTTTTTGCGCTTCGTGTCGCGGGCTTGATTCCCTCACGGAATCAATATTCACAGGATTCAACACAAAAAATCCTAAATTTATATTTAAAACGTTGACTCACACTAGGGTTTTTCCTGTTCCGTGGGTACAGTTTATAAACATGCATGTCATATTCACACACAACCAGACCAGAAACAACTATCTATCTGTAGATATCATACAAATATATACGTATTAAATATTATATTATATAATTAAGACAAATTATATAAAAAGACTAGAAAAGGTAGACTGAAAAATTATCAAATCTGCATTACACACCTAACCCTGTTTCCTAATTTACTTACATTGTAAGTCATGAACTGGTATTGATTGTTATCCGTCCGCAATACCATCACTTCTCTAAATACTAAATTTACTTTTTCTTCATCATCGCATGCGCCATATTTCTGCACCGATGGACCGGCTGGACATGAAAAAACATTTAAGTATAAATCGAGAGAACTTTTGTCTACGAGCGAGACGACATGCGCTTGATCATCCATAAACCATCAGCTTTACCAGGGTTCTGAATCATCTAATTGCTGCGGGGCTGCCTTATGCTGAGTAGTAAATACGAGTACACGAAGGATGATGCCACATGGTGCGGTGCGGGCGCCGCGGGCACAACGGTAACTTAATTAATATGTTAATCCCGTCAAATCAGGAACGAATAGTTCTCTCTAAAATTAATCGTCTTATTTTTTTTATTATTTGCAAAAGTGGTTAGATCGCATTGGTCTTTCACAACACATTTCTCGCTTATTCGTTTTCTTAATAAAGGTGTTAATACTCACCACGGAGCACATATTTTTGTTTGTTTAACTGGGTGATTGTGATTCTGTTAAACTTGGCGAGGCTACTCTCGATCCAGGGGTAGTAGCTCATCATGTCGAGGTAACGAGAGGGCGCGCCGCACCCTGGCCCGCGAACACTCATACCCAGCTAAATGATCAAACATACTTCAAATATTACTTGAAAAAAAAAACATGAAAGGCCCGGAAACGTTAAAGCTACTCTGAATATACGTTGATCAATAAGCGAGGTCATTCTAACTTCTGGTCTGGAAATCTAGGACTATTTAGATTGCCATCGAAGCAGAATCTGGAAGATAATGCGTTTGCCGGAGTGACAATACTCCCATCGTGCATCGGTCACGACAACCGTCCGTTTGGGTTGCCATATGATTCGTTAATACGTGACAGTCATTACGGGTGAGGAAATGGACTCTCACAGTAATTGGGTTGCGGTCGGTCGGCAGTCGGTCCAAATAAAATACTGCTATTGAGCCCCATCTGGTTAAAATGAAAGCCCATTTCCGGGTTGAGAAATGTCGCGTTTTTCTGAAATCTAAAAAATAAATCAATAGAAATGCTATCTGTAATAGATAGCATATTTTATTATCAGAACTCGTGTTGCAGATTCGCTGCATACAAATTTAGTTTTTATTATTGAGGTCTTACCTTTACCTTTGGGGTGCACAAAAAGCCTGATATTGTCTACGTATGACCAACATATAATGGGCAGTCAGCCCCGGTTCGAACTTTGCTGATTAACTAATCTTTCCAACACGGCATGAGTATAATGTCTTACCAGCTGCCATCGTCCCCAAACATCTCGCGACACTAAAGCAGAGCCGGCGCCCCACACGCAGACTCCATCAGACTTTATTGACACCGCGCACGCCACGTAAGTTGGTCGCATTAATTTGGTATATAACTGTAAAGTAAATTTAGAGTTAGAAACTCACACTTTATTTTTTTATTAAGAGTATCGTTTAGCTGCCGGCTTCTGACAAAATTGTCTTGAAATACGCGCAAAATAGGTGATTGAGCGTTAACGTTTCTTACATCTAAATCTGAACGAATTAATTTGATTTTGGTCTCTATCGTTTGTCAGATTATAAACTAAGTAGAAAAGTCTTGTTTTTTTGATTAATCTTATAATTATAACGAAAAAAAATATATCAAAAAATCAAAAATATGACGACCTGGCTTTTAATTGTGTCTATAAAAACAAAAATCAGCTCATGTTTAGTGGGGTAAAAATGATAAGAGGGCTATTACAAAATCGAAGTGCTCTGTTTTAGGTAAATTTGACGGCGGCGCTCGGCAGCGGATGCGCACGTGTGCATCTAGTGAAGTACCCTATGCACACATGCAAACCGCTAAGCGTCGGACGCCAGGAACCAACATGAGCCATTGCCACTTTGCTATCGAAATAAATTAAATTACTGTTATTATAGTTCGAGAAATATTATTTATACCAATTAATGTTATTACCTAGAACGGCTTATCTATTGAGTTACAATAGTCATAAAAATTTACTTGAATTTCTATTTATATTTTACTAGCTTCCGCCCGCAGCTTCGCCCGCGTGGATTACGAATTCGTGAATTTTCGGGATTATCGGGATAAACAGCAGCCTACATTTTCAATAAATAGGTCAAGCAAGAAGATTTTTTCAAATCGGACTTGTAGTCGTTATTGTATTATATTATCCGCGCAATGATTTTTTTGGTTGCATGAAATTTTGAATCGGTCACACCTTCTAAAGTATTCACATTCATCCACAATAAAAGTCATTTGAATTTTGAATTCATTTGAATAGTATAGTGTAACGGACAATGCAAGATTACGTGGCTGACAAAGTGGTAACAGCGAGCGCGGACTAAAGCTTAAGACCGGACCGCACAACTCGAGATTTATATTGACTTACTAGCTGTGCCCGCGACTTCTTTCGCGTGGATGTCGGAACTTAACAATGTATTTTTTAGTGAGACCAAATGCACTTAACCCTATTTTTTACTAAGCAAAAGATTTTTTCTAAAATAAAAGTAGGTAGCCTAAGTTACTCCTTATTACATTAGCTACCTGCCAATAAAAGTCCCGTCAAAATCGGTCCAGCCATTTCAGAGATTAGCCTATACAAACAGACAGACAGACAAAAATTGTAAAAAAAAAAAATGGTTTATGTACCGTATATACGATCTTATCTCATTGTATCCTCTGTAGAGACAAGGTTTTTAATGATTTATGTAAACAAATTGAGATTTATTTAAAACACTACCAAGAGAAATAATCAATCTTTCTCGGGCATATATGTATATATTTTTTAAATGTTGTGGCTATATCTAAACCATAATCAAACATCAAAACTCGAGTCACTCACATTGGTAGCGACATAGAAATCCTTGCACATTTTTCCAGGGATATGCATCACCTTCACCACTTCTTTTTCCAACAAGTCAAAGTCTGAAATTATTCAGTTATTCGTCACACAATGTCCCAAGAGGATAAAGTTATATAGTATTTCGATGTCTAAAAACTAAACCACAACTGTGTTTTTAACAATAAAACTTTTTAATAACGCTCTTTAGTTATACTACTCCTTTAGAAATCTAAACCAGGATTAACGATTCATATCAATCATCAATCATCTGTCCAGCCTTTTTCCAATTCATTGGCATTGTCAGCTCCCAGTCTAACCAGATTCGATGAATATCAGTAGGTATTTGTACACGAAGTCACTGCCATCTGACCTCTTGTACTTTGTTGTCGTGTCAAAATGGAATCGATTCCGATAAGAATCGAGTATTGTTATTACTTAGAAGAAGAACTGAATCTAGAACTGTATCTGTGTAGGTAGGTAGGTAGGTAGGTGTTGTCTCGTGAAGGAATTGAACCCACAACATGTGCTTAACCAATGAGTCAATTTAACTACAGTCAAATTAATTGTTTACCTTCTTTCATTTTGATGACATAAAATTCTGGATTTTTTAAGTAATTCGGAGGTGGGCATACAGGCGCCATGGAAACTAAAAACAAAGCAAAAATAAAATTTAAACAAACAAAAAATATCGTCGCTTAGGTAACAATACAGCGCAAGTAATATTTGATAAGTTTTCAGAAGGGACAAAGAGCTGATTATTTCTTATGAAAAATATTCCGTCCTAAATGGTGTGCAATGAAGTTGGTATTCTATTCTATTGTATTTTTGTTTATACATTTACTAAATTATTCATATGAAATCAAGTCAATTTTATGTCTCTTCGGGAACATTAAAATATAACTTCCGCGGTAGTTATTGTTACCTAAGCGACGATATAGAAGATAATAAACTTGGTTTACTTATTCTTGTTAACTTTCTACTTCTGAGTATTTTACAGTTCTTAAACGAACTAATATCATAACTGTCTTAAACTACATGTAAAGCATGATAAACTCCATTCGCAGTTTGTTGTGTTATTAAAGCATAGTAAGGAAAATGAAATCATTAGAAAAAGAAAACCTTTAATCGCTACTTACATATGTATATATAAAGTCATTACAGGAAGAAAAAAAAAACAACACTATCACACGACAATGTAGCAGTAATATTCTGATAAAACTGGAATTTATACAGTAATTGAAACCATATTCAGCCCTAGTGTAAGTTTCTTTTGACAAATTCAGTTTAACGCATCGAACGCGTTCGGAGCTCCGAGGGCCTAGTGTAAGTTTCTTTCGACAAATTCGATTTACTACATCGAACGCGTTCGGCGCTCCGATTGGTGGAGAGCACGAAACGGACTAATCGGAGCGCCGAACGCGTTCGATGTAGTAAATCGAATTTGTCAAAAGAAACTTATTTTACTTGGCACCGATTTCAATATTCTTCATCTACTATATTGTATAATAAAAGATTTATTTTTTGCTTTTTAGTTATTAGTTTTGTTTTTGAGTTTTTTGGAGTCGGTTTTTATTTTTTGTTATTCTATCTCGTTTCAAGTATGACTGTCCGTACCTTGTCCCCCGGCCGCTTATTTACATCTATAAAATTCAGGTGTGCGTGTGTTCGTAATTATTCTTCGCCCCCTAAACGGCTTTAGCGATTTTGATGATTTTTTTTTTGTTTTCTTATGTTGTCACCTGGAGGTAGGTATACATAGTTGTACCCGGTAGGTGGTGTTGTTGTTGAGATCCAGAAAAGGGTAATATATAATAATTTTATACATATACTCTTTGCTTATACAACGTACATCATAATAAGCACAAGTATGTAGTGAACATGTTGGTTCCTATAAATTTGACTACTGAATGTTAACTTTTAATGTAGGTCGATTGGTCCAAAGCACCGCACCTCTAACTTTTGATAATTAATATTCAACTACTCACTATCTCTAACTAGGTCACGGAGCTGCACTAGCGCGACAGTGTTGGTCTTCTCGCCGTACTCCGGATGAATCACATAGTTCCGTACGCGCCGCCCTGGTTTATTCCACCCCTCGCCCAAGAGGACGCGGGAGCTTTTTCTGAAAAGTGGTGCCAATATTCATTTCAAATAAGCCTATTAATATTAGTCGATGGAAAATATTGAGTAGTCTAGCAGTCTTTCTTGATATCCTGTATCGAACATACAGAAGACTAGAAGAGAATACTATTAGTTACTACAAGAGAATACTATTCAAAATACTGAACCACATTTTTCACACTCATTTCGTACATCACCATTTTAGTTTGGAACCCTAAATTAAGCAATTATTCATTGACACTACAAAAGAAACACTTGAATGCACGTCTCTTTTTTAGTAACCTTGCTTAACGCTCGGTAGACAGTACACATGACCAGAGGGCCGGCCTGTTCTTTGGTCAAAGAATAAGCATTGCCATTCAACGTGGTAATGCTGCCAGTCTTCTGGGCACGCTACCAGTTGACAGCGATGTGGAGGAGTACTTTGACGCCTAAGTATTCGTTTAGGATGATTTTCATTTTGTTTTTTATAAGATTTAATTAATACATTAGCATAAGTAGAAAGAAACACTTGCTAGACAAACAAAAGGACTTAGATTTAAAAGTCGCGGGGTGGTTATTGGTCAACAATGTTGGAATGAATTACTCACAACATTACCTGAAATTGGCTTTCGGCATGGGTCCTATATCAGCAGCAGGTGCTAGCACGAACTCCTTGTGGATCAATATTACAGTTGTGACGGATCTACTATCTCCGTCTTCGCCAACTGAAAATACAGAAACACTTATTTTTATAGAAATAATTATATAATTACTAGCTTCGGCCCGCGGCTCCGCCCGCATTTCCGCGATTTCCGCGATTCTGTTTACTCTAATTTTATGGTTGCGAGCGACATTGATTTGACATTTGACATTGGCAGTATGAACGTAAACAAACCCACATTCGTATTTATAATATTAGTTAGGATTCCCGTTCCCGTGGGAATACGGGGATGAAATATAGCCTTTTTTACTCGCTGATAACGTAGCTTTCCATCGGTGAAAGAATTTTTAAAATCGGTTCAGTGGATTAGGCGTGGAAGCGTAACAAATAAACAAACAAACTCACTTTCACATTTATAATATTAGTTAGGATGTCGCAAGGAAATAACGATATTTAACAATAGATATACATTACATGACCCGGGTACGACTTAAAACTGCGGCCAGACACCGGAGGACGGGCAGCAGCGTCCTCTCACTAATCGGTGAGCCACTGCGATCTCCAAGTCGCCTGCCAAGCGTGGGGATTATGGCAACCAGATGATGATGAGGAAGACCTCAAAATTATTCATACTCACAGTAGCTATAGAACAAGATCCCGACCCACGGGTACTGGCTCAATTCCACGTCACCTTCGGACACGTCTAGCGCGTGATCTATACCGCAGTCGATGATGTCCAGGTCCACGGATGTTATTGTACATACTGGAACCATTACAATTTCATTATCACCCTATTATTCTTGTTCTGATATAAGGGATCAGTCTGTATTTGACCACGTGGGACCAGCATGGGAATTGATCAATGCTACAAGTCTTTAATCGATACACGTAACACACAGGTATCCTTGTAATGCTTTCCTCCAACGTTGCAGCAGTGGTGGTAAATAATGAACACATTGACATTAAATAAATATGTTTTATAAGTGCGTACGCCTAGTTCTGAACACAAGATCTGGAACTTAATATTAAGTGGAGGCGACTATGAATCTACTGTACGTGATCGTAATAATTAAAATTTACTACGTGATAACTTCGACCAACTACAGCTAGCTGTCCGTTGTTGAACTTAGGCCTCGTATTGGCCGCCATTGGGTCGCGACGAAGTAGGTATTGTCATAATTACACATCGCAGTATACGACTACTTATTGCTCAGTACCCCTAGTGTAAGTTTCTTTGGACAAAATCGATTTACAACATCGAACGCGTTCGGCGCTCCGATTGGTCCGTTTCGTGCTCTCCACCAATCGGAGCGCCGAACGCGTTCGATGTAGTAAATCGATTTTGTCCAAAGAAACTTACACTAGGGGTACTGAGCAATAAGTAGTCGTATACTGCGATGTGTAATTATGACAATACCTACTTCGTCGCGACCAAAAGAAACTTACACTAAGGGTACAAGAGTATGCCTCTATCCGTCCACTTTCGATACATAATTCCAAGTCACCATTTACGACCACCACAATGAACTGAACTATAAAATACTTAGAAATAACACGAAAAAAATATTCAAATAGATCAACAATACCTTGCAACAAAATTACTAAAACTGAAAATATTTTAACATTCATAGTATGTACTACTTTACTACTCGAGTGTGTATACAATAAATAACTATTACCAAATGATTTGCAGCAAATAGCTAACTTGTTTATACAACATTAGTGTTGTTGTTGTTTTTAGCAATCGATACTTTGTTTATAATTAAATACGCCGTGAATAGAGATCGGATACATAAATATCGGATGTAATAATCGCAACATACCTGACTATTAAGAATTTAAAAAGGTAAAACCGACTTCAATCTGTAGGCATCTTGGTCTAAAAAGATGGCTAGCTTACAAAATATCTCAAGACTTTAAAATATTTTAATTTTATTCATTCTTATTCAAAACATTTTTTTTTATTGAAATTTTGAGTTATTGAAGTAGTTTTTTTTAAGTGTCAGTTCCCTAATATATGGTAGGTCTACTGAATTTCGTATCCATTCATAAGTTTTTTCATACATTTCCTCTACTTAATTGAAAAATGATAATTTCAGGACACCAATATCACACCTCGTCCCGCTCGCTCACAATAACATAAATATGTAGATAGATGGATAGAATTGTTTTTATTTCAAACTAGCTGTGCCCGCGACTTCGTTCGCGTGGATATCGGAACTTAGCAATGTATTTTTTAGTGAGACCAAATGCACTTAACCCTATTTTTTCTAAAATAAAAGAATTTTTCTAAAATAAAAGTAGCCTAAGTTACTCCTTATTACATCAGCTACCTGCCAATAAAAGTCCCGTCAAAATCGGTCCAGCCATTTCAGAGATTAGCCTATACAAACAGACAGACAGAGAGACAGACAGACAGACAAAAATTGTAAAAAATGTTATTTTGGTGTATGTACTGTATATATATTCATATGCATGTAATAAAAAACGCTTATTTCAATATTACAAACAGACACTCCAATTTTATTTATATGTATAGATGTATAGATAAACCTAATACAGGCACTTATGAAACGTTATACGACTCTAGTTGCACGGTTCCAAAATGTTGATCCTATGGAGAAGAACCGGCTAGAATCTCCATGGATACTCTTTTAAAATCTCTTTTAACAATCGTGCCATGGTCCATTTCGTGCTCTCCACCTATTGGAGCGCCGAACGCGTTCGATGCGTTAAATCAAGTTTGTCGAAAGAAATTTATATTAGGGCCTCGGCTTATGAAAAGTTTACATCATTACATGAGCAATTAATTATTTAAGAACTGTAAACTTATCTGATTATTTAATTATGAAATCAGATCCATTTTTTTGGTTACACTAACTTATTCTTATATTCTTTGCGTCTAGTTTTTATTTATTACGTATTAAGTGTTTTACTGCAATAGTAAATATTTATATAATATAACTGCACTTTTTTAACTTCATCTTCAATGTCAAAGTTTTTTATTTCAATTAGGCCGTTTCAGACACTTGTAAAATGCCGAGACATTCATATCAGTGGCGTAGCAAGGGGGGAGGGCGGCGGGGGCGGGCCACACCGGGTGTCACCGTTTTTGGCGTGACAGCCGATGACAAATTCAAGAACAAAATACAAAAATTAAGACAAAAAATTAAATCGCTAGCACAACTGTCTTTCTTCTTGATTCTCCCACAAGCACTAGCTCAACTCTGTGTATAATTCGGAAATTCCCCCAAAATATTTTTTTGTGTCTTAGTTTTTATTCTGTTTTGTTACATATTCTATCTAGCGTCTATCTGTGGCCTAAGGAAACTTGTTTCTTTGTGTGAGGGGTACGCCAAATCACACGGGTTAATATACAACTGTAAAAAGTCGGAGATCATGGTCTTTGAGACCAGGGGTAGAAAGCATGACAAACTGCCACCCGTAGTACTTAACGGAACTCCGTTGACAAGAGTTTACAAATTTAAATATCTTGGCCATGTGTTGTCCCCTGATCTCAAAGACGATGAAGACATTGAACGTGAGCGGAGGGCGTTGTCGGTTAGAGCTAATATGATAGCTCGCAGGTTTGCACGGTGTTCCCTTGAAGTCAAGATCACTCTCTTCAGAGCCTACTGTGCAAACTTTTACACGTGCAGTCTGTGGGCTGGATATACGCGGAAATCGTACAACGCTCTCCGTTTTCAATATAATAATGCGTTTAGGGTGCTGGTGGCGCTGCCCCGCTTCTGTAGTGCGTCTGGGATGTTTGCAGACGCACACATAGATTGTTTTTATGCAACAATGCGTAAACGTTGTGCATCTCTGGTGAGCAGAGTGCGGGCCAGCTCCAACAGTATCCTAAACATGATAGCGAGCAGGCTAGACTGCGTGTATATTGGTCGCTGTTGTGCCATCTCTCATGGGATATTAAGACAGTGATACATCATAAAGTCTAACTACTAACATAGGTGTAAGTCTTACTAACAAATATTTGTTCAAGATTTTAAATATAAATATTAAATTATCCATCACGTTAATTATAAAATTTATTGCTTTTAACTTTCGATGTGGTGACACCACCAACTTCCGCACCGGGTGCCACCACAGGTAGCTACGCCATCGACACAGATCATAGGATCTTAGATCCTTTGGAAGCGCCTAGAGCCAGGAGAGTCCGGCAAGAAACTCTTTTCAAAAAATATAAAGTTAATGTTAAATTAATAATTTTAAATTATCATGTAATTTTTGAACGAAGAAGCATATTCAATATTAAAAATTCTTATTTAAAATTTAGGAAAATTAGGCTGACTACCTTAAAGCTAGAAGTCTCATTTTATTTTTTTAATATACATGAGTAATTCTGCAGAAATTAGCCACACGGGTAGGTAAAACCGTGTGCTCCAATTTCATTCAAATCCGTTTAGCCGTTAAGGCGTGATTGAATAAAAAGACATCTTTCACTTTCTTAGATATTAGTAGGAAGAAGGATAGGATTATTTTATATCCACGCAAGCGAATCCTAGGGCTACAGCTAGTTTTTTTTAATGTAACGTAAATACGTACTTATTAATAAAAACAACGTATTGTGGTAAGATCAATAACGTTGATGCTACACTATTTTGTTATATGAAAAAAACTAAGGATGAAAACACCAAATACAGCTTTTTTACGAAGAAAAAGTTATTCGTTTACTGCACTGTTATAATATTCCGATTAAGTACCAAAGCTAATATAAAGTAAACTGCTGATCTAGCTTCATTTGTTTACTTCATCGGTGCTAGGTATTATGACATAAAACATAAGTTGTTTTAAGCATTTCCGGCGATGCGCAATTCAGATTGGATTTAGACCTTGATGTGGACACATTTCTTAAATTGTATTTCTAATTTCATTTGGGTATTAAAGTTCCAGTTATTATAAAAGTTAGTTATTTTAAAAAGTCTCCATCATCCTACCCCGTAACAGCATGCTACTGGGATACATCCAGACTAGTTAATAATGAGGTTAATCGTAGGTGCAATTATTGCTAACTGAAACTTGTGCTGTGTAAACAATGAAATCAAGAAGTCGGTGCCAAGTAAAACATAAAAGTAATATACCTTGCTGCTACAATAGCGACATTGAAACAACGAGTTCACGTAAAAATTGTCGAGTGCGAGGCGAATATTATACATGATAGAACCGAACGCTTGAGGTTTCATTTCATTAAAAAAATATAGGAATTAAATTATTAATTTATTTTACGCAAAACGATACCACAGAAATTTGGTTCCATTTCGTTTATTAAAAATAATTGTTAACAATAGAAATATTTGTGACGTATAATGGTACCAAGTATGTGTGGATCTGTTTTGTATAAAATGACATGGTTGTAATATCGTTTATTTGTTTGAACAATCGAGTCCAGTTGTGCTGTGGTTCGGTTTTGCTTTATATGTATTGTTTGTTGTTGCTGTTGGTTCTGTTCTGCTTTTAGTATACCTTGTTTCCAAGGGAAAAATCATGTGGTTTTTTTTTGTATAAGAATTTAGATCACTTTTAAATTGGTCTTGTTCAAAAAAAGTAAAAAACGAAATTTGTCGTGTGGTTCCATTTTGCATAAATATGGACAATTATGGGTGCGCTAGTCGAAAGCACAAACTCGTTGATGGGCGTGGCTAATATGCATGCTATCTCATGCAACCAGGGACCGTACAACCCCCTTTATGGGTTAATTCATTCGAAAGGGTTACCCGTTCATTCGGTAACCCTATGGATGATGTAACCTCTTGGTCGTGTAAACCCTTTCCTAACACCAGTGATAGGGTAACCCTTTCAATGAATAACCAGTTGCAAGGGGTTACCCCTTCTTTTGAGATACCCAATTGAAGAGGTTATTCTCTTGAAGGGGTTTTACAGGGTAACCGTATGGTTATTCTTTTAAGAGGCCGCATAGAGGAGGCATACATTTTGAATGCTAGTGTGTGCGTGCAGGCACTTGTCACGTTAGTGTGTATTTTACTGTGCAGTGTTTGCGTGCGTAGGTATTTGTTTGCTAAATCGTTTGTAATATTCCGGACTCTACCGAGCTTTGACGGATTTGAATTGAATAACCTAGTACATTCTTAAGACTTTTGTTTTGTTTACGGTTTGGTTGGGTGTTTGACATGGACTCATGAAATTAAATTATTTATTATTGCAATTAGGATTTTTCAATCACTTATAGGTCATGTTAGGATATAATCTCACAGTTATCTAACTATACATGTGTTTGAACATGCTTAAAATACTAACATTTTTTTTAACTCGAGTGTTTTGTACAATTCTTGCAATTCAAGATCGCGCATCATTTGACACTTATATCATTGTGATAAGGTATAAATTGGAATGATAGACGTGCGTTCATGAAATACGACATCTACCCGATCTACCCATAGGTACAGCGTAAGCCGACGATGGGCCGCGCGTCCCACATTACGTCATTCAAAAATAACTCTTATTGTCCGACGCTTAAGGTTCACAAGATCTGTCATTGTTGCTAACCTTGAAGCCAAAATATTATAATAAGTATTATTTTTCAACACTTTTACTCGTAAAACTCGTCGCGTCGCTTTCGCAATTTATGGATGGCGCGTTTTTGGTCTGCTTCATTGGTCTAGTGGTTGCAAGCGCGACTGCTGAGCGTGATGTTCTGAGTTCGATTCCCGGGTCGGTCAAAGTATTATTGGGTTTTTCTGTATGGAAATTCTCAGTAGCAGCATGGCGTCTAGACCTGTGCCCGGTAGATGGTATGGCTCGCCCCTATTTCATTTTCATCGGACTCAATAATGCCATCGAGTGCTTTATATATTAGAAAAAGGCACGAATATCTACCAAAGTTTTATTTAATTGTGTGAACAAACTTGTGAACCTACATCAAGTTTGGAGGGATTTGCAAAAAAGATCACATAAAACGCAAGAAGTATTTAAGCAATGCCAAAAAGAGTTTGTCGAAACCTTAGATAATTTTTGTGATATTGCATACATCAATATTTATGCAATATCAAATGCGTTTCAGTTAATGAAAATAAATGAAGATAGAATCTTTTTGCAGCGACAGAGTGCTTCACTTAATCACCAATTCCTTCGTCATCATCTTATAAACCGTTACAAAACGACTGATCATCTGATTCTAATAAAAACATGCATCTGCGATCTGCACTAGCACACTGAGTTACTCGATCTATGTTGCTTTCGTCATTTTTTGCGTCTTATTGTCACTGGTGATGAAAAATGGATATACTACGATAATCCAAAGAAGAGAAAACCATGGGTACCACCTGGAAATCCTTCTACATCAACAGCCAAACCAAATATTCATGAAAAAAAAGTCATGCTGTGCATTTAGTGGGATCAACTTAGTGTCATATATTATCAGGTGCTCAAACCGTGCGAAACCATTACTGGAGCTCTCTACCGAACACAATTAATGAGACTGAGTCGAGCAATGAAAGAAAAATGCACCCATTACCACTCCAGACACGACAAAATTATTCTCTTACATGATTATGCTTGTCCGCATGTTGCGGCGCCAGTCAAAACCTATTTAAAAACACTTAAGTGGGAAAGTCCTACCTCACCCGACATATTCACCAGATATTGCTCCTTCCGATTTTCATTTATTCCGGTCGATGGCACATGATCTGTCTGAGCAGCGCTTTACATCATACGAAGATACAAAATATTGGGTCGATTCGTGGATAGCCTCAAAAGATGAAGAGTTCTTCTGACGTGGTATCCGACAGCTACCAGAAAGATGGGGGTTACAGGAGGGTTTGTCTACTTTAATGGAGAATACACAACACGAAATAAGTAAAACATCTATGCGGTAAGATTTTACTACGCCATAATTAGTAGTAGCGTTAGATAGGTGTCAACTGAGTATGAGAGATTCTTTGTCCATTCTTGAAGCTACTATTGAAACACTTGGATATAATATTGATGAATTTCCAATAATACCAAAGTCGTCAATTCAACGTATTCGTACGGAAAAAAGGAAAGGACGCACGGAAGCCATAAAAGTCGATTTTCAAAAGGATACCCATATCAATATTAAAAAAAATGCTTTTCCGCCATCTTGGATTTCAAAACGGATGTCATTTTCATAATCAACACCCCAAGACACCTTGGAAACGATACCCGTATCTGTTCGGTTAAAAAACTGTCGCTTATAGCTACATATACATTCATGTGTTTAAGTTACTCATTCATAATAGTTCATAAGCAGTGTCCAATAGATCTTTGCATAAACCACACGTCTTTTCATTCAAAACATTTAACGAACAAACTTCGACCTTATCACCTTAACATATGGTCCATAATCGAGCCGGATACCAGTCCTCGCTGCCGACATCGCCGGCCGCCCGAGAACAAAGAGATCGCGATAAGATAAGACGACCCAAGTGTTCGAGTTGTTTAGTGCAAAGTATTTAATTATTAAAACTTATTAATATCATAACGTTTGCTACAACTGAAGTTATTACATTCTTACGATGGCTATGGAAGTGGAAAAAGCGTTGAATTTAGTGGAAAACCTTGCACATACTTTGAAGAAGACCCAGATCAATCTAAAGAAGTGCCCGAAGGCTAGATTAACGCAAAAGAATTATGTTGAAGCCCGCATTAAGTGTGTAGAAGATTACTGGAGTGAATATAAACAAGCTTACGGTGAAATAATGCGAAGCGTACCGATGGAGAAGCGCGACAAAATACCTTACATAGTAAATGAAGAATTTTTTGAACATGAAGAGCTGTATATAAGTTTGATTACAGACTTGAAGGATTTGTTGGTTGCTCAACCAGTTAACGTTAGTGGTTCTTTGCCTATATCTTGTGATACTCAACAAACACGAGTGGTTTTACCTAAAATACAACTACCTACATATAGTGGACAATATGAAGAGTGGTTATCGTTCCACGATCTATTTAATACACTTGTACATAAGAACGCGTCATTAAGTAATGTACAAAAATTGCATTATTTAAAAACAAGTCTTAATGGAGAAGCCGCATCGATATTAAAACACATACAAGTCACAGATTCGAACTACGAACAAGCATGGAACATTCTAAAAGCAAGGTATGGCAACAAACGTATAAATGTCGACGCAGTTATGAAAAGATTCTTTTCTTTGAAAAAAATTAGTGTGAGTAATTCCAGTTCTATCAAGAATTTACTGGATACAACATTTGAATGTTTACATCAATTTAAAAATATGAATGTGAAGACTGATAACTGGGATCCTGTGATAATATTCGTCATAGTGCAAAAATTAGACTGTGAAACCCACAAAGATTGGGAAGACTATGTGAGCAGCAATTGTGAGGAACCTGACAGTCTCCCCTCCCTCGATATGTTTCGTAAATTCCTGGAATGCCGATTTCGTACGTTAGAGCTTACAGAACCAACAAAACAAAAGGCAAGTTCAGTTCATGTTCGGGAAAAGTCATTTCACGTAGCAACCAATGTGGAGAACAGTAAAATATGTCAAATGTGTAAAGAAAACCACACACTTAGCCACTGTAAGGAGTTTGGAAAACAATCACCAACACAAAGAAGCGAGTTTATCAAAATCAACCATTTGTGCTTCAACTGCCTTGCACCCGGACACTCTGTTAGGCATTGTCGCATACCAACAAGCTGTAGAATATGCAAAAGACGTCACCATTCACTTCTTCATGAAAATAAGGAAGATAGCACACTAAAACCAACCACAACAGGTAACACCGAAAATAAACAAACAAAACAACCCGAAGTGACACTACATACCAACGTGGAGAAGATTGAAGAAATAGAAGACATTACAATGGTGACATCACACGTTTCTACGAAACACAGCACATCGTTGCTGGCAACTGCAATCGTAAAAGTGAGAAGTGAAGACAATTACACAACGATATTACGAGCTTTAATCGACCAAGGCTCACAAGCAAGCTTCATTAGCGAACGAGCGGCACAACAACTCAGGGCCAAGCGATATCCCATCAAAGGTACAGTTGTAGGCGTAGGATCAACGAGAGAAGATATCAAACAAGTAGTTCAGATCAATGTAGAATCAAAATGTGAAAATTTCAACTTGGAAGTAAGAACATATGTTATGTCGAAGCCACTGACTACTAAAATACCATCCCGCAGAATCAACACAAACTATTGGCCTCATCTAGAAGGACTAGTACTGGCTGACCCTAACTACTGTCAGCCAGGGTCTATTGATTTGCTTCTGGGTGTCGACGTGTATGCACAAATTGTACAGAACCAGTTAATCAAAGGTCCGCCAGGGTCACCATGTGCACATAAAACAAACCTTGGCTGGATTTTATTCGGAAAGGTAGAAGATAGAATACCACAAACAGAGTCGGTTCTTGTTATGCATCATCAAATTATAGGAGAAGACTTGTTGAAAACACTCTGGGAGATAGAACCAGATTCGAAGAGGATATACACAAAAGAAGAAAACCAATGTGAAAGTTTCTATGAAACTACATACAGAAGAAACAGCAATGGACAATACATTGTGAGACTCCCATTTCGTACTAATGAACCAAAAGCAGCGGATGGGAACACGAGACAAATTGCAATGAATCGCTTGATTCAGCAAGAAAGAAGACTTCAAAAAGAACCTACACTAAGGGAGGAATACGAAAAGGTACTAGAAGAATATTTAACAATGGGACACATGGAGGAAGTTCCACGAGATGAAGTAAACAACCGGTGTGTTTATCTACCACATCACGCCGTGGTTCGAAGAGATAAAGAGACCACGAAGATCAGAGTCGTATTTGATGCGTCATGCAAAGGAAATAATGGCATATCTTTGAACGACGAGCTCATGATTGGCCCGGTACTACAAGAAGATATGCGAAGTATAATAATGAGATGGCGCATGCACAAGGTATGTTTCGCAAGTGACGTCATCAAAATGTATAGAATGGTACTAGTAGATAAAAAGGATACAGATTATCATAGAATATTGTGGCGTGGCAGTGTCAGACCCAACCTTGAGCCAAACTGCCAACCACCTGAAGTCAAGGACTACAGATTGAAAACAGTTACGTTTGGTACAGCATCTGCGCCTTATCTTGCTATTAAAACGTTAATTAAACTAGCAGAAGATGAAGGTGAACAATATCCTGAAGCTGTCAGAATTATTCGTGAAGACTTCTATGTTGATGATCTGACGTCAGGCTGCGATACAGCAGAAGAAGCAATTCGTGTTAGTAAGCAAATCATTACCATTCTGAAACGAGGAGGCTTTGAACTTCAAAAATGGGCGTCTAATGATACGGAGTTTCTTAAATCTATAGATGCCAACAAAGTCACTACAAAAGCTAACCTAGACTTGAAGCTAGACGGCACCATAAAGGCTCTTGGTCTATCATGGAATCTCGGAAGAGATGAGTTTCATTACCAATTACAACTATATCATCAGATCATATAACAAAAAGAACTATTCTGTCAGATTTACAGAAATTGTTTGATCCACTAGGGTGGATAGCACCAGTTATAGTAACAGCAAAAATTCTAGTACAAAGGTTGTGGCTAGAAGGAGTTGGATGGGATCAAGAAATAAGCAAAGAACTGAAGGAACAATGGAAGTTCATTAGAAAAGATTTCGAAAATGTCAATAAATTAAGAATCAGACGTTGGTTGAACACCATTAGCACTCAAAAGGAACGAACAACATTACATGGGTTCTGCGATGCGTCTGAAAAGGCATATGCAGCGGTGGTTTATTGCCGTGTACAAACCAGCGAAGGTGACATAAAGATAAATCTCATCGCATCCAGAACAAAGGTAGCTCCTGTCAAGACCATTACACTACCACGACTGGAACTGAGTGGAGCTACACTATTAGCTAAATTGCTAACCAAAGTGAGTCAAGCTATGAGAATTCCGTCACACAATGTATTTGCATGGACTGACTCAACTATAGTTTTAGCATGGCTGTTCGGAGAACCAAACCGATGGAAGCCATTTGTCGCAAACCGGGTAGTCGAGATACTAGAAAACAAAAGCAGTAGCCAATGGTTTCATGTGCAGTCAGCTGATAACCCAGCCGATATAGCGTCAAGAGGATCATCTTTATCAGAACTACAACAGAAAACGTTATGGTGGAACGGCCCTGCCTGGCTTGTAGAGAAAAATATCGAATTTACAAGACCGTTAAGGTCAACCACAGATTTAGAAAGAAAGAAAAATATACAGTCATACGTAAATGTAACAGAAGGAGAAGAGAAATTCCTAAAATTTGAAGAATATGATACACTTACTGAGTTATTGAGAGTAATAGTACATTGTAAAAGAGTTTTAAATATGAAAAGAAATCCTAACAAACTAGGTCAGGAGATGACAACAGAAGAACTGCAAAATGTTTTGGAACTTTGCATAAAAAGAGTACAAGAAGAAGAATTTTTAGATGAAATTAAAAGAATAAAACAAAAAGGGAATGTAAAAGCCACTAGCATTCTGAAGTCACTGAACCCATTCTTAGATAACCAAAATATCCTCAGGGTGGGCGGAAGGTTGAGAAACGCAGACGCCGATGAGAACCTAAAATATCCTGTGATACTTGGCAAGAAAAGCAGCTTTGTATCACTAGTGTTGGCAGACGCACACCTGAAAACAATGCATGGTGGAATAAAAATGATGATTACTTACCTGATGAGTAAATACTGGATTGTTAGCTGCAAACGTCTGGTGAAGAAATATATTCATGGATGTCTTACCTGTACGCGGCAACGAGCTGCTAGTAGACAGCAAATAATGGGTGACTTACCTAAGGCTCGGGTGACTCCTTCGCGTCCTTTTGCTCGAAGTGGAGTGGATTTTGCTGGCCCTTTGTATGTATTAAATTTCAAGGGAAGAGGGGCAAAAACCCGCAAGGCCTACATTTGCATCTTCGTTTGTATGGCGGTAAAGGCTATACATTTAGAGCTAGTAAGCGATCTGACGGCCGATGCATTCATCGCAGCTTTCAAAAGTTTCGTGGCCAGAAGAGGAAGATGTAATGAGATCTGGAGTGATAACGGCACGAACTTCGTTGCATCCAACAAAGAATTATGTAAAATGTGGAAAGAGGCGGGATTACAATTACCCGGTCCTATAGCTGATCAACTGGCAAATGAAGGAACACAGTGGCACTTTACACCGCCATATAGCCCAAACTTTGGAGGGCTTTGGGAAGCTGGCGTTAAGTCCGTTAAACAGCATCTACGAAAAATATTGACTATGAATTTAACATTTGAAGAATTCACCACAGTGCTCACACAGATAGAAGCGTGCCTCAATTCTCGCCCTTTAACGCCGATTAACACTGATGTGGATTTGATTGATGACATACAAGTACTTACACCTGGACATTTCCTTGTCGGAGAAGCACTAATTACTGTACCTGACCGTGACTATACCACGGCCAATATGAATCAGCTATCCAGATGGCAACATATCCAAAGACTGGTTCAAGGATTTTGGAAACGTTGGCAAACTGAATACTTGTCGCGCCTGAACCAAAGAACAAGGTGGCTGAAAAGAACACAAGAGTTTGAGGTCGGCGACATTGTATTAATTAAAAACGTAAATACGCCTCCTAGCATGTGGGCTCTGGCACGGATAGCGGAAAAGCACCCTGGAAAAGATGGAATAACCAGAGTATATACAGTACGTTACAATGGTAAACTGACACAGAGATCAATCTCAAACTTATGTGCGTTACCGATTAGTATTAAAGACTAAATTAATTGATTACCTTTGTTTGTTTAAGCCCATGTTTATATAATTTTAGTTATAATGTTTGGTTTGTTATAATTATGAGTAGAGTCATAAATTCATGTTTTAAAATACCTGAATTTAAAATCATTCTTGTAAGTGTTATAGAAAGTTGAGTAACAAAAACTTATAATTTGTACCTGTTCAAGCTGCATGTTTTAATTATTTGTTTCATTGTAGTGTAAAGTAGCATGATGTTTATTATGTTATAAAAGGCCTTTAAGCCCTTTTGGTGGGCGGTATGTTCGGTTAAAAAACTGTCGCTTATAGCTACATATACATTCATGTGTTTAAGTTACTCATTCATAATAGTTCATAAGCAGTGTCCAATAGATCTTTGCATAAACCACACGTCTTTTCATTCAAAACATTTAACGAACAAACTTCGACCTTATCACCTTAACAGTATCTATATTAAAAAAAAATGCTTGTTCGTCATCTTGGATTTTAAAATGGATGTCATTTTCATAATCAGCACCCCAAGAAACTTTGAAAACGATACCCATATCTATATTTATCAAAAATGTATGGCCGCCATCTTTGATTTCAAAATGGATGTCATTTTAATAATCATCACCCTAAGAAACCTCGAAAATGACACCCACATCTATATTTATCAAAACAAAAATACTAGTCCGCCATCTAGGATTTGAAAATGAATGTCTTATAAGTTTCATTTCGTGTTACAGCACCCCGAGAAACCTCAAAACATTCGATCTTATAAAGATCAAACGTTTCGGGGGTGTGCAACACACTCTGTATTTTTACGACCGCCATTTTGTTTATATTCGCACATGCACTCAGTGGCGGTCCCAGGGGCGGATCGTGATCGTGTACCCAATAGTGTACTATTGGGTACACGACACGTCAATTTACAAACCTTCTAAAAATATTCAATTTACGAAAATTTTAAACAAATCGTTAAATTCCTTCCTAAAGTATAAACAATTAAATCAAAAATAGGTAGATTTTTTTTAAATTTATTCGTCAACATTCTGAACATCGTTCTGAATCTGGTAAATAATTTTAATAATTAAATAAATAATAAATATTCATATGGAAAACACGAGCGAAGTAAAGGAAAATCAATTAATTTCAACATATCGTTAATTGTAGGTACTTCCCGGCCGATTCATCAAAACACTGTCAAAATTATTTAAGAATGCTTTTTCTAATCTATACATATAAATAAAATTGGAGTGTCTGTTTGTAATATTGAAATAACCGTTTTTTACTACATGCATATGAATATATATACGGTACATACACCAAAATAACATTTTTTTAAAATTTTGTCTGTCTGTCTGTTTGTATAGGCTAATCTCTGAAATGGCTGGACCGATTTTGACGGGACTTTTATTGGCAGGTAGCTGATGTAATAAGGAGCAACTTAGGCTACTTTTATTTTAGAAAAAATCTTTTATATTAGAAAAAAATAGGGTTAAGTGCATTTGGTCTCACTAAAAAATACATTGTTAAGTTCCGACATCCACGCGAACGAAGTCGCGGGCACAGCTAGTTCTTCGATATAATTGTTAAAGGTCTCTGTTGGGACTTTCGATCCACCATAAAATTATGAATCTTTATTATAATATAAGTTTTTTAAAGTGACTGTATAGTTCGGTTTCTTCAAAATTAGGTTTCTCCTGTAACAGGACATCAAAGTTTGCGTAGTTATGTTTTTACATCTATGCGCTGCACAGAAATCAAATCGTAATTTCGGCATTTTTCTTTAAATTTGCGTGTGCACTCCACTGATTCTTACTCGCGGGAGTACGCTAGCCGGTAGGCATATAACGCGCGACCTTGAGCGAGTGACGGAGCTCTGCCTAAATGGCGCAATGGCGACTAGACACGTTCTGTCCAAATTCATGCTATTTTACACTTAATGTGAAGCTACGAGAGATCATATTACAGTGCTCGGACTCGGAAAGTGTTACCCTTTTACAACAGTTGAAGGGGTAACCCGTTCGGAATGGGTTACCGTTCTATAGTGTAACCCTTTGAAAGGGTTAATCCTTTGAACGGGTAACCCAAACGAAAGGGTTTTGAAGAGGTTATCCATTGAAGTGGGTTATCCTTAAAAAAGGGTAACACATACGAAGTGGTTTCTCTAACAACCCTTTCCGAAAACCCTATCGAAAACCCTTTCAATGGGTAACCAAAATGGTCCCTGCATGCAACATCGTCTGAGAAAGGGATAGACCCAGTGATGAGCAGTAAGACGCTACTGCGCGCACACAGGTAAACACTCCCGTATAGTATACCGCCGCTAAGTATCCGCACACATGCGCAAGCTCATTGATATAGCGCGCCGGGGCACCGCGCGGCTCCGTTACCGCCGCACTGTGGAAAAGCCCCATTCAAAGCCGTCTCAAAACTGTTTTACATGAAAATCGATATTACGGGATAAAAATAACAAATAAATGTTCTATAATAAATGAAGTTTTATAATAGGTATTTTTATTTTATTTTATTTTATTTGTTAACAGTTACCTATGAAGACGTGTTCCATACCTTGTTATATACTTCGGCAGCCTAATTACGTAAAACAGCGATAGCAACGCGACAGTGACGCGATAGCAACGCGACAGCAATCTCACTGTCAGCCAATACATTATATGTCACAAAATGACGTTTGACAGAAGTTATCACGCGATCTACGCCTGTCGCTACATCGGTAATTAGGCTGCCGGTCCCTATATTTCAAGTTTGAGAAATGCCTCAAAAACAATATCAAAAAAGGAACTGTTTGATGAAGCTAAGACCCTTCTTACTATGAACGAAAATCAATAGGATCTTGCTAAATTTTGTATATGTTTTTTTATATATAGATTGACATTATTTCTTAATCTATTTTAGATAAAATAAATTAAGAAATAAAAAAGAAACATATATTTTTTACTTAAACAGCATGTTTTTTTTTATTTGAATAATAACATAATAAATCAAAATAAAAAAATATTTCAATAAATCCTTATAGGTATATCCAAGTATACGTGTGCAAAATTACAGCTCATTTCATTTTGAAACAACTGAAATATGAAGTTTTGAGACGAAACATACGCGATTTTCCCACTGTGCGCCGCCGCCGCTGCCGCGATTCGCCTACGTAGGTACAACACGCTCACACAAGCTTGAAAGAAAACGTAAACCACCAAACCCAACCTAGTTTGATAAAATAATATTATTTATTTATCATAGTGTGTTACTCATATTTTTTATGGTACGCATGATGATATATTAGTTGGTCAGTGTAAGCTGAGCTCTCGTTGTACCAAAAGCCTATACAATGCGAGCTCAGCTTATACTGCATATTTACTTGATATGTCACCGCGTGTACTAGATAGGTACTATACGTACGTAATAAATAGGTACGTAGAACTTATCCTAATAATATTTCGTAGGAACCAGGCGTCCACTGCGGGAGATGTACCTACTTACGTTGAGATTGAGACATCTCGTTGTCGAGTTAGCTTTGCCGATCACGAGTTTATCTATACTTAATCTATATCTTAATCTTAAGTTACTGAAATAAAAACTATTTATTATTATTTATTTATACTATATATTAATATATTTTAATATATTATATTAATATTATAAAGCTGAATTGGTTGAACGCGCTAATCTCAGAAACTACTTCGAATTGAAAAATTCTATTTGTGTTGGATAGTCCATGTATCGAGGAAGGCTATATAACATCACGCTACGACCAATAGGAGCGGAGAACGGAAAACCAGAACATAAATACAAAACAAAATATACAAGCGAAGTCATTCAATCAATGTACTTATATCGAAATCGGAATCCAAAATTCAAAGCCAGGGCTCAATGTGATAACAATAATAAGATACAAATGATTATAGCAGGGACCGTACAACCCCCTTTATGGGTTAATTCATTCGAAAGGGTTACCCGTTCATTCGGTTACCCTATGGATGATGTAACCTCTTGGTCGTGTAAACCCTTTCCTAACACCAGTGATAGGGTAACCCTTTCAATGAATAACCAGTTGCAAGGGGTTACCCCTTCTTTTGAGATACCCAATTGAAGAGGTTATTCTCTTGAAGGGGTTTTACAGGGTAACCGCATGGTTATTCTTTTAAGAGGCCGCATAGAGGTGGCATACATTTTGAATGCTAGTGTGTGCGTGCAGGCACTGGTCACGTTAGTGTGTATTTTACTGTGCAGTGTTTGCGTGCGTAGGTATTTGTTTGCTAAATCGTTTGTAATATTCCGGACTCTACGGAGCTTTGACGGATTTGAATTGAATAACCGTACATTCTTAAGACTTTTGTTTTGTTTACGGTTTGGTTGGGTGTTTGACATGGACTCATGAAATGAAATTATTTATTATTGCAATTAGGATTTTTCAATCACTTATAGGTCATGTTAGGATATAATCTCACAGTTATCTAACTATACATGTGTTTGAACATGCTTAAAATACTAACATTTTTTTTAACTCGAGTTTTTTGTACAATTCTTGCAATTCAAGATCGCGCATCATTTGACACTTATATCATTGTGATAAGGTATAAATTGGAATGATTGACGTGCGTTCATGAAATACGACATCTACCCGATCTACCCATAGGTACAGCGTAAGCCGACGATGGGCCGCGCGTCCCACATTACGGTATTCAAAAATAACTCTTATTGTCCGACGCTTAAGGTTCACAAGATCTGTCATTGTTGCTAACCTTGAAGCCAAAATATTATAATAAGTATTATTTTTCAACACTTTTACTCGTAAAGTGGCTCTTATTGCTCTGCTTTTAAGTTGCATTATGCAACTTATGAAACAACGTGCTTTGTATACCTACCTGCTTGTATGTCCTTTCAAATGATCTAGAAAAGATTACAAATTCCTTTGCGTTTCAATAATACCTACATCGTACCTATATTGCGAAGGGCCGCGGCGTAGCAAAATCTTTATACCTATCACCAAACCGCGTCGTCGCGTCGCTTTCGCAATTTATGGATGGCGCGTTTTTGGTCTGCTTCATTGGTCTAGTGGTTGCAAGCGCGACTGCTGAGCGTGATGTTCTGAGTTCGATTCCCGGGTCGGTCAAAGTATTATTGGGTTTTTCTGTATGGAAATTCTCAGTAGCAGCATGGCGTCTAGACCTGTGCCCGGTAGATGGTATGGCTCGCCCCTATTTCATTTTCATCGGACTCAATAATGCCATCGAGTGCTTTATATATTAGAAAAAGGCACGAATATCTACCAAAGCTTTATTTAATTGTGTGAACAAACTTGTGAACTTACATCAAGTTTGGAGGGATTTGCAAAAAAGATCACAAAAAACGCAAGAAGTATTTAAGCAATGCCAAAAAGAGTTTGTCGAAACCTTAGATAATTTTTGTGATATTGCATACATCAATATTTATGCAATATCAAATGCGTTTCAGTTAATGAAAATAAATGAATGGGGGAAGTGTCGATAGTTGAACCAAGCAGACGTGTATTTGGTTGTCTTTCGAAATTATAATTACTGTGTTGCTCAATTATCAGCAGTAAGCTGTAGAAAACAAGTGCCTAAATAATAGTTGTGACTTAATAGTACGGATCGTTAAGAACTACACCGTGCAGAAGCGCCGCTCACCCCCGCGGGTAAAAGAGACGACCTCTGATCCTTGATCTTGCTCACCTGTGGTCGCGCTCACGCCAGTTATCGTTCTACAGTGACGTCAGCCTGGGAGTGTGGTACAAATAATGAACGTACAGCGATCACCGCCCCGCGCGAGTACCTCGTTAACAAACTTACCATCATCAGTAAATGAATCTCCAAGAGACCATCAAGTAACGCAAAGGAAGCGTAAGCAACCAGAACAAAGTTGCAACTGCGAAAATATACTTCAGGATTTCCGGAAAGATATCGCTGAGATGCTACAAAAATTTACTAGTAACCAAGAAGCTACAATGATTTTCATGCGTGATAATGTCGCTAAAATAAAAACTCAGTTGGATGACATTAAAGCGTCTACCGAAAGTCTAAAAAACGAACAGATATCTATGAAGGAACAAATATCAGACCTTACTCTTAAAGCGACGACAGCGGATGGTAAAATTCAGACCATTGAATCAAGAATAACTGAAATAAAAAATGGTGCAGTGGCAAGCAAGCCTGGGTCCCAATTTGATGAGAGCATTATGCAAGAGCTGCAGGACCGGGCATCTAGGGAGAAAAATGTTATTTTGGTGGGTTTACCAGAATGCAAAGATTCGATCGACGACCAAGGCCACTCATATGATACTAATGAGGTAATTGCTATTTTAAACATTTTAACCCCAGACTGTCCAAAACCCTCAAAAATCTTTCGGCTCGGCAAATATAATCCCGCTAAAGACCGTAATATTAAGGTTTGTTTCGAAAATTCGCATACAGCTAAGCTACTGCTTCGAAATAGGAATAAACTTCAAAGCAGCATAAAGATTTATTCCGATCAGACACCTGCACAACGGAATTATATGAAGGAGCTAAGTAACTTGCTCGCACAGAGAATAGCAAATGGTGAAAATGGTATCTCAATAAAATATGTAAAAGGAATGCCAAAAATCGTTACAATCAGTGAAGCAAAAAACTAAAAACTTCAAGCATTGCTACTACAGAAAATAGCGCAAACAAACAGAATAGCGACACTTATCAGGTACTTAATAATTACCAAAATATAACTACCACTAAATCAAGCCTTAACTTTTTCTACGCTAATATCAGAAGCATATGTAGCCCAGGCAAGCTGGATGAACTAAACTGTATACTCCGCTCTTTTAGAAAATGCATACACATTGTCTTATTAGCTGAAACATGGATACGATCGGATGAACAGGCTAAACAGTTTCATATAGAGAATTATACTCATTACTACAACATCCGACCCAACGTTATCGGTGGTGGCGTATCAATCTATGTACATAACAACCTGAAACATGAGCTATCAACGTCAACTTATATATGTGGAAACAACTACTTGTGCATACATCTACCCAAGTACGCAATGAACATAGGGGTTGTTTATAGGCCTGGACACTCAAATTTTAATGACTTTTTATCCACTTATGAGAACCAACTTCTGCAAAAGAAGAGGACTATTGTTTTCGGTGACACAAATGTTGACCTGCTGAACTCGGACAGTGCTAATAGACGATACAATGCCGTGATTGCTGAATCTGGCTATAAACTAATCAACAAAATAGATCCGGAATATTGCACCCGGGAGTCATTAGCCACAAGGACAATTATAGACCACGTTGCTACAAATTTGAAGCAGAGCAATTTCCATATGGCTATTATCGAATCATCTTTGTCAGATCACAGGAATATCTATATGGAACTAAAACGAGTAATACCTCCGCAGAAACAAAAAATACAGTACGAGGTCACAGATTATGAGAAATTGTACGCAATGATTGCATTGTCAGACCTTGATGATAAGTTCAATGACTATTACAGCTTAGATGAGTGTATAAAAAAAACGATTATCGAGACCAAAACAAGGAAGCACAAAGTATTAAATCAGCCACAAAAGGAATGGATAAGCAGACAAATAATTAATGGAATTAATGAAAGGAATAAATTATGGAGCGAACTAAAACGAGACCCTAAAAATAGCAACTTAGTAACAGAGTTTAAAGCCAAAAGAGACAATGTAGCAAACTTAATCAAGAGTACAAAAGAGACATATTTTTATGGGGAGTTCAAGAAATGCGCAAAGAAACCCAAAAAGATGTGGACATTAATAAATACCCTCTCAAATAATAACATCGGTCCTAGTTGTGCTCCCCCAAAACTAAAAACCGAAAATGGTTGCATAGCAACGGATGCCACTGAGATATGTGAAATTTTTAATAGTTTCTTTGCAAATATAGGGACACAACTAGCAAGCCAAATACCATGTACACACATACACAATAAAAATTCATACATCATATCGAACACTAACCAGCACACTGGACATTGTGAACTATCTCAATTTAAACCATGCACAGCTTCTGAGGTATCTAAAATTATAGACGACTTGGATCCCAATACAAGCACAGGAATTGATGGTATTAGTACCAAGGCACTTAAATGCATCAAAAAACTAATTCTCGAAAATCTAACAGATTGCCTAAATAAACTTTTAATGGACGGAATCTTCCCGGAGAATTTAAAAATAGCTAAAGTCACCCCAATTTACAAAGCGGGTACCAAATCAAATCCTGGGAATTATCGTCCAGTTTCAGTCCTACCAATATTCTCTAAAATATTAGAAAAAATCATATTTGTAAGGTTAGACGAATACTTGACTGAAATTGACTTCATATGCGATCAACAATATGGCTTTCGACCCAAATCTAACACCCTTGGCGCAACTATTGACTTGATAACTACAATAAAAACAAAGATTGACCAAAAACAAGTAGCACTAGGAGTCTTTGTTGATCTAAAGAAGGCGTTTGATACAGTCAGTCACACACTTATATTACAAAAACTGGAAAGTATTGGTATAACTGGAACCACTTATAAAATGCTAAGCTCCTATTTAAGTGATCGATATCAGATTGTAAAAATCGGAGCTTATCAAAGCACATCTCAACCCTTAACCTGCGGCGTACCGCAGGGTTCTATTTTGGGTCCCTTATTATTCCTAGTATATGTAAACAACTTACACCAAGCAGGCTTACAAGGTCACCTTGCCCTTTATGCAGACGATACATGTCTATTTTATTTTGGAGAAAATATAAATGATATCACAAAAAACGCCCAAGATGATTTAAATATACTACAAAATTGGTATCAGTGCAATCTTTTAACTATTAACGCTTCCAAAACCTCATATATAACATTTAGAGCAAAAAATAAAAAACTCCCGAACTACCCTAATCTAAGCATAAACGGAGAAGTACTGAAAAGGACTGACCAAGAAAAATACCTCGGGCTAACTCTGGATAGTAATTTGACATGGAAAGCACACCTTCAACACATTAAAAACAAACTTTCATCATTGGTGGGCTCACTGCATAAAATTGTTAGATGTATTCCAAAAAAAGTTCGGCTAGTAATATATAACTCCCTTGTTAAGCCTCATTTATTATATCTTATCGAAGTATGGGGTAACTCATCTAAAACTAGTCTAAAGCCAATCCAAATTCTACAAAATAAAATAATCAAAATACTACACAATTATGATTTCTTAACACCGTCAAAAACTATTTACAAAGAGACGAAGCTATTAAACATCAAACAACTTTATATATATAGCACATGCATACTTATCTATAAAATTACTCACAAACTTATTCACTCACGCATTACATTCACAACAAAAGGGAAAATATGCAAATACTCATCTCGTCGAGCTTGTGACCTGGTATTGTCTAGAGTAAGAACTAACTATGGTCAAAACAACCTAACCTATGGGGGAGCACAGCTCTATAATAAACTTCCAAAGGATGTAAAAGAAGCGACTTCACTCAACATATTTAAAAAGAAATTACTCAATCTTATTTACAACGACGAAACACTATATTAATTGTGTTGTGTTTATTTTGTTTAAAACGGCAACATCTTCTAACTTGTGCCACCACCTTATCTTAGGAATGCAGTGAACTCGCTTCCAATTTTGTTGACAATGCTGATACTTTATTATTTTTTGCCTTTTGTTTCTCTTCTACCCGCACTGATATAATAATATAATTAGTAATTAGATTTAATGTTCTCATGTAAGTGACGATTGTCTTAATGAGAATAAAGTTCTTTAAACCGAATGAAGATAGAATCTTTTTGCAGCGACAGAGTGCTTCACTTAATCACCAATTCCTTCGTCATCATCTTATAAACCGTTACAAAACGACTGATCATCTGATTCTAATAAAAACATGCATCTGCGATCTGCACTAGCACACTGAGTTACTGGATCTATGTTGCTTTCGTCATTTTTTGCGTCGTATTGTCACTGGTGATGAAAAATGGATATACTACGATAATCCAAAGAAGAGAAAACCATTGGTACCACCTGGAAATCCTTCTACATCAACAGCCAAACCAAATATTCATGAAAAAAAAGTCATGCGGTGCATTTAGTGGGATCAACTTAGTATCATATATTATCAGGTGCTCAAACCGTGCGAAACCATTACTGGAGCTCTCTACCGAACACAATTAATGAGACTGAGTCGAGCAATGAAAGAAAAACGCACCCATTACCACTCCAGACACGACAAAATTATTCTCTTACATGATTATGCTTGTCCGCATGTTGCGGCGCCAGTCAAATCCTATTTAAAAACACTTAAGTGGGAAAGTCCTACCTCACCCGACATATTCACCAGATATTGCTCCTTCCGATTTTCATTTATTCCGGTCGATGGCACATGATCTGTCTGAGCAGCGCTTTACATCATACGAAGATACAAAATATTGGGTCGATTCGTGGATAGCCTCAAAAGATGAAGAGTTCTTCTGACGTGGTATCCGACAGCTACCAGAAAGATGCGGGTTACAGGAGGGTTTGTCTACTTTAATGGAGAATACACAACACGAAATAAGTAAAACATCTATGCGGTAAGATTTTACTACGCCAAAATTAGTAGTAGCGTTAGATAGGTGTCAACTGAGTATGAGAGATTCTTTGTCCATTCTTGAAGCTACTATTGAAACACTTGGATATAATATTGATGAATTTCCAATAATACCAAAGTCGTCAGTTCAACGTATACGTACGGAAAAAAAGGAAAGGACGCACGGAAGCCATAAAAGACGATTTTCAAAAGGATACCCATATCAGTATTAAAAAAAATGCTTTTCCGCCATCTTGGATTTCAAAACGGATGTCATTTTCATAATCAGCACCCCAAGAAACCTTGGAAACGATACCCATATCTATATTTAAAAAAAATGCTTGTTCGTCATCTTGGATTTTAAAATGGATGTCATTTTCATAAACAGCACCCCAAGAAACTTTGAAAACGATACCCATATCTATATTTATCAAAAATTTTGAATCTGGTAAATAATTTGAAGTAAAGAAAAATCAATTAATTTCAACATATCGCGTACTTCCCGGCCGATTCATCAAAACACTGTCAAAATTATTTAAGAATGCTTTTTCTAATCTATACATATAAATAAAATTGGAGTGTCTGTTTGTAATATTGAAATAACCGTTTTTTACTACATGCATATGAATATATATATGGTACATACAACAAAATAACATTTTTTTAAAATTTTGTCTGTCTGTCTGTTTGTATAGGCTAATCTCTGAAATGGCTGGACCGATTTTGACGGGACTTTTATTGGCAGGTAGCTGATGTAATGAGGAGTAACTTAGGCTACTGTTATTTTAGACAAATTCTTTTATATTAGAAAAAAAAAGGGTTAAGTGCATTTGGTCTCACTAAAAAATACATTGTTAAGTTCCGACATCCACGCGAACGAAGTCGCGGGCACAGCTAGTTCTTCGATATAATTGTTAAAGGTCTCTGTTGGGACTTTCGATCCACCATAAAATGATGAATCTTTATTATAATATAAGTTTTTTAAAGTGACTGTATAGTTCGGTTTCTTCAAAATTAGGTTTCTCCTGTAACAGGACATCAAAGTTTGCGTAGTTATGTTTTTACATCCATGCGCTGCACAGAAATCAAATCGTAATTTTTCTTTAAATTTGCGTGTGCACTCCACTGATTCTTACTCGCGGGAGTACGCTAGCCGGTAGGCATATAACGCGCGACCTTGAGCGAGTGACGGAGCTCTGCCTAAATGGCGCAATGGCGACTAGACACGTTCTGTCCAAATTCATGCTATTTTACACTTAATGTGAAGCTACGAGAGATCATATTACAGTGCTCGGACTCGGAAAGTGTTACCCTGTTACAACAGTTGAAGGGGTAACCCGTTCGGAATGGGTTACCGTTCTATAGTGTAACCCTTTGAAAGGGTTAATCCTTTGAACGGGTAACCCAAACGAAAGGGTTTTGAAGAGGTTATCCATTGAAGTGGGTTATCCTTAAAAAAGGGTAACACATACGAAGTGGTTTCTCTAACAACCCTTTCCAAAAACCCTATCGAAAACCCTTTCAATGGGTAACCAAAATGATCCCTGGATTATAGTCACGTACGTCCTACGATAGGACAAACAGGTGCCCGAGAGGCGCGGGTGTGAGTGCGTGTGCGCCACCCCTCCGCTACCCGCGCGGCCCGCAGGGCGGAACTTCGCAGTGAAAGGCAAATAATTTCTTGTTAGTAACGAGCGCCTAAAATTTGGCGAACATACTATTGGGAGAGGTGTTCTTACAAAAAAACTACTGAATGTATCAATTCAAAATAAAGTTATTTAGACTTTTGAATAAATAACCTATGCCTGTACGTATTTTGTTTTAGAGATTTTATACTACTTCTTTTATTTATTTACGCCCAAAGTTGCGTTAAAATTAGTGTTGAAATACGGAACTTTAGAGGCTCATAACTTTCAAATTACTATTTATTTTAGTATTCGGTTTACGTACAGGCATAGATAACGACGAGACAAATAGATATCATGCTTAACTTTGGTCCTACGATGTCAAACGGTGGAGTAATCACCCCACAGCGTTTGTATGGAGAAAATCTTGACTAGCGCAGCCTTATGCGTCGGACACGACAAATGAAAACCTTAGACGGAATTGCAATTTGTGATTTAAAATAAAAATAAATTACTTAGCCGACCACATGATGAAAACGCATTACGAGAAATGAAAAGATTAAGACGACTATTGTAACTAATACAGTGATAGTCTCGCCTTTTAGCGGTTTAAAATGAGCCCAAACTCGAGAGGTTTACTAGTAGCTACTGAAGAGTTCCATTATCTATCTCCTGGCTCCATCATCAGACCCTCTATACCAAATGTTATATACGGGACTCATCAAAATATATCGAGTGATCCCGAACTCGAAAGTTTCATTCACTAACTCTTTACCGTTGAGGAGTACTATGACATCCATCATCCCTCGATTTCCCTAGGATCCCATCATCAGATCTTGACTTGGTGACAATGGGACCAACTTGGGAGCATATTCTTTCAAACAAAAAAAGAATTTTTAAAATCGGTCCATAATTGACGGAATGATCGCGTAACAAACGTACAAAAAAAAATACAGTGGAATTGAGAACCTCCTCCTGTTTTGAAGTCGGTTAAAAATAGGTAGAATTTTTTTTATTTATTTTTTTGTGAAATAAATTCAAATTGGTCAATTTCTACAACCCCCTCAAAGTCATTTTTACTGTTTATCTGACCGCGCCTGCCGACGCATTGTGCTCAATTACTCCAAATGACTCTACTAGTGAGCAAGCCAAAAACAGTTGCCCAAGTTTTTATCGAAATGTACACAAGCTATTTTAAACGATTGTTAGGAACAATCGCTTTAAAAGTTTAATTAATTATCATCGAAATTGCAGCCTCTTGATTTGAAATAAAAAATATGCGTTGGTATTACCGGAATTCGTGGAAATCTAATTCTCCTATAAACATGACGTGCGGTAGCGGGGTGAGTGCGCTGGCGCATGCCACTGTGTGTTTAGCCATGCGTGCAGATAGAGTAAAGTAATATATCGGGGTCATGCGCCCGCGTCGATGGCACGCGCGGAAAGTTCAGTCAGTTAAAGAATTTTTAAATATTATTTGAACTAAATATAACCTGTACCCCTATTGTAAGTTTCTTTTGACAAATTCGATTTACTACAGCGAATGCGTTCGGCGCTCCGATTGGTCCGTTTCGTGCTCTCCACCAATCGGAGCAAAGAAACTTACACTAGGGCCTCTGGTATAAAAATTATTAGAATCGGTTCTGTTACTTATTCTGAACAAACTACTTTTAGGTTTAGTATATAGGTACCTACCTAAATACTAAAAATAATGTTGTACCTGGCTTAGCCTTAAAAAATCCCGTCCACCATTTAGGTTCCTACTTGAGCAACCGAGCGAAAATACAATGTTATCTATTATGTATTTCGTTTCGAAAATCTTCAATGGCAGCCCAGAGCTTGTAATTAGGTCCGGTGAACGGCAATTGGTCGGTTGTGACTTGTATCGTCATCGGTGCATGTACTATAATACCACATATTACTCCCCAGTAACCGTTCATTTTGATCTACCTATTTCGTTCATATCGGCCAGTTCTAAAGTTGCTTTATTTTATAAATGGTTATACCTACGCCTATTAATTCCTTTTATAGCAGTACCTGATAGTTTTTAATTATCCGGTATCAAAATTACCTCTCTAGGTTTCAAGTAAGTAGGCTCTTTACGTAAATCAAACATGCACCTTTAAAAGACCTTTACCTACATTTTAGACAAATGATACGGTGGATGAAATGATGTATGGCTGTTACACTTATTTTATAACTTTTATTTATTTTAATATTCCTATCTTATTTATTTAATTATTTATCATGTATTACCAATATTACCATTTGCCTCCCTCCATGTGTCACTACAGGGATGCCAACTGAAAATCAGCGCTGGGTGTCAAGTTTATACTATATTACTTTACTCTTTGGTGTCAAGCCTAGCACATGCTGAGTTGGTAACCTGTTCGGTATGGGTATGCCCGACACCACATTTCATTTATTTATTTATTTTTCTTTTGTTTATTCATATAATTGTGTGCTCTCGTGACTGTGTGCTATAGAATAATTGTTTTTCTTTCTCATTTCATTCTTCTTTACATACATATTAATGTGGTTTCAGATTTATTAATAGAAGGCAATATAAGCAAGGATAATGCTTTGACATTATTATCTAATGATTAAAAAAACGTAAATGCTAAATTTATTTATTATGTGAATATGTAGCTACTTTAGTTAGTACTAATATTACAGTCCGTCCATTTGCTAAGATTTCACAGCTATCCATTGCATAATCCATTTATTCGAGTTCATTATTGCCACAGTTACGGTACACAAGTTACAAACAAAAAGTCACTAGGGCCAAATAGTATAACAACGCGTGCGCCTTTGTGGCTGCGGCCAGTGCCTGAAAACACAGAAAAGAAAACAAATTAATGCTACATACCATGTATTTTTCATATTGACATGGGACTGTCATAATATTAATTTCTTTAAAAAGTTCTCTCAAAGAATCACGACTACGCAGATTGTAAATAGCTCTAATGACTCTCTTCTGCAAGATGAAAATAGATACAATATCAGCAGCCCGGCCCCCGCAAACGCAAAAGGGTAACGCATTTTTTTATATATTTTTTATATATTTTTCGTCATAATTCTTCTCGGTGTGGTTTTATTACTCTCTCTGCTACTGTTGAAGTTCACTGTTAAACTGGTTCTCATCTTATCTATCCCGCATATCACAAATTCTTGTTGTTGTTATGAACCTTACCCATACTATGCTGACTCGGGAGTTCCCCAAGGTTCTCACCTCGCACCAGTTCTATTCTCGCACTTTATCAACGACATTACAGATCTTATTCGTCACTGTAAATATTCAATGATTGCCGATAATCTTAAAATCTATAGAACTATAACCTCAAATGAGGATATTGCTCTAATTCAAGAGGATATAGATATAATTGAGTGCTGGTGCGACTTGAACCGTATGAAACTCAAAATACAAAAAAATTGCCACATACGGTTCAGCAGAAAAAACAATCCAATCGTATTTCATATAATATAAAAGGAGCATTGTTAGACACTGTTAATGAGGTTCGCGATCTTGGCGTTATCATGGACGATAAAGTTACCTTCAGAAACCATATTGATAACATCGTCACAAAGTCTGCACGGTTGCTTAAGAGAAGCACTAAGGTCTTTAAGCTGGTAAGAACTAAAATTGTCTTGTATAATGCACTAGTTCGAAGCCACCTGGAATTTGCGAGCGCGGAATAAAACCCGCATTACCCAGTACACTCACACAGGGTTGAAAGCATTCAGAGAGCCTTTACAAAGCATCTAGCGTACACTTCCAGTATGATATCTCCCCGGTGTCCGTATGAACAACGTGTTCAATGTTTTATATGTTTTCCCTACGCAACCTTCGACTGATACAGGATTTTATGTTCTTTTATAAGTTGATCAATAATAAATTAGATTGCAACGAACTCGTTAAGCGTATTGGACTTGTAGCACGTAGGCATATTAAGTTTAGTTAGTCTTTAAGCAGGTTAAGATAAACAAATGTCGTAGCTCATAAGAGTAGTACTTAAGCTTTTAACTGTATGTAACCAGACAGTCGTTCAGTAAACCTCATACCGCGAACACGCTTTTCATTTGCCATCCTTCTGACCACACTTGTTCGTGACGATCTGATTATTAATGTATAAGATGTGTATGTATGTATCCAATCGTGATTGTTTTGTTAATTAATGCCTATATTTGTGTGTAATATTCGTACATTGTAAAATAAATAAATGAGGGGAAGAGGTATGCGCGGGAAAAAGGTAGCCACGCGAACGCGAGTCGCGCGCGCGCATTGTATTATGTATATATAATGTGTGTATGCACATAGCGCTCGGTGCCGCGCTCGCGCGCCGCCGCGCTCCGCCCTTCGTCGAGTTCCGCCGTAGCCACGAGTCGAGACGCACCTCGCTCGCGCGCCTACTGATTTCTCGACGTTCTATGATTCTTAATCCTGTTTTATTTAATTCACTAGTACAGAGTACACAACATAACAAGTAAAAGTTAAAATCATCTCAATACAATAGTTAGGTACTGTTACCACATTAACTCGTTCCCACGCAAATCCAGTAAACGCGTATGTCGTTCGGTTATCTGCCTACCGTCCGCCACAACACTAATACGTATACAACCATCACCCCCATCGGCAAGGACTAAACGTTCCATACAGAAATTAAATGAAATTATTTATTTTGCAATTAGGATTTTTCAATCACTTTTACACGTCTTTTTTAAACTAGATGGCGTCGGCATTTCCTATGACTATCCCTGAGAATAAACGCCGAAACAAACTCAGGGGTCAAAGTCTATTTTAAAGTCCAGACAGATTGTTATGATGTAAGGATTTATGTGAGACAAATATAGGGTGGGGTAGCCTTTTGAAGAAAGTGCAATGCAACAGAGGGCAAGCATGAATCAGTTATCATGAGAATTAATTAAATTAAGAGCGTTCAGCCTAGATCTCACTCACATTTACAATGTATAGGGGTTAAATATAAGAAATCATTTAAATTTAATCGACATTACAATATCAAAATAATGAAGTAAATAATATAAAAATAATTAATGGCAAAATTGTATATAAAAAGAAGGAAAGGCTATATAGAGCGGCGCAATCCCAAGCGTTTTTGTCATCTAAATAGTCCGAAATTTTATAGTACCCTTTTTTACAAAGTTTAGACTTAATTACAATATTGAACTTCTTTAGTGTTTAATTACGTATATCATTGGGAAGTTTATTGTAAAAGAGTATACAGTGTCCCATGAACGAGTTGCTTATTCTGTGGAGGCGCGTAGCATGTACAGCAAGGTTGTGTTTATTCCTAGTGTTCAAAGAATGAATATCAGACAGTTTGATAAAGTTCAAAATATTTTTATAAACATATATTAAATTTTCAAATATATATTGTGACGGTACAGTTAGAATATCAATTTCTTTAAATTTGTGTCTTAGGAACACCCTAGGACCACGATTATAAATAGCTCGGACAGCACTTTTCTGCAAGACGAATATAGTATTGATGTCTGCAGAGTTTCCCCAGAGGAGGATGCCGTAAGTCATAACGCTATGAAAATAACTGAAATAAACTATTCTGGCTGTATCCATATCAGTTAAGTGCCGAATTTTTTTGACAGCATACGCGGCATACCTAAGCCTACCCGATAATTTGTTTATTTGCGGACCCCATTGCAAAAACAACGAATCCACAATGTCCGACATCCAAAATCTAGTAATTGTCGTCGAATTTTAAAAATGAGAGAAGTATCAGTATACCCCGATACCCTATTACTAACGTATTTCTCACTCAACCATCCAAGACAAATATTGGGGTAAACTCACCGCTCAACAGATTCATTACAGAGATGAATTCATTTTTAAAAACATTACCAGATGTCGATGTATACCATCATTCCATTTAAATATTTAAGACCAGATTATTACAGTCCCGAAAAACGTGTAAGTACTAGCTAATTTTATTTTGTTCTCTCATTCCCTAATGTTATACTTTCAATTTATGCTTAAGCTTTATTTTTGTTTTAGTTTAAGTTTTATTTTAGTCTTACTAAAGAATTGTTATTGATATTTTAGTATTACTTTTATAGTTTTTGTAATTAATTTTAAATTTTAAGCCTAAGAAATATTGTGCCTTAAATTAAAAGTGTTATTATGTTTTACTTTGTGAATGTTGGTTAACCCGTAATTGGCGAATGTATAAGTCCGAGGCTATTTATGTTTTAGTTGCTTAAGATATATTGTATACACATCACACAAATTGTGGGACACAAAGATGGAATCAAGTACTCACCCTTAAACGACCAACCTGAGGAGGCGGAGGCTGAGTAGTGGTTGTAGAGTCCGGAGAGAGAGTAGGGGGAGGAGTGTCCGGAGGGGGAGTAGGGGGAGGAGTGTCCGGAGGGGGAGTAGGGGGAGGAGTGTCCGGAGGGGGAGTAGGGGGAGGAGTGTCCGGAGGGGGAGTAGGGGGAGGAGTGTCCGGAGGGGGAGTAGGGGGAGGAGTGTCCGGAGGGGGAGTAGGGGGAGGAGTGTCCGGAGGGGGAGTAGGGGGAGGACTGTCCGGAGGGGGAGTAGGGGGAGGAGCGTCCGGAGGGGGAGTAGGAGGAGGTGTGTCCGGAGGGGGAGTAGGGGGAGGAGTGTCCGGAGGGGGAGGAGTGTCCGGAGGGGGAGTGGGGGGAGGAGCGTCCGGAGGGGGAGTAGGGGGAGGAGTGTCCGGAGGGGGAGTAGTGACCGGAGGGAGAGTAGTGGGAGAAGTGGCGTTAGGGACAGTAGTGGGACGAGTAGGCGGTGCACGTGTAGTTGAGGTACTTGTTGTTGGTATTGTAGTAGTCGTTGGTGTAGTCGTCCTAATCCTTCTCCTCGGTGTCTTTTTTGTTGGTTTTGGAGTCGTAGTCGGTCTTTCGGCTTTTCTCGATACTACAATCAAAATAATAAGTTATTGAAATAATGAGAGTCCGTTTATTTATTTATTTACTAATATAAGGTACACCAACAGCATATACATCATACATTCCATAACTCAGTTTACAGGTACAGGAACTGATGTGTATGCCGATTACAGGTATACACGACATTTTTTTAGCAACATCTGAAATGTTAAATCTTAATTCTAAAATAATCTAAATTACACTAAACGAAAATAGAATGAATAATAACAAAAAATAAAATTAAAATAAGATTCCAGTCTAACACTGACCACCAAGGTGATTGCGTAATATCTTTGTGAAACTATGAATGGAACCAAAAAACACGTCCAGCTCCAGCAATTTAGAGCCAAATTCGTTGTACTGTCTCGAAACGATTCAAGGTAAAAAAAGGCCAAACGCTGGTTGAAGGGGCATCTACGGGAAATACCTGGGGATATATAGACAATATGTTTCGTAAATGCGCGTTGGATATTTTCAAGGCGTTGAGAATGCACCGTGTATATGGGATTCCATACTGTACTAGCGTATTCTAAATGGGAGCGAACTAACGCATTAAAAAGGATTTTAGTCTTAATACCGAAAGATTTTGTATTTCTTTTGATGAACCCCAACATTTGTGCAGATTTTCTCGCAATTTCGGATATATGAGAAGTGAATTTTAGCTTGCAGTCTATTACCACACCCAGATCTCGAATTTCAGTAACTTTTTGCAAGGTTGTGTTATTTATTTTGTATGAGGAAAGTAATGGTTGCAATTTTCGTGTGTAACTAATGCAAAAACATTTTTCCGTATTTAAAGCCAGCCCATTAAGTCCGATTTTTATAACTAATTTAATATAAATTTACGGTCAACTGACAAACCACGGGCCCAGATATTAGGTCCTTACCTATGAAATTGCCGTTTTTTATGAAATAAGTTAACGTATTTTTTTTTTTCTATTTTTTTTATTTCTTTTAATCAAAGTAATCACCCATGCGATCGATGCATCTTTGCTAACGCAGTGGCAGTTCATTGATGCTCTTCTTGAAGCAATCAGCTGGACGGGAGGCAACAAATTCTTCAAAGGCATTTTGTACTGCCCCTCGGGAATTGAATTTTTTTCCCGCCTAGAAGTTATCCAAATTCTGGAAAACGTAGAAGTCTGTAGGCGCAAGGTTAAGGTAGCAAGGTAGCAAGGTCGGACGACGGAAATCTTCCAACCCCAGCTTTTGTAACTTGAACATCGTCTGCTGTGCAGTATGAGGTCGCGCGTAGTCGTGCAGGAGCAGCTGAGAAGAGCGATTGACCAAAGCTGGTTGGAGACGTGCGATCTTCTCCATCATTGTGTTCAGTTCTTCACAAATACACATCTGCAGTAATCCTCATCGAGTTTGGTATGAAGCTGTGATGAATCACACCGGCCCTAGACTACCAATCAGTGACGATCACTTTTCAAGGAGTAAGTTTTCGTTTAGGACATTGTTTCGCAGCTGAACCAGGATCCAACCAACTTGCAGAGAGCTTGCGACGGTCAAAAAAAAAAAAAAGAAAACAGTATCCATTTTTCGTCGCATTCCTTCGTTTGTGTGCCTGTTGGCACTTCTAGGCACGTCTCGAGACGTACTACGAGCTGGCGATCACTGAGTTCGTGGGACACCCATTTGTCAAGCTTTACCTTTCCAATTTGACGCAAATGGACCAATATTGTTATGATGCTAACGTCGAAAGCTGCTGCTAATTCAGCCGTAGATTGAGTATCATCAGCTTCCACTATCGCCTTTAATTCGTCATTGTCGACCAAAGCTTTTGGACGACCACAGGGTCCATTTTTCAAGTCGAGATTTCCAGAACGGAAGCGGGCAAACCAATAACAGGTGGTGCGTTCGTTTGTAGTGTTCGCTCCGTAAACGTCGTTGATGTTGTGTGCCGCTTGTGCCGCGTTGCTGCCACGACGGTACTCATAATCCATAATTACTCGATTTTTTAACGTATACATGATTACAAAAAAGACTCAAATGCGATGAAAACATAACGTTAATCAATAAACAAATGACTAATTTAAAAAAAAGAATTCCATGTTTTTAAAATAATATTAATTTGAAATTAGAATTCTTAGCCAAACAAAAATTATTTTGATTTGAAATGGCCAGTACTGTAGATTAATAAAAAAAAAATTAAAGTAATTTCATAGATAAAGACTTATTATTATACTCAGTTAGAACTACTTTACAGCAAAGAAATGATTCAGCAAGCTGATGAGTGCCAAAACCGACCATAAGCATATTTTGGAATCATTGCTCCAACAGAACCATTAGCCGTGTATATTTTCTTATAAAGGTTATTAAGCTAACTGGCATCTTCGACAATGGCATTTCAACAATATGGCTATCGTCATCAGCCCACATTCGTCCACTGCTGGACACAAACCTCTCCCAATTAGCGCCACTGAGTCCAGTCTTAGGCTCTCTGCAACCATTTTCAGCCAGCCACCGTCCGCTATGTTAATAATAATATGCTCGCTACAGTGGCGTATTTTAAGATTCAGCGACCTGGGCCTGTAAGGTTTGCCGCCCCATAAATTAACGGAAAAAAGCAAAAACTTTTAATTTATAAATAAAATCCAGCAGTGTGTTGATGTGCACTGAGAATGATAATGAATGAAGAAAACTAAAAAGGCCAAACAAAGAAAGAAATAAACACCATTTATTAACCGAATTTATTATTAATTAATTAATTTTTTCGGAAGATTGGTCCGAATTAGCGCTTGATAGAGAGAAGTGGAAGGAGAGTAGGGAGGCCTTTGCCCTGCAGTGGGACATTACGGGCTATTAATAATAATAATAATTTATTAACCGACTTCAAAAAAGGTATGTTTTTTTTTTGTATGTTTGTTACGCGATTTTAAAAATTATTTTTTTGTTTGAAGGAATATGCTCCCAAGTTGGTCCCATTGTCACCAAATTAGGATCTGATGATGTGATCTTAGGGAAATCGAGGGATACCCTCAACTATTGTAGGACGAATAGCGCCTTTGAGCTTTTTTTCTTAATAAGTCGGCTGTTGGCGTCTGAAAATCATAATTTCATGATGCTGAGCTGATGATGGCTGTCGTAGTACTCCTCAATGGTAAGGAGTTAGGGAAAGAAACTTACGAGTTTGGAATCACTCGATATATTTTAATGAGTTTATAATAAAACATTTCTTTTTTGCTTTTTAGTTAGTTTTGTCTTTGAGTTTTTTGAAGTCGGTTTTTTTAATATTTACATTTTTTCCATTAAAACATTATTTTTTTTGCTTTAGTTAGTTTTGTTTTTGAGTTTTTTGAAGTCGGTTTTTTTTAATATTTACATTTTTTTCCGATGTACAGATTGGTTAATTAATTCTTCAATTACACCGTCATGATTAACGGATTTTGTCATGTCAGCTTCTATATTAAGAATGGCTAAACTATTTAAACGTTCTGCACTTAAACGGAAACGTCGATAATTTTTAATTCTTTTAGGTACGGAAAACGAACGTTCCGCACTGCAATTTGTTTGTTGTTTTGTTTTAATCCAAAACAGAGGCCCTAGTGTAAGTTTCTTTCGACAAATTCGATTTACTACATCGAACGCGTTCGGCGCTCCGATTGGTCCGTTTCGTGCTCTCCACCAATCGGAGCGCCGAACGCGTTCGATATAGTTAATCGAATTAGTCCAAATAAACTTACACTAGGGCCTCTGATTTTTTTGAAATTTCGTCAAAATCCTTTGATTTAATCAAAATTTAGCTGTTTGTTTAGCTGTTTAGTTGTGTGATTCGGCCAAAAAATCCAAACTTTCACATTTGTATTATTAGTGGGATTAGTAAAACCAAATTCAAAAGACTAAAAAGCAAGACTAACTAAAAAGCAAAAAATAAATGTTTATTGTTACAGTATAGTGGTTGAAGAATATTGAAGTCGATGCCAAGTAAAAAGTGATAAACCGACGCTATTGGCGAAGTGCATTTGTCGGGTCCATTCCACAATTCGCCTAAAACTTGAAAACTCGTTGTTTCAATGTCGATATTAGCGGTTTAAAATGAGTCCAAATTCGAGGGGTTTACTAGTAGCTACTGAAGGTTCCACTATCTATCTCCTGGCTCCAGCATCAGACCCTCTAAACCAAATGTTATATACGGGACTCATCAAAATATATCAAGTTATCTCAAACTCAGAAGTTTCATTCCCTAACTCTTTACCGTTGAGGAGTACTATGACATCCATCATCAACTCAGCATCATGAAATGATGATTTTCAGATGCCAACACTTGACTGATTAAGAAAAACCTTTTGCTGAAGGGAACCACAAACCAAAACGTCATCTGTGTATATATTTATTGTTTTGGTTGATTTTTTCAAAAAGCGCTGGTTGAATTTCAGTAAAATTTATATGGGACCTCTGAAGACCTCTGACCTCTGAAGTATGAGATACATAATTGGCTGAATAATCGCGTAACAAACATTAAAAAAAAAACATACAGTCGAATTGAGAACCTCCTCCTTTTTGAAGTCAGTTAAAAACTTGACACGAGTGAAGCACGAATTGCGTCACCCCCGCCGCCGCCTGCGCCGCCCCGCGCCCCACCCGCTTTCGCCTATGGATATGAACGAAAACGACACGAGCAACGACGAAACATCCCAACCAGTCCCGAGTCGCATATGGAGTCCGACGGACACGACGCCGCCCCGCCGCGGCCGCCCGCCATTCAGACATACGATAACCTCGCGTCTTAATGTCTATCAAACTTACAACCAAATGAGTTTTGGTTTTTGTTAATTAGGTAGGCTTTTTTTTAATTTCTTCAGACTATACGCCTATATACGCTATAAGTCCAAAAGAAAGTCTCACAAAGCTGAGCGCGAGGTGCCGCCCGTCGCAGCTTGCCGCCCCGGGCCATGGCCCTTTTGGCCCTAAGGTAAATACGCCCCTGGCTCGCTAGCTATAAAGTCCCTTAGCTCATCATCTGTTGCCTTTTAGGAAAACAAGGATGCGGTTAAATATCAGTATTTTAAAACGACTGCCATTTGACCTGCGCCACGCAGTTACTGGAAGATACTGATAACTTATTATAAGATTAGCTAAATATTTCTAGGCTGCTTACTGCCTGTTAACGACAGACAACGGTATTCGTATCACAACCGACAACTTTCTGCATAGTGCAATATATATGTATATATATATTCACACAAATCCTATATATTAATCACAAATATTTTTTGTTTAACTAAAAATCAATTAATATTTATATATTATTTTTTACTTTTATAGCGTGTGGGAATCCCTAAACGGGAGTCACAGCCCCGGAGTTACGTTCCTGACGTGCGACGAGACGAGCGAACCGATCGATATTTCTGTAATATTTATAGCAAACTCAATAACTAACGTAAAGTACTACCATTTGTGCATGGACCCCAAGCCAGCCTGTAGCGCTATACTTTATAACTTTGCACCACTATATAAAATTCTAAAGTAATCGCACAGGTACCCACGATACAAAGTAATCTAGTGTGGATGCCACTGATCAACTACAATTGTAACCTTAATTAGCAATACAGGGCCTGTATTCTCCCCTTAAAACTTTTTAAACAACAAGAATGTATATCTCTCTATATAACCTGTTTGTTTTGTAATAAACATTTGATTTTTTTAGTCTTAACATTTAGTCCATTTTTAACCGACTTCAAAAAAAAAGAGGAGATTTTTTTTATGTTTGTTACTCGATTATTCCGACAATTATGGACCGATTTTAAAATTCTTGTTTTGTTTGAAAGAGTATGCTTCCCATTTGGTCCCATTATAACCAAGTCAGGATCTGATGATGGGATCCTAGGGAAATCGAGGGATACCCTCAAATATTGTAGGACAAAAAGCCCGTTTGAGCTTTTTTTCTTAATAAGTCAGGTGTTGGCGTCTGAAAATCATCATTTCATGATGCTGAGCTGATGATGGATGTCATAGTAGGTACTCCTCAACACGCCGCAACCCCCCGCCTAACACACCTCAGCGGGGGGCCTTAGGGGTCGCGAGCGCACAGAGTGGGGACTCTGCGCGCTCTCACTTAGCGACCCCCGAGAAGACGGCGACACGCTGTGGTCCGTGTCGCCGTGCACACAGCACCAGCGAGGGTAACGGGGGGACCTCTTTACAGTCTCCCCCGGGACGTGCACGAGGGGGTGGCCTCTTTACAGTCACCCCCTCCGGGAAGTGCCGTTCGGCATGACACCATGGTGGGCTTCGGTGCGGTCTTCTAAGAGTTCCCGACGCCCACCATATGGTGTCGAGGCGGATCACCGTGGTGAGTTTAGCCGGTAGGAGTCCGACACACCCCTCCGCCCTCCCCAGGCGGAGGATAGCCCATGATGGGTTCTCACCACGATAATCAAAAAAAAAAAAAAAAAAAAAGGTACTCCTCAACGGTAAGGAGTTAGGGAATAAAACTTCCGAGTTTGGGTTCACTCGATATATTTTGATGAGTCCCGTATAAAACATTTGGTATTGAGGGTCTGATGATGGAACCAGGAGATAGATGGTGGAACTCTTCAGTAGCTACTAGTAAACCCCTCGAGTTTGGGCTCATTTTAAACCTCTAAAAGTCAAGACTATCACAGTATTAGTTACAATAGTCGTCTTAATATTTTCATTTCTCGTAATACGTTTTCATCATGTGGTCAGCTAAGTAATTTATTTGATTTTAAAATCACATAGTGCAATACCGTCTGAGGTTTTCACTCGACTTGGGGCAACATACATTTGACCTTTGTAAAATTTTCAAGAGAATCGTCTTTACTAGGTCTACCTATCACTCAAAATTGTAAAATAATTAAATTTTTTAACAAAAAATAAAAACCGACTCTAAAAAACTCAAAAACAAAACTAATATCTAAAAAGCAAAAAATAAATCTTTTATTATACAATATAGTAGTTGAAGAATATTGAAGTCGGTGCCAAGTAAAACATGCAATGATAAACCGACACGATTGGCGAAGTGCATTTGTCGTGTCCGACGCATAATTCGCCTCGCACTCGACAATTTTTACGTGAACTCGATTCAATGTCGCTATATAGCAGCAAGGTATATTACTTTTATGTTTTACTTGGCACCGACTTCAATATTCTTCAACTACTATATTGTATAATAAAAGATTTATTTTTTGCTTTTTAGTTATTAGTTTTGTTTTTGAGTTTTTTGGAGTCGGTTTTTATTTTTTGTTAAAAAATTTAATTATTTTATGTTGTCTTAATTTTTATTTCCTTGTAATAAAATTGTGCTTACCCATAGAAGGCGGCGTAGTAGACGTGGTATAATTGTGTGGCTCTGTCGTCGTCCAGACGTCGTAGTCGGGCACCCACATGCCAATGTCCAGCGGCTCGTACCCATAGTCAGTCATATATGTTGGGCCCCTATACTCCACCCTTTTAATAGAGAAATCTTCGTAGAATGTCCCCTCTTCCCACTTCCACTCTTGAATGTCGAGGGGGGTCATGACCTTCCTGAAGCCCCAAGCAAACAACTCGAAGAGACAGGATTCCGAAAACATGAGGTAGACTGATAACTCGAACCTCGAATCTGTAGGTATAGCATGTATGTTATGATTACAAATCACACTGATATGAAAAAAAGCTAGGTAATGTAGAGGTTTTATGCAGAAGCCATAGGCTCATCTGCATTAAGACTAGCTGGTGTAAAAGAAACAAATATTCAAATAGGTGACTGGGAGATGAGTGTGACGTGTTGTAGAAAAAATGTTTAGAATTTTTATAGTGATTTGTAATTTAACGTTGAACTTGGACGGCCACGGTGCCGAATACATTAATATTACGGATTGCCTTGCCTTTAATTTATAGATCCCGTTACAGTAACAACAGCTAAGTGACGTATTGTCATATTTTCTTCAACCTATCACAGCCGTTGTCCAAGGGAATGAAGAAGGTGAAATATAGCTGTCGTTATACATAGCTAAATAAATAAATGAATGAACATGTAATAATGTCAACATGAAAGTATTATTTCGCATTCCGTTTTTATCTATTGTATGCGGTACAGATATCATCACGTTTTATTATTATTAGTTTCCGAACGGTCAGTCGCAACACTGGTAACGTAAACAAAAAGAGCTAGAAAAACATAGAGAGAAAATATAGTGTTTTGGTTTTCAGCTACAAAGGCTACCGAAAAAAGGTAAAAGTTACCAAGAAAAAAAGAAAGAAAACAATTAGTGTGCACAACGAGTGGCGCAGAGTGATTACTTTTATAGTGTCAACTCATAAACGAGTGTAATTTTATTTCTGAGATTTCAGGACTTGTAATTTCAGCCTAGTTGCAACGAGAGCAAAACATGCTGTGAGAAAAGGGATGACTAGAATGGGTGGATGGAGGCCATACATACCACAAGGTAAAATGACTATAGGGTATACCTAGGTAATTGCAGAGATTGTTTACTCAGACAAGACCAGCGTAAGTGATTCGCTTTAGGGGTGTAATAATAAAGGAATTAGACGACCGAACTGTATAATACGAATGTCAGAATTAACCAGTTCTGATTAGTAGATTATAAAGAAACAACCTGTATTATAGTCATTAGAGAACAGTTCCACTCAAAGAGCTGTGAGCTGCCGGAACAGCCGATACGGACGTGTCAGCAATTAGAAGCCGGATTGCCGGAATAACCGGTATGAATATATCAGGAATTAGAGGACTGCACTATATGATACACACTATATGATATGTGAGCTGCCGGAACAGTCAGTGAAAATGGGACATCGTAGGTAACGTTATTTCAGTCGAAGAAACAATTATAAATTATCCGTTGAAAAAACTCGAATTCATTTCATAGATTCTTTTTTTAACTGTTTATAACAAATTCATCATATTCATTCATGGCAGTAATAGCCTAGCGGTTGAACGCTTGCCTTTCATGCGGAAGGGTCTGAGTTCGAACCCGGCCCGCACCTATAACTTTTCGGAATCATGTGGGGATCAGAATCTGATTATCACTTGCGTTTACGGTGAAGGAAAACATCGTGAGGAAGCCTGCACACCTGAGAGGGCTCCACAAAGTTCTTGACGGTGTGTATAGTCCGCCAACCCGCACCGGGCCAGCGTGGTGGACTAAGGCCTAACCCTTCTCGTTCTGAGAAGAGGCCGTTGACAGACAGTAATGGGTTGAATTTATTATTTATTATAACAAATTCAATTGTTATAAACAATTAACTTAGCTAACCATGCATTGTCAACCAAATTAAAAAAAAACTTTCAGCTTAATCGGAAACCGGGAAGTGGGTCAAATTTAACTTCCAAGATTATTTTACATAGTTAGTTAGTTACAGGTGAAGCTAATAATAAAATAAAAAAGCGTGTTCATTAATAATAATAAAAATGCACGGATTCGTAATCCACGCGGGCGATGCCGCGGGCGGAAACTATCATTCATACGATGCAAAATGCACTGAAAAAAATGATATCGGAAAAATCTTATATTCCAATTAGATATATTCTTTTTCGCTAGCGGAATTCATGCAAGCTATTTTAAATGTTATTTGAACAAGCTTGAAATATAGGCTGAAGTGAATGAAAAAATAAATATACCTTTGTAACCATAACAGGGTGGGCCATACGACACTCTCGGGCATCGGTGTTTGACTTTCATTTCCGACACAGCCGATGCATTGATCAACTCCATGGTCAAACATGTGTACTCAATGTTTTCGAAAATACTTATCTGAAGAATTGAAGATTAAATGTTAAGAGCCCTCGCTATAAAAAGCATCCCACGGTTATGAGACCCGGAGGTACTTTAAATACACATCATTTTATTTTTAAAAAGTTGCTTGCGTCATCTGGGAATCGTACCGGGAAAAGTACTTCTTTTTTGACGTTTGATATGTCAAAAAAGAAGTACGTCGTCACCGTAGTCGTAGGATACACGTAGAGTAGTTAGTATGAAACGGATGGAGGAGATTAAAAAAAAATTCAAATCTACCCTATTAAAAGTAGCCCTGTCAATACTTTTCTGTCTTGGTCGATTGACTTTTGTTATTAAGAATTGCCCATTACGTAATTACTTACATTGTAAGTCATAAATTGGTATTGATTATTGTCTGTCCGTAACACCACCACTTCTCTAAATGCTAAATTGACCTTTTCTTCATCGTCGCAAGCACCGAATCTCTGGAACGCGCGACTAGCTGAAAACATTTAGAAATCATACATTTGTGCTACATCAGAAATCCGTAAACCATTTTGCGTAATTTAAAGCTTCATATAGCTAGGCTACGATAGGCTGACTTGACTGATTGGTTTTTAGACGAGATTTACAAATAATATAAAACCCAGTGTGATTCTAAACTATTTAGTCGAGAATTTGTTTACACCAATAGGTCATTTAAAATTCTAAACTTCAATTCGCACGGCTCTTAATATAATAATCTGTCAATAGGGTAACGTTACATTATTACATTATTTACAAAAAAATTGGGGTGGTACTCACAACGCAGCACATATTTCTGAGTGGATATCTTGGAGATGGTGATCCTGTTAAACTTGGCGAGGCTGCTCTCGATCCAGGGGTAGTAGCTCATCATGTCGAGGTAACGAGACGGCGCGCCGCACCCTGGCCCGCGCACACTCATACCCAGCTAAATGACCCAGCATACTTCAATATTACTTAAGCACAATGTATTCAATTAATTATAGCTAATAGGTATCGCGCATGTACCTAGACCAATCTGCGAGTTTTAAATATGCTGGCCACAATCAGTCCTTAGATAGGTGATAGGATTTTTCACAACAATACTCCCACCGTGCCTTAGAGAATACCTTCAATAGTCCGTTTCGGTTGTCATATGATTAAATAATATATGACAAACATTAGAAAGAGAGCGGAGGGCTCTGTCAGTACGGGCGAATATGATAGCCGCAGGTTTGCACGTTGTAGAAGTTAAACGTACGCTTTTTAGAGCATTTTGTTCATATTTTACACTTGCAGCCTGTGAGAGAACTATACTCAAGGGTCTTATGAGGCCCTTCGAGTTCAGTATAATAACTAGTGTCCGATCGAAGGTTGATTTCTGGCCGAAGCCGATGCCGAAGCCGATTAATCGACTATCACCAAAACCTAAACAACCATCAGTAAAAGATCGGTTAATTTTTTTTTTTTTTAAACAAACAAACATCAATTATAGATCGATTAAAATTAAATAGGTACGTTTTTTGGTACTTTTTACTAGCTCAGTCTTCTCTACTTTTGAGAGTAGTTCTCAGTCATATAAAAATTATGACAATTGAATTGAGATAAAACAAGTACAAAAACATTAAAGAAAGTAGGTATTTAAATGCACGTACGAACTTATTTTGTTTTGATTGGTGATGGCACCGGCGCACACGGCGCACATCCCCTTTTTATTACTTTATTAAATACTGTATCAAACGTATGAGTAAAACTGCACTGCACATTTTACTATCAGGACTTAGACACAGATTTTACATTCATTATTCACATTATTTTGGGGGGCACATATAACCTTCAGTTCTAACATCGTCTAAGTAAGTCTAACGCATCATCGGCAGTAAGGCCCTTTACGAACCTTGCTCACTAACTAATCTTTCCAACACGACATCAGCAGAATGTCTTACCAGCTGCCATCGTCCCCAAGCATCTCGCGAAACTAAAGCAGAACCGGCGCCCCACACGCAGACTCCCTTCGTATTTACTGACACTGCGCAGGACACGTGAGGGGGTCGCATTAACTTGCTGTAAAGCTGCCAAATAGGGGAAAGCATTCATAGGTTTAATATGTTTACATACACACGTAGCAGGGAACTTTAAGCGATAGATTTTCAACGTTATGAACTGGTAGTTGTACCTACAGACTCTGTAATAAGTTATTCATTTATTAAATTCACGTAGCCTAGCTTGAAAGCTATCGGTATTAACGTCGAATACCGTACGACTTTATATATAAGTATGTAAATATTGAATTATTATATTACTACTTGAAAACATTCAAATGAAATTAGAGCATCCCCAGACTCACGTTACATAGACGTCGCGGCGGACATAGCGCTCTACCTAAATATTTAATGAAACACTCACATTGGCGGCGACATAGAAATCCTTGCACAATTGTCCGGGGATATGCATTACATTCACCACTTCTTTTTGCAATTCGTCGAAGTCTGAAATAATCCGAATATAACTGACTGACTGTCTCCACATGCAACATTGCAACTAGTAATTTATTGAAAGGGTTAGCCTATCACTGGTGTTAGGAAAGTGTTTGCACCACCAAAAGGTAAGATCATCCATAGGGTAACCGAATAAACACGTAACACTTTTGAAAGAATTAACTCATAAAGGGGGTTGTACGGTCCCTGGTGGAGACATGTTTTTGATCGGCCACTATAGAGCAAAGTGTTGGATATTTCATGACTCGTTTAAAATATCTGGTGAAATGTGGGAAGTAAATTAGCCGATTACTGGTCAGTTTTTATGGTCATGGGTGCTCCGCACCCACTTTTTACCTCTCGTGGGTGCTGGAGCCCTCGAGAACCCACGGAGTCGGCGACCCTGCTTCATCGATGCTGTCAAAAAGTTTCATAATCCCAGTACCTAACAAGGGGCAAGCTCCGAGCTACTGATGCCGAGAACTTAGTGCTACCGTATGTTAGCAATAGCGTTAGGTACCAACATACATAATACTATAGCTAACATAGATACATACGTATGTGTAAAGCATAAATTATATTTCACTTTGACCGACTTTGAAATTACAAGGCAAACAAGTTGACAAAGAAGAATTAATGGAATAAACTTAAATCTAGATATATCACAGATATTAGTAAGAACCGTTTACCTTCTTTCATTTTGATGACATAAAATACCGGATTTCTTAAATAATTTGGAGGCGGGCATACGGGTTTAATTAATACTGAAAAAAAAAACATAAATCTATATGCACCTTTATGATTATCAAGGAGACAAAAACTACGCTTTGACCGCCTTTTACATCAACCGAAAGGAAGGTGATTTTAACTTGTTGAGAACCACACTCCGTAGAGGCCTCTTACGCCAACCAATTAGAATTTAGAATTTAAATATCAAGGTATACTACATAGCTACTTACTATCTCTGACTGGGTCGGTGAGCTGCACTAACGCGATAGTGTTGTATGTCTCGCCGTACTCAGGATGCAGCACATAGTTGCGCACGCCACGGCCCGGTCGGTCCCACCCCTCGCCAAGAAGCACGCGAGACCTCTTTCTAAAAATTGCGCCAACTTAGCTCGTGTCAACTGAACCTATGTTTGAACTGGTATTTTATACATTTCATGGCCCTTTAAATTTATAGGAGTTCTACAGAATACTAATAATCTTCTGATTAACCAACGCAATCGGTAAAAATTTTTAGAAACGATACTGAGTATCTACTATTGGCATTCCTGATTGGTGACGTCGTACGACCTAGCCGAACGCTTAACATGGAAATCTACTTTAAATGGGAAAATTACCTGAAATTAGTTTTCGGCATGGGTCCAATGTCAGCAGCAGGTGCGACCACGAACTCCTTGTGAATCAATATTACAGTTGTGATGGATCTACTGTCTCCACCTTCGCCAACTGAAAGGATAGAACCGTTTAAATATCTTCACGAACATCAGCGGTAATGTCTGGACAGCTGTGACTCGGGCCTTCTCTTCCAGGAAGGGCCGAGGCCGTAACCTACGCGGATCCAGTGTCCGTGGATTGACGTTTGATTCTCTTTAACAATGCATAACGTCTTCTTCAATGTCCAAACGCTAGGCAGCCTGTACCTGTACTAGTGGTCCTCTGCAAAAAAATGTCATTTGGTCCCATTGTCATCAGGTCAGGACCTGATGGTGGAAACCCTGAGATATCGAGGGCATCTCTTGAAATTTGTAGGCGTGGGGTAAAAACTTGATATTTATGTGTATATCTGATGAGACTATAATACTATGGAGGTTTAGGGCAGATCTGATGATGGAGACGACAGAGGATCGAGGGAACTCCTCAACGGTACATCTTAACTACCTCGTGTTTGGGCTTATTTTATTCGTGTTGACAAGATCTTTACACCGAGATGGCTAATGACTGCCACTGCAAGGTCCGTGATGCAGGTGCAGTACAGTTTAGGGAACTCCTTAATGGTTGATAGCAGCTACATAGTGTTTGGGCGATTATTACGTCAATTACGGACCGATTTTAAAAATTCTTGTTTTGTTTGAAAGAGTATGCTTCCCATTTGGTCCCATTATCACCAAGTCAGGATCTGATGATGGGATCCTAGGGAAATCGAGGGATACCCTCAAATATTGTAAGACAAATAGCCCGTTTGAGCTTTTTTCTTAATAAGTTAGGTATTGGCGTCTGAAAGTCAACATTTAATGATGCTGAGCTGATGATGGATGTCATATTACTCCTCAACGGTAAAGAGTTAGGGAATAAAACTTCCGAGTTTGGGATCACTCGATATATTTTGATGAGTCCCGTATAAAACATTTGGTATAGAGGGTCTGATGATGGAGCCAGGAGATAGATGGTGGAACTCTTCAGTAGCTACTAGTAAACCCCTCGAGTTTGGGCTCAATTTAAACCTCTAAAAGTCAAAACTATCACAATATTAGTTACAATAGTCGTCTTAATCTTTTCATTTCTCGTAATGCGTTTTCATCATATGGTCGGCTAAGTAATTTATTTGATTTTAAAATCACATAGTGCAATACCGTCTAAGGTTTTCACTCGACTTGGGGCAACATACATTTGACCATTGTAAAATTTTTCAAGAGTCGTCTTTACTAGGTCTACCCATCACTCAAAATTGTAAAATAATTAAATTTTTTAACAAAAAATAAAAACCGACTCCAAAAAACTCAAAAACAAAACTAATAACTAAAAAGCAAAAAATAAATCTTTTATTATACAATATAGTAGTTGAAGAATATTGAAGTCGGTGCCAAGTAAAACATGCAATGATAAACCGACACGATTGGCGAAGTGCATTTGTCGTGTCCGACGCATAATTCGCCTCGCACTCGACAATTTTTACGTGAACTCGTTGTTTCAATGTCGCTATTATAGCAGCAAGGTATATTACTTTTATGTTTTACTTGGCACCGATTTCAATATTCTTCAACTACTATATTGTATAATAAAAGATTTATTTTTTGCTTTTTAGTTATTAGTTTTGTTTTTGAGTTTTTTGGAGTCGGTTTTTATTTTTTGTTATTATATACAATTTTGCCATTAATTATTTTTATATTATTTACTTCATTATTTTGATATTGTAATGTCGATTAAATTTAAATGATTTCTTATATATTTCTTATATATATATATATATATTTTTTTTTTTTTTTTTTTTGACATTGCCCCACACTAGTATTTCTCCTGTGTCGTGGGTACAGTTTACAAACATACATGTCACATGCACAGACAACCAGACCCGAAACAACTATCTGTTGATCATACAAATATTTGTTCCGTGCGGGAATCGAACCCGCGACACCTAGTGCAGCAGTCAATCTCTACAAACGAAAAGGGAACCCTTATAGGATCACTTTGGTGTCCGTCTGTCTGTCTGTCTGTTTGTCAAGACCCTTTATCTCGGGAAAAAAAAAACCTGTGTCGTGGGTACAATTTTACAAACATACATATCACATACAACCAGACCCAAAACAACTCTGTTCTGATCTGTAGATCATACAAATGTTTGTTCTGTACAGGAATCGAACTCGCGACACCTAGCGCAGAAAGCTAATAACTTAGCCACTGCGCCAATCATGTCGTCATTTGTATCATTGAATGATTTAAAAGACTCGTAGCGCCATCTAGTTTGTCTATTGGATACAATGTTTAAATATTCAGGATGAAAAGAAGCTACGTTTTATAAAATTTCTTTACAATCTGTTCAGTGGTTGAGTCGTTATGAGTTGACAAACAGACAGACAGAGTTACGTACGCATTTATAATATTACTAGCGACCCGCCCTCGCTTCGCACGAGTAACAGAACACATACGCCGTCATTTTTTTTGTCGTTGTGTCCTATCGGCCTGTTACGTCGAGCATTTACTCGGCGCACACCAGCAAAGGTCCCAGACGGTATGATTTTTTCCGACATCTTCAAATATCATCGTCATATTTCAGCCAATTTACGCAAAACTACACTTAAACCTTCCTCATGAATCACTCTGTCTATTGGTGAAAACTGAATGAAAATCCTGTTCGTAGTTTTTGAGTTTATACAATACACATTATTGCACACCAGAAACAGAAAAAATATACAACAGTGGAAACCAATAGAGATGTACAAGGGACAGTCTTCTGATTATCGCGAACAGACAGACAGACAGACGCGGCAGGGGCTTTGTTTTATAATATGTAATAATACACATACATAGCATCACGGCTGTATTCCCCGAAGGGTTAGGCAGAGGTGTACTACTGTACACCCACATTTCGCCAATGCTGTTATTGAGTCCCATGTAATAGAGGGTGAGCCTATTGCCATCTACCGGGCACAGCTCCAGACTCCGTGCTGCTACTGAGAATTTCAATACAGAAAAACCCAATAACACTTTGCCCGACCCGGGAATCGAATCCAGGACCTCACGCTCAGCAGTCGCACTGACAGCCACTAGACCAATGAGGCAGTCTAATAATGTAATAATACACATTTGCACTAATACACATTTGCTGCGATGTCAGTTCCATTCTTACACTAATATTGGTGTAAGAATGGATTTTACATCGTCGCAAATTCCTTATTAATAAAGAAAAAAATCTCATTAGCTCCACATTTGTAGAATTTTACAGATCAAAGAAAGAATTTCTCCTTACAGTTCCCGAGCTGGCCATCAGATTTTGTAATTGACTCCCGTGGTGAGTTTAGCCAGCATGTCCCTACCCTACGTCTAATCTGGGCAAAGGATAGTCCATGAAGATTAAACAAAATCAAAAATAAGTTATTGTAGAGTGGGCTTCTAGTCAAGAGGATCGGCATCAGCATGAGATAAATAGGGACAGTTAACAGTATAATTTTTGTAGTTACTAAATAAATCATAACACTGATGGACTTGAGACCAACCAACCTAGCCAGTTCATTTGTCGTGTGATGTCAGCGAACTCTGTCACATGAAAATTACTGAGACAATGAAGCGATTAGACTAGTAGTAGGTACTTTGTTATTCATACTCACAGTAGCTATAGAACAAAATCCCGACCCACGGGTACTGGCGCAATTCCACGTCACCCTCGGACACGTCTAGCGCGTGGTCTATACCGCAGTCGATGATGTCCAGGTCCACGGATGTTATTGTACATACTGGAACATAAATAATACTCACTAACCAACATGCCTGTGTTCTCCGAAGCATCTACCAGACGTTTGGTACCATGTGGGTACATTTCGCCGATACCATTTCATAATAAAGAAGGCTGTCGGAGGCAGCGTGTACTGCAGAAGGCCGTATAGTTTGAAATCGCGATGTATGTGGTTACGTTCGTTAAGAATAGGGGGACGATGAAAAAATACGTCGAGCCTCCTGCCCCGCGAGGGACAATTCCAAATTTCTGTTTCCAATAACACTTTTGAGAATCGAACCTAGAACGTTAGTTCGGCAGCCACATTTTTATTCATTAACCTAATGAGGTAAATCAATATATTAACATACTTTGTAGCAAAATCACCAAACACGAGAATATTTTAAACTTCATAGCTAACTTCACTATTTGTGTTTTCACGGTAAATTACTAATACTGAATGAATCGCAGTAAATAGCTAACTTGCTTATATAATATTTAGTGTTGTTGTTTTTAGCAAATACTAGGTTTGTTTATTTATTTTCGTCGCGCGAATAAAGATCCGATTTCTGAAATATGAGTCCAAGGATGTAATACATAATCACGACATTCCAGACTAGTTTAGTTTAATTATTTTAGTTTACATAACATTGCTGTCTGTCACATATGTTTATGTTATCGGCAATCTGTTTTGGGTATTCTCTAGAATACCGAGACATTCTATAGAATGCCTATGTGAAGGCAAAGTAAGAAATATAATCTTTTCTATTCAATACTTTGCTTAAGCATTCTATAACATACCGAATGCTCAACCGGCAATTCGCCGTTGGTGAGATAGCCTTTTGTTTTAAAAATGTTGATTTAAAGTAGTATAAGATTGAGTGTTGAGATGTTAAATGAAACGATCTGACTGCTGAATAATAACTAACTTTAATTCCAATAAACATTGTTATATATTAAGAAGTGCCGGATTAAGCAAGCCTGGGGCCCATAGCAAATTCTATCGAGGGGCCCTTGATCTGCTCTTATGTAGGTATAAAGTGATTTTTTGTAGAACTTATGCAATTACCGTATGAAATTCTGTGTTTTATTTTCGCCATCAAAATAATCGGTTACCGATTGTCTAACTTGGATTGTCTTAATCGGAAAACAGATGTAATGTTTCAAGGTTTTGTGACATCAAGTAAATTCAATAAACCACGTGGGATAAGGGATGAACGCTTGTATGGGAGTCCGTCATTTTCAAAGTAAGAAGCACGAAATTTTATATATGTACCTGCTTCTGGTTAGAAATAAATATACACTAATATCGAAGTTTTTCAGAATTATACCCCTAAGAGGGTGAATTAGAGGTTGAAAGTTTATATGGGAAGTTTACATCTAAGCTCGATAGATGGCGTTGTGCACTGTTTCTGAATCGCGGTATGGTTTCCTTACACCAGTGGTTCCTAAAGTTGACTGGACCGCGACTCACCTAGCAAAAAGTTCCAAATTCGGGACTCAACACTTGGTTTTCATGAAGAAAAAAGGGGCATAACTACATATATAAAGGACCGTACAAACAAGAAAAAGAAACATTAATTTCCAATCCAAAGTGTTAATATTCTCATTAAAAAATAGCACATATTTTAATGAGAAGGATGCATTTGTTTCCCATTTTTCCTAGCCTTAAAATCAACTTCAATTTCAGTTACTTTTAATCGCAATGAGTCAGTGGTGGCCGGCCCGGTCGATCGATCTGTCGTTCTATTTTTCAGGGCCCACCCAATATTCGCTCACGACCCACCAGTGGGTCACGACCCATACTTTGGGAACCACTACCTTACACGGCTTAGTATCACTATCACTACATATTATAAAACGTCAGTCCCCCGCCGCGTCGGTCTGTCTGTTTGTCTGTTCGTGATAAACTCAAAAACTACTGAACGGATTCTCATGCGGTTTTCACCAATAGACAGAGTGATTCATGAGGAAGGCTTAGGTGTATAATTTGTTAAGGTTTTGAGTAAATTGGCTAAAATATGACGATGATAGTTGAAGATGTCGGAAAAAATGATGCCGACTGGGAGCTTTACTGGCGTGCGCCGAGTAAATGCTCGACGTAACAGGATGATACGATACTACGACAGAAAAAAAATAGAAATGCGTATATGCACTGCTACACGTGCGAAGCCGAGGCGGTTAGCTAGTATAATTATATGACGAATAAATTTTTGTTAGTTTTATTTTATTATTATTTTATAAATAGTTGTATCATCCCACTGTAGGGCAAAGGCCTCCCTTCCCACAGTTCCCACCTTTTAGCTTTTTTTGACTACTCAAACTACGAGCCTTATTTTAATATACATATATCCATGCGAGCAAAGCCGCGAGCATCAACTAATACCTAACAAATATTTGTATGACTATGATCTACATATAGTTGTATGTTCGGTTCTGGTTGTGTATGTATGTGACATGCATGTCTGTAAACTGTTGTAATCTTTGGTAAACTGTACCCACAACACAAGAAATCCTAGAGTGGGACATTAAAAAAAAAACTCAAAATATCTGATGATTTAACATTTCATATTTATGAGTACATTATTTTCTCAACTTTTTCTCAGGCTTTCAAATTTCACATTTCTATATGCACTAGTTTAGGCTCTGTGTTGTCTGTACGTCAGTCACACTACTGTTTTATAAGTAAAGATGATTACGATAATGAAAACTCAATGTGTTATGAAAATATTTATTAAAAAAGGCTTACAACTAATTATAGCTAACATCTATTCACTAGTAACACTGATCTTCAATATATCAAATCCCTATGAATTTCTCATACCCGTTACTTTCCTGTACGCACTAAAATGTTCTAGATACTGGTATATAGTGTCTATAGGTGTGTATGTTTCGTTCATACGGCTCAGAAGATGCTGAGGCGGTTGGACTGGGACTGATGGACCCAGTAATCCCTGCAGGAACTCTCGCAATAAACCCCAGACTGCATTTGCAGTCACACATGGACGGTATTCCACCTGAAAATAATATATTTATTTAAGCTTGTTACAGCAGTGATAGCTTAGCGGTTGACCATTTGCCTTTCATGCAGGAGGGTCTGAGTTCAAACCCAGCCCGTTCGGATTCATGTGCGGATCAGAATTTGATTATCTCTTGAATTTATGGTGAAGAAAAACATTGTGAGGAAACCTGCACACCTGAGAGGGCTCCATAAAGTTCTCGATGGTGTGTAGTTCGCCAACCCACACTGGGCGGGCCGTGGTGAACTAAAGCCTACCCCTTCTCATTCTTTCTCATTTGTGAAGAGACCCTTGCCCAGAAGTGGGGCATAGGTTGAATTTGTTTATTATTTTATCAACTAAAAAACATATAACATATTATGCCTTTCTGTAATTCACCATAGTAACCATATATTATCACTATCACCAATTCTTTGGCAAATGATTAGTTGAAATAACACCAATCAAATCTAACTGAAATATTATAGATTCAGTTTATAGAAGAATTCAGTTTACCAACCCGTACATTTTCTGGGATAAAAAGTAGCCCATGTGCTATTCCAGACTATAATCTATCTCTGTGCCAAATTTCATCAAGACACATTCGGCTGTTCTGGTGTGAACGAGTAACAAAGATCCATCCATCCTCACAAACTTTCAAATTTATAATATAATATAAATAGGATTAATTTTCAAATAAAATCTAAACTTTAACTGGTTGTGAAAACCTTCAATAACTTATAAAAATTATTAAATTCCCAGATAGAAAGATCTACAAACCTCAATAAGTATCCCTTTAAAACTCTGGTTCATTGTCACAGACCCAAGCTTCACACAGAAGTCTCCGAGCTCAAACCTTGGTCCTTTGCTTTCAATCTTGGTTTGCTTCTTAGAAGTATAGTGTTGTGACAGCTTCATCATCAGCAAATCAAAGAGACCATCTGCTATCACATGGATGTTTTTGGCACCGGTATCCAAAATGGAAAATACGGATGCTGGCTGCTCCGAGTTGTGAAAGATGTGAACTGTTTTTGTGGTGCCTAAAATTTTGTTTGGTAATTACTCACAAAAGCAGAAGTTAAATTTCCATTATGTACCTATTAAATAATAAGAACCTACCCATCTGTGGATGTGACAGGTAGCTCTCACAGTCGACCAGGAACTGACCCTGCTGCGATGCTCCTAATGCCAGGATCCTTTTAGTCAGTAACTCTATCACATAAGTGCCTGTCTTGTTTTCTGGAACTGGGTATTGCTGCAAACTGAAAGAATTTGTCATTTAATAATTATTTTAAATGAATATCGCTCTTAACCCAAAAGCAACATAAAGTAGAAACAAAAGAGGGGTCATAGCACAAAAAGAAGAGAACAAGCATTATTCTATTCCTATATGGAAACAAGAGTAATAAAACCAATGAAACAAAACTTACACCGTAACTCCCATGATTGGTGTATTGTTTGTAATCAAACTTTATGTATAGGTTACTAACGTTTCATGTTACCTATTTCCAAATGTCTCAAGAGAATTTATGAATTAAAATATTTATTAATATCTTATCATTCAATACTTTCGCCACATTAACGTAATATTTTTTTATTGACACGAAACTCGATAAACAATCACTTTACAGATTAGAGCCAATAGCCATTCGACAATTGACTTTAATTTAGTGATGTACATAGTACCGAGTCAGGCAGACTCAAGGAACTCGTTGGTGCTCATGTGCTCGATCGAGATTTCGATTAAAAGTTAGATCGATGTATCGATATCGAGTAAATATTTCTAGTATTTATATACTCTGCTGAACTGAGTACTTAAATCGTAACTTTGCACTACCATCCAAGAAATATAGGTTTTTACTTGTTTATTTTTGTATTGATTGCGGATGAAAGTTTGAGTGAGTGTCATGTTGCGTTTAAATGACGTTAGTTTTGAAGTGCTAATAAGTTTGCTTATTTAATGTGTTGATTCTGATTGACTATGGCTCGTAAAAACGAATTTCAGTTTGGTTTTCTAAGTAAATAAGATAACATGAAAGTGCAGTCACTCCACATTTTGCATTCCTTATAGCAAAAATCTAAAAGATTTTCATTTGATTTTTATAAAAACTCAATATTATTTTTTAAATTATTTAGTATTTAAGATGTTTATTTTTGGTATTCAATAATCAAGCAGAGAGATTTTTTTTATTTAAGGAGTCATTATTTTATTTTTGCTTGTGTGTTTGGAAGTGAGAAACATTATGTTACTCGAATCCAATAAATTCGATTTTGGAACGAGTACTAATATTCATGTACCATAAATGAGCGATTCGGTACATCACTACATTGTTGAGAAATGTCAATTCAATTGACAATTGACATTTCATCCAGTGCTGCCAGTTTGTATTTTCCTTCTTCTTAGCATTATGCATATTAGGTAAGGAATTTTTGCTCCGCTCATTATTAAAATAAATCATTATAATGTTATGTTTCTCATGAACTGAAATTTGTTGTGAATTTCTTTTGAGAAAATAAAGTTCTTTAACCACAATATCCCAGCGGGTGTTACCAGGGATGGTTCCTGATATGCCTGATATGCGACTAGTTATTTAAAGTTTAACTTATAGGTAGTTTCTTTACTATACCTCCCTAATAATCCCGTCCTTCCTCCTACCTAATTGTCCCGTCTCCAGTTCCCCACTAACCAATCTAACCATAACACTAACACAGGCCCAGTGGCTGACTAACAGTGGGGCAGAAGGGGCGGCGCGCCCCAGGCCGGCCCTTCTGCCGGGCCTCTGGTCCCGGGGGGCCTCCAAACGCCTCCACGTTCCCTTGATCAATCCTAAACAAGGCTTTATAAATATGCTTAGTAGCTATCTAAGAGGTGGTTTGGAGTTAGAAGGTTTTATTTTCCTCATCGATATTCATATTCTATGTATGTTTATTTAAGTCGAATTTAAATTGCACTTTCAAGATTTTAAATAAACATCAACTTCTTAAACTAGGGCTCATTCAGCTTTGCCAATCCGAGCCTCTGACGGGCTTAGTCCATCACTGCACAGGCCCACAGGATCACGGTAGGTGACACACCGAGTATTTGTAGGTACACCCAAAATATAAGTCAACAAAAAACCACACAATACTAACACTGCTGCCGGCTTTACGATACGTTTAGTTTAGTATGTTCTGATTTATGCTATTTATGCTATAAGCTATAAAAGGAAGTAAGGATAGTATGAACCATGGACGAGCTATAGGCTATACCTCGTCCATGTTTCATACTTTCCTATTTCCTTTTATACTTTTTATAATGTCGTTTGATTAAAGTAAAACACAAAGTTTACTTTGATGATAAAACGTTGAAATTTATTAAAAGTTGAAAACTTAGATCTGATCTATTGTAAGTTTCGCTGTCCTATCCAATGGAATTTATTTTATTATAAAATAAACGTCGCGTGCATGTAAAGGAACATAGTATTAGCGGTGGGCAGTAGCATCTTTTTTGGATAACGAAACGCAACTGTCTATCGGATATCAATAGCGGTTGTTAAAACGCGCTATTGCTATTGGTCGCTATTTGTCATATCATGAGCAACACGTAATATCCTAGTGAGGTTTTGATGACCTTTTTTTTTTTTTTTTTTAGCTTACCTATTTACTTAAATTTGAATGAACGGCTCCGTGAAGTTGATGACCTTTTTTTTTTTTTTTTTTAGCTTTCACTGATGCTGAAAATGCTCAAATTGTCGGTTGCTCCACCATAAGCGCAAGAATTAATGGTTTTGGTGGCTCCGTAAGATTTTGATGACCTTTTTTTTTTTTTTTTAGCTTCCCTATTTACCCAAAATTCGTGAACGGCTCCGTGAAGTTTTGATGAGCTTTTTTTTTTTTTTTTTTTTTTAACGTTAGCACGTTATTCAAATAACCTGCTAACCGTTATTATGGCTCGTTTCAATAACGTGTTTAAGTTGCGCAACGACCACCGCTATTAGCTACTTTAGCGTTAGCATGTTAGCAGGTTAGCAGGTTTTTCAAATAACCTGCTAACCGTTATTATGACGATAGCTCGTTTCAATAACGTTTAAGTTGCGCAACGACCACCGCTACATAGTATAGTTTTCTTGGTTTTCTTAAACTCATTATAAAATATTGTCGTTATATGGTTGGCTATCAGTGCATGATTTATTTTATAGGTCGCTTTTGGCCAATATTTGAAAGCCTTGTGTTGTGCAGTTTTGATAGAACGACCTATGTGTCCGAGATGTGTCCGCACGGAATAGTAATTGAAAACAATACTATGACGTCAGACACCAACGCTGGACCAATGGAGTAACGACAGATAATTTCATGGGCAAATTGACAAGTGCCGAGCCCCATTTAACTAAGTATTTATTTACATCAGAACCGTTTTATTTGGTCATTACGTATTCGGACAACAGACTTGATTACGACAGAAACTCTCGTAGTTTTACTGCGTCAGCGTAAAATTCTAGTGTTTTTATCAGTCGTGAAAAAAGTAATACCCTTGTTGATTTAATTGCGTTTGTCAAAATCACGGGTTTATAGTGTTATCTAATAACAGAGTGCAATTGGATGATTGAAGATGATACCGGATAACGTGACTTTGATTGTTAAGGCACCGAACCAGCAGATTGAGGACCAGAACATCGAATGCCAGTCATCATGGTCGGTCCGACAACTGAAGGGCCACCTCTCCGAGGTCTATCCTACTAAACCTGTGAGTATTATTTAGCACAATTTTGTGTTTGAAATTAGAACTTGGCTGCTTAGTAATTGAGCTTAAATTTCAAGAATTTGCTTGCTACTTAGCTATTTTTGAGTGATAAAAAAATATTTGTTTACTTATTTCTATTTATATCATCATATATATAAAAATTATAAAATTGAAATAGACATTATTATAGCAGAAATCCAAAATACATGAAAGTTTTATTTTAAAAGTGCAACAAAATACAATATAATAAAACATAATACTATAATTTGTTTCGATTTTTCTATAATAAGAAATAATTTTTTATTCCTTTTGTTGGTGTTGAGGTATGTCAAAATATCTCATGATACCACCCTGGCTTCGTGAGCTGCTGAATAAGTAGGTTCTCTCATTTACAAGATGTTTTAGTGCAATATATGACATCAATACCTAGCATATTTCCTATTTGTTCAACTGTGAGTTGACATTCAACAACATGCTACAGACTAATGCACTCACTGTCCCTATATAGTATGGATAGGGTAGAAGACTAATGATTTTCTATTATGTTTGATCATGACCAAATGCGTTGGGTACTGTTGGGCCTGCAGTATCCCACTACTCTAAATAATATGTTTTTAACCTTTGCATTTAATATTAAAATTTTGTAAAAGTGTTGAAGTTGACTCTAGCACTGAGCACTGCTTCCGCATACCAAAGGTTAACGATCCACAATTTGTAATGTAGACACTATAGATAATCAGTTTTTAATGGAACCCTGAAATGTTTTATAGCTAGACAAGCAAAAGAAAGCATTAAAATAGCTCTGCCATTTTTATTTAATTAATAGTTTTTTTCCAGCTTCAAATGATAAAATAGGTGACCTTTGTCAAACATAGTAGTTATCTCAAAAAGAGCATAATAATCCATGTAAATTTTACGTAACAAGATACATTAGTTATTTTTCCACTAGTGACGTTCCGCATACTGTATTTATGTTATAAAATCTCATTGTTTTCATGCTTGTGTCTAGACTGAATTGCAAACTTGGTTGAAAAAAAATTTATAACAATGACACTTTAAATGACACACACGTCTATTGTTCTGTGCTAATAGAGTAACAATGTCCCATTACTGTAGTACTATGGAACATACATCAAGATACACTGCAATCATCACATATTGTAGTTTATCATCATTATCATGCGTAATAGCATTACATATTTATTTACACCTAAAGGGTTAGACAGAGGTATGCAGAACTCTTACATTTTGCTGATAACATATTCCCATGTTCTGGGACTTCATAATTTTATTTGGTGTTAATTAAACGGGATTACAAACCACAGGCTGCCACTGAAAATATGAAAAAATCTAGTGTAGTTGCACTAGGTTTTCTAAGATCTATATTTCTAGAGTCACGCCATTTTTAAAGCGCCTGCCCAGGCCCAATTGGGATAAAAATCTTTGATTGCTGTTATTACTGTTCATATTTCATTATTATCAAAATATTTTTATCACAATGTCATTTATATTATTGGAAGACAGTTAAACTCAATAGTATTAAAAAAATGGGAACATTCATTAATGTCTTACTGGCTCATCTCCAAAATAAACTTTAGAACAAATCCCTATAATTGATGACAGACAGTGATACTAACATAACACGTAATATAGCATCACGCCTGTATTCTGTGAAGGGTTACGCATGAGTTGTACGATTATACACCTACATTTCGCCAATACCGTTTAGGGCGGGCCTATTGCCATCTACCGGGCACAGATCCAGACTCCATGGTCCTACTGAAGATGTTTATACAGAAAAACCCAATAACACTGCCCGATCCAGAAATTAGCAATATTTGTTCATGTGAAAATTTGTGTTTTTAAACACACCTACAATACAGGAATTACTGCTAGAGTGCATGAACATTGCCCATGTTTCATAAAAAAAAGGTTGAGTTTCTTGCCTGCCTTTCCTTTAGATAATTTTAATGACTTGCGCAATTTCATAAGCAACTGATCTACTTTCTAGTAATTAGTCCCCAAAATTGCTTAAAAGTAGAGAACAAGAGTTGCTAATTATTATTTAAAACTCATATTTTTTGTCAAAAATATAGTAATAGGTACTAATTGTTTCACAGAGATGTAACATATATGTGCTTCTGACTAATTTGTTGTTCTACATAGTTATAGTGGTACCAAGGTTGCTGAGCTTTAAGTCTTGTAGTTGATGCCCAAGTTAAGCAGTGTTATTAAGTTTTTAATATCATCAGTAGCGGCTTCAGTGAAATGTGCGTTTACAGCGGTAGATTCTGCCTGAGCCTTCTTTAAATACTGGCGTGACGCTGAAGCTATGTTATGTTCATTATTCTATGGTGGTACTCGAGACCTCCCATCGCAATACTGTCGCCTTAACCCTTGCGCTTCCAAGAGTGTTACGTATAAACTCGTTATCAAAGTAATCAGTGGCTCGTTCAATGCAATTATATCGAGCGATAACATTTATTGTACACCCAATCAGCCGACGAAGTAACTAGGTAATAAATGTTGTGTTTATAGCGAAAAAGGAATGTTTACATTATCAACATTCAGTTTTATTTTACTACCTACACGACCGCCTACCAATGTACCTAATAATGGTATAACGATTAGCATTACATATAACTATGTACTTATAATAATTCTGCCCATTACTGTTTCTATAGCTACGCGGAGTCTATTCTCAGAAAGAAATTGCTATTTTTTTTTCGTCTTAGATAGATAGATAGAATTGTTTTTATTTCAAATAAACCTAATACAGGCACTTATGAAACGTTATAGGACTCTAGTTGCACGGTTCCAAAAAGTTGATCCTATGGAGAAAAACCGGCAAGAAACTCCATGGATACTCTTACGTACTACACGGCTACATGTCGCGGTAACGATTTTTAGCCGCACGGAACTAATATTTTTACAGTAGCTGATAAACTGACCTGACAGACGTTGTATAGTCCAAATCGCAGTAAAACCCACATTCCCAACTTTTCTCTCCCTAAAAACCTTATTGGGATTATTACGAACATAAAAAAAAAATAGCCAAATCGGTCCAGCCAATCTCAAGTGACGCGTTTACCAACAAACAGGATTTGATTTTTATTTATTATTATAGACAAGCGACCCGCCCCGGCTTCGCACGGGTGCAATTTACTAATGAACAAAATCAAAAATTTCATACATAAATACCATTCAAATTTCCGACGTTTCCGGTGGATATTCCAGAAAATTTGTTATTTAAAAACCTTCTCCTGACAAACACAAGAATTAGCCAAATAAGTGCAGCCGTTCGGAAGTTATGCGCTTAGCAACACATTTGACGATTCATTTTTATTTATATAGATAGAAGATGTACATATGTAGTTCTTCAATTACGGGTACGGGGTTGTATTTTTTTTTTAATTCGATCGTTTTGTGCCCAAACCGAACGCTCGTCACTAACTAAATTGTCGTGTCGTTTAATTAATCTTATTCTAAATGCAAATCACTGTCTTAGAATATCATTGTATATTTATTTATTTTAATTTACTTTGTAAGCATACCATTTTGGACAATACTTTTATAACCTTTACGCTGTTTAAATAAATATACGATGAGTTAAGAGTATCGTTTAGCTGCCGGCTTCTGACAAAATTGTCTTGAAATATGCGCAAAATAGGTGTTTGGGCGTTAACGTTTCTTACACCTAAATCTTAACGATTTAATTTGATTTTAGTCTCTATCGGTTTTTCAGATTATAAAATAGGACGACACGGTTCGTTGTTTACAAAATTTTGATTAATTTAATAATTATCACGAGATAAATATGTATAAGGAAGATTTCTAGTTAAATAACGCATGTGAGAATTATTTCTCAATCTATAAACAATATCAATAAAACAAAAACGTGACGACCTAGTTTTTACTTGTGATTAAAAAATCAGCAAAATCAGCTCATGTTTAGTGGGGTAAAAGCGTTAACGCATTTTGTATGAAAACTTTTAGCTAAATTATAGTCTTAAGTCGAAAACCGTGCTTCGAGCGTCGAATGACAGAACTGGGGCTCTAGTGTAAGTTTCTTTCGACAAATTCGATTTACTACATCGAACGCGTTCGGCGATCCGATTGGTCCGTTTCGTGCTCTCCGCGTTCGATGCGTTAAATCGAATTTGTCAAAAGCAACTTATACTAAGGCCTCTGTTATGTGAAATATAACACGGTAGCAAAATTCCTGCATTACATAAACAGTATCTCATCTTTTACAAACAGAATTCCCCTTCACTTCCTGCCGATGCCGTGATGAGGTTGTTTATTTACCACTCATCATGTACATTCGGGCTTAGTACACTAGTAATTTCCAGTACAAACGTGTGGTGTTTCAGGACTAGTGCTAGGGATCCTCATGAAAAGGCGTGTGGACTGCATATCTGGATTGTTATCACTAATTTAAAATAACCATTTAGAAGGCACGTCGCTGCTGTAAACATTTGTTAGTGTGTAGTTAGTTTTCTGAGTATTCAAGTGAAAAGAAAATTAAATCCAATTAAAGAATTATAATGACATTTTCTTGTTGTCGTGCTGAATCCACGTTTTGTGGGTTTCCTAATTCTTGTCCAAGGTTAGTGTAAGTCAGCCTACAATCTACCTGCCGGTGAAGTAATCTGTACAATGTACCTACACAATTGCTTAATAATTTATTTCTTAGGGTGGACGAAAACAACCCCAGACCTCGTTCGATTGGCGATAGTACTAATACAGATTTTCGTAAAACTGTACGAGTGCTCAAAGTACTTATTGTTTAAAAGAATTTGACCAATTTTGTATTATTTATGCGTAAAAACAAGCATGAATTGGATGTAATGGTGATAAGAAAAACAGATAACATCATTTAAACATCTTATCATTCGTGCACGTGCTTGCTCAAGAGTGCCAAGATAATAAGTTATTATTATTAAGTATAATGCAAACCAGTAAAAATTGTTGCTCCCCAATTTCGAACTTCGAGAATATGAAATTATGGGGCCTAAATACATAGAAGATATTAAATAATTAATTAATAATTTTACACAATTTATAAGGACAATTTATCGTTATCCGATACTTAATCATCACATTTAGGTAGAGGATAACGATAAATTTTCCTGTGTTAATTTGTTCATACCAATTTTTCGTTATAATTAATTGAGTCCATTACTGGCTTCTTATCCCGAAAAGTCTCGCTGAAGAATTGGGCTTCAGTCCACCACACTGATTCGGTGCAAATTTGCTACATAGGATCGCATTTTTTATGGAGCCCTCTCAGTTATACAAGTATCGCCTCATCAAAGCCCCTTGCCCTTACTCGCGACCAATTAAATAAGGCAGTCATTTTAAATTGATATTATTTTACAGAGGACAGAAGAACAGAAAATAATTTACTCCGGCCAACTTCTCGACGACAACACAATACTAAAAGACGTACTTCGGACATACGAAGCCCAGATCGGTCACACAATGCACCTAGTCTGCACCCCTACCCGTAGAACCGAAACCCAATCCGTCGACACGAACACCGACGGACTTCGCCGAAGAGTCGCCGAAGCCACCAACCAGACCGAAAGGGTCACAGAAACTCCCAGACCAGAGACCAGACAGAATGATCAGAACCATAACGTAGAGATGCAGAACTATTTGACCTCTTTTGCGAATAATTATGGCAGGGTCCCGCCGTATCCGAATTATAACTTCGGGGAGGGGTACTTGCCTGTACCGAATGATCCGGCCCAGCTGGCTAACCACATGATGATGATGCAACAAGCTTATTTACAGTATATGCAGCAGTATGCCAACATGTAAGTTACTAAATACTTTACATATTATTAAGGTTCGCGTTGCTTGAAGACTCGTGAATGTATTCTTTAGCAAACAGATGATTAGCCGGCCAGGCATCCACCACAGAATAACCGAATGGAGACGGGTGGGAATTTGCCTTTAGTATACTAATATGTGAGAAGTCATATGACCAGTAGTAGAATTCATTAGGCTGATTTGATTCATATCAATATTATACGGTATTTCATGGGTACAACAGTCATCACGCTGGCTTCACTACATTTTATAAAACAGTCCCCCACCGCGTCTGTCTGTCTGTTCGCGATAAACTCAATAACTACTGAACGTATTTTCATGCGGTTTTCACCAATAGACATGAGGAAGGTTTAGGTGTATAATTTGTTAAGGCTTTGTGTAAATTGGCTGAAATATGACGATGATAATTGAAGATGTTGGGATAATCATGCCGACTGGAAGCTTTACTGGCATGCGTCGAGTAAATTCTCGCCATAACAGGCTGATACGACACTATGACAGAAAAAAAATGAAGACGTATATGCTCTGCTACATGTGCGAAGCCGGGGCGGGTCGCTAGTTAGAAATAAATACATTCTGTAACGATGTTTAGTCTTTGTTGGTCTTCTGATTAAATCTAATAGTCACCACCTAACACACGAGTAGAAATGGGAAGTTCTAAATGTCGGTAATACTAAAAACAAATTTAAATGAGATGTAGTTAAGCGAATATCTTATTAAAAGCAAAAGTATTCGTTTCATTGATCAGCTGTCTCAAACTCCATATTGGTTCTACCACGTACAAATAATTTTACATAGCCTTTCTTTCTGCGCTCACAGTTGAGTAAACACACGATATAAACCCAGAGCTTAGTACAAATTATGAATTCTGATGTCGTTTTGCGGCAGACTGTCACGCAGTAGAAAGAGCAGAAGATTAACATTATGCAATGTATCAAAAGCTCGAATACACACAAACGATCGTATCGTTTATGTATGTTGTCTATAGCCACTGACCATTTGAGGATTGCACGTTGTAAACTTTTAGACAAATGTAAGGAAGGGCTGGAGACCATAGGCTCTCTTGGGATTGGAGGAGCCCGTAGACTTAGACGAGTGTGGTAATTAATTTTACCTGTTATATTATCCCGCCATCCGTCAATACTGAAACCTCTTTTGTTTAAACTTATAATTTAAAAAAACCTTTCAGTAAACAAAATGGGCCTTCTGTTTCTTGACGGTTAGTAACCAAACCTTGAAATCTTAAGATTTAGTCGCGAGGCTATTAAATCTATTGTAATTTCCTGTTACCTATAAAAATATACTTTTATGATTCTATATGATATCTCTTGCGATTACGGTGAAGGAAAACATCATGAGGAAACCTGCACACATGAGAAGGCTCCATAAAGTTCTTGACGGTGTGTGTAGTCCGCCAACCCGCACCGGGCCAGCGTGGTGGACTAAGGCCTAACCCTTCTCATTCTAAGAAGAGACCCTTGCCCAGCAGTGGGACAGTAATGGGTTGAATTATTATTTATGATTCTCAATAAATAAAATAAAACGTGTATTTATTGTTATTTCCCATCTCTTTTACTCTAAAATTGTACGGCTAATTAGTTTATTTTGTCCGAAGTCTTTCCTTTAAAGGGATCATTAAGTACATTACCCGGGACCCGAGTTAGGTAACTTGTTTGTCACCCTATTATTAATTTGACCAAATAATTAATTAATTACTTGATATAGTTATAGTTATACTACATTTATGTTAAACTCCATTAAAACGGAAAATAATACAAATATAGTTTACTAGCAACCCGCCACGGCTTCGGAAGAGTAGCAGAGCATACATTTTCTAAAAAGATAGTCTAATTTAATTTAATTTAATAAGGATATATAACTATTTGTTTACGCGGCGCTCGCCAGCTCCCCGTCGTTGGCAAGATTTTCCCGACATCTTCAACAGTTATAGTCATATTTCAGCTAATTTACACAATACCTTAATGATTTATACACCTAAACCAAATCTTTAAAAGTTATGATAATAGTCTATGGCCTGTCCCTCTCAATACACTACGTTGATATAAAAGACAGAAATAATAAACAAATACTTTTGGCACGGCGCCTATAACTGCGCCTAATTATAATACGAAATTGTCCTCCACAAATCGCTTAGGCCGGCGTGGGATGATAATAATGGGTAACTTCCGCAAACACAGCATAATGATGTAATGTACATTAACTGGTTTCGACCAGTTCATTTCTACGGCTAGTTACTTGTGACTCCCAAAGAATAGGTTAATTTTCTCCCCGTCTGTCGTTAAAAAGGGATTTAGAAAAGAGGGTAAATAGCCGACTATTGCTTCATTTAATTTATCCGTATGATGTTTATGGCAATATCTCCAATAATCCTTCATTTAAGCGGTCATATGGAGGTATGGTAGTCCAGTGGTTCCAAAAATTAAAAGGCCAAATTCGCAAAAAAATCTGGTCATTTCTCTTCGTAACCCGCAATCGTGGCCACTGATTTATTTATATCTCTCCTGCTCACATATTTCTTCAGAGAATATTGGCGAGATGGTATCTGGCAAAATTGAGATGGTAATGGGGAGAGCTGGTGGTGTCACGTGATGATAACTAAATGAACCGAACGTCGCTAGGTGGCAAGCAGCGGGCGCGGCCCCGGCGGCGCCGACGGAGCCGGCCGCGCCCGCCGAGGCGGCGCCGCCCGACGAGCCCGACGACGCGCTGGCGCCGCGCGACTGGCTCGACCACCTCTACACCGCCTCGCGCCTCGCCATCCTGCTCTCGCTCGTCTATCTGTACGGCAGCCCGGCCAGGCTCCTGCTCGTCCTGCTGCTGGCTGCAGCCGGTTACCTGTGAGTATTCTTCTCGTTTGTTTGGAACGTAGCTACTAAAGTCTTAAATACCTTTAAATAGTCTACATGACTCAAAAATATTTTAACTCGACACCTAGTTTCTCGAAGCCCGATCAGATCATACCAGTCATATTTACGGAATTGATTTTAGAATATTTTATTATCATTTTATCAAATAACCGTTTAAAATACATGATTAATTAATTTAAAATGCGAAATTTAATTCCAGCCATCAGATCGGTTTCTTCCGCGACCTCCACGTGAACCCCGCGGACAACCAACGCCGCAATGAGCAACCAAACCCACCCAACCAACACCAACCCAACCAACCGGCCGAACCACAACCAGCTGACGAACCAACCCAACCACGTACCAACACGGACAACCAACAGTCGTTACTTGCAGTCACTTGGATGATTTTTACATCTTTCTTCGCTTCCTTAATCCCCGATACAAATTAATTAGACTATCATAATAGTCGGTGTTAATTAAGTCTTTAAGACGTAAAAATAATTTGTATGGAAATGCTGAAAGCTAAAAATATTGTGGGAAGGTTTCGGTGGACTTCGGTTGTAGGTGAGAGGCGAAACATTTCGATAAAAAATTAAGTTTGAAAATTGAATGCCTCTATGCCTTCCTGTTAAGTTTGCGGATAAAAAGATGGCATACGAAGCTCATTTGATGTTATAATATTTATCAATTGTATCGGAGACTTTTTAATGTCTTGGTGGCTGAATATGCACTTCGAGGTTTTAAAAATATCCTGCTGAATGAATCTAGCTACTCTAAGAACAGACTCGTTATCTGGGTTTTATCACTTTAATGTTACATTTAGGGCTTGCTAAAACGATCGACTTATGCTCCGCTCTTCTGTCCGTTCTGTCTTAGCAACTGTACGCTTATTTACTGTAGACAGATGCACCAATTTATCTTCTGTGCAAACAAATAAAATTGTAATGTCAAAATAACAGCTTTATACTAAATGCATGTGAAAGTAAAAAATCAATTTTAAAAATGTTTGTCTGTCTGACTTTTTGTTCTAATCTCCGAAACGGCTCGACCTATTTTGACGGGACTTTCACTGGCAGATAGCTGATGTTGTAAGGAGTAAAATAGGCTAATTTTATTTTAGACAAAGAATTAAGGTTCCGCGATAAAATGCATGGATTCGAACGCAGGCGAAGCTGCGGGCGGAAGCTAGTTTTCTAAATATATTTGGAAGACACAAAATATATTTGTAAGCCGATCGTGTGCAATACACTTTTAAACTTGGGTCGTATGTGTGCGCTCTAACGGTATCATCTTATCTTCCTTTCACAATGGGTAAGCACTTAACAAATATTTTGACTTTGGTGCTTATTCGTCTTAAATGTACAGCTTAAACATAAATGGGGTTATCTATTGCTTATTTTAGATACGGATTTTCGATATAAATGCAAAAATACATGCCAGGATGTTAATAGACAAACCGTGTTAACTTACAGTAGTAACAATAATTAAAACTCAGTGTATAAAAAACCATTTTATCCAGTAATTTAGACGACTACCAAATAAAAGTATACTAGATATTATGATGAAATTATATAACACCTCACGTTCATTATAAAAGTCCAACCAGTTACCTAAAGTACTCGGAACGTATTAAACCGTTGAATGAACACATATTTTTATATCAATAGACAAGACTTTTTGTCTCATTTCCACAATTGCTACGTCAAAAACTAAAGCACCGCGTTAACACGAAAATAGCAAAATAATTAATCACAGAATTTAACTTTTGTAAATAACATTATTTTGTGTGATAAGCTACTCGTAACGTATTTATAAATATTAGTGATATATTTAAATCTTTAGTTCTAGCTTGTTTGGGATTCTTGAGTGTGAAGATTTACTGTACACATTTTATCTGCATAATATCTTGTTTAAATAAGTAAACAAAAATCCTATGTACTACATTTTTCAATTGGGACGCATATCGTCAGATCGCAACACATATTTTTTTTTGCATCCAATGCACATTAAACTTTATTGTATCCAAATACGTCACATTTTTACGTGCGTGCTCTCGGCGTTTTGTTGTCCTGCAGTACACATAATTTATTGATATTGGGGACAAGTTCACGAGGTTTTAGCACTTCTATCAACTAATTATTTCGGGTATGTAGACAAATATCACTAAACGGTACGTGATACGCTCTATACTTGTCCTAACTCAAAATTTCAATAATCTTTGAGTACTCGTGAATTACGGATGCGACTGAATATCAATAATGTATCAAGATAATGTTTACATTGACAGTTTGAAGTGGTAATATAAAAACCAATTTTGGGTAAAACCAAATCCTGTTGTTATTTAATTAAAATGAAATTTATCGAAACCTGCGCGATGTAGAGGGCAAAAAAACATTTATTGTTTACAATTTATACATGACAGCTGGTAATTGTTTACACTGCTCTATCGCTACTGTGGAACTTATTAAGAGGGCACCTTTTAATCTATTCATTTATTGCTCCCACTGTCGGATCGTCTACGAGGCATAACGTTTATACTCACCGGGATCATTCGTGTGTATTATAACAATGTTGTATCCGATTTTGTTAGATTTTTTTATTTATTTAATAAACAGTAAGTTTTCATATTTAAATATCTTTGGTGAAAATAAATACTAGTTTTTTTTTTCTCTTAGTATTATCCAGAAGGTATTAAAATATTGAGATTTGGCATCACAAAGTGGTTACTAAAGGTTTACGACTTTGCGTTCAGAAAACAGTACTGTTGCCGTACAACAAAATCTTTTATAAAATGTGCCCTTAATAGTGTTCATTCTAAATACACTTTCATATAAAGTCGAATATTCTTGTGCAGTTACCATCAAAATTATAAAACTTTAACTTGCTGTAAATTAGCTCCTATGATAATTAATTAAAATAATGTTTGCTTTATGATGCTGACTGTACTATTTTACTATTTTATTCCTAATTTATTAACGCTATAAAAGCGAAAGGTCTCTAAGGCTGCATAATATCAACCCGTAGCCCGTTAGGAATAGGCAGTAATATAAAATGTGTGCAGTAATTCCAAGGAATTGTTGTAGAAAAGTTTTAAATAAAATCCGGTGTACTGACGTGAAACCAAATATTATTTTGTATATACTCTGCTAATTTTAATATACTTATATAACAACGTATACTCAAGCATTTTAATTTAAAGGAGCTAACAAGCTTTCTGGGGCTAAACGACCAGATTCTCAAACATCATTGAAAATTACAGAAAAAAAATTACAATACAGTTCTAAATCTAAATTCTCGTTGATATCAAGCAAGGAGAATAATGTTACAGGAGAAAATATCTTCGATCCATTTCTCATGTATTTTGTTAGAAAGTAAATTTGTTAAGTCTGCTGACTAAAGAACCAGTGCAATTTTTCCCCAATGGGGCAATTCCACTAACCAAACTGTAAGTCAAACGCAACCGATCAACTTTTGGGAGGTTTAACTAAAATGTTTCCAAAAGTTGTTGTTCATCTACGTTTCGATTGCCGTTTCTAACAGTGAAATTGTCGTGTCCTTTAAACAAAAATGTTTGAGTATTCGACAGCTAGATTAATTATTAGTATCAAGTCGAAATTTCTAGAAAAGTTACTCTAACATTCAACATGCTTTTCCAGATAAACTGTTTTATGAAAATAGTTTGTTCTGGAAATCGAAAGAAAATCGATTTCTACGCTTTAGCCGCGCGGAAGAATCCGCGGGCAGAGTGTAGCAGGACTGTGGGAATAACTAGAGGCTCTAGTGTAAGTTTCTTTAAACAAAGGAAACAAAAATGTCCTTCGTGGTTTACAGCGCTCTGTGTGCTGGTTGGTCAGCTACGAACTCTTCTTCAATCCACAAAATACACAACGAAATTTGTTTCCGAAGACAATTTTGTAAAAGCTTACACTAGGAGTACAGAGGCACTAGTGTAAGTTTCTTTCGACCAACTCGATTTAACGCATCGAACGCGTTCGGCGCTCCGATTGCTGGAGAGCACGAAACGGACCAATCGGACCGCCGAACGCGTTCGATGTTGTAAATCAAATTTGTCGAAAGAAACTTACACTGGGTGTACAGAATATTTCCAAAACGAGAGTAGATTTGTAACGTGTATTACATACTGTACAAAATCATTATTTAACTATATATTTTTTGGCGAACCATTGTTTTGTGAAAGGTAACATGGAATTTGGGCTTCGCTATTGAACGCTAAATAATAAGCGTTCATTGAAGATATGACACGGAAAATGAAATTGTAACTGTACCCCTAGTGTAAATTTCTATTGACAAACTCGATTTACTACATCGAACGCGTTCGGCGCTCCGATTGGTCCGTTTCGTGTTCTCCACCAATCGGAGCGCCGAACGCGTTCGATGTAGTAAATCGAATTTGTCAAAAGAAACTTACACTGGGGGTACTGAAAGTGATTCCTTGCGAGACAATGGTGTTTTAACTATTAATATCATTACATAATTTTCTTAAATTTGTTAAGTATAATTGTTATTTATTTCTGTAATCATTATTTGCTAAGATATCCACGAAGCGTACTAAATTCGTATCCTGTATATAAATTAGAAGCACTCAATATAAGTTTTAATGGAAAGTTCAATCATCAACTTGACTTGTATCCTTCTAATTGAAATAGGACATAATACCAACTTGTGTCCTCGACAAAATTTACGGAACCGACTGTTACGCTCAATTTTGAATTTGTTTCGTATAATAGTACGTATAATGTAATTCCAGTGTAATGGTAATTTTGTATTCGCTTTGTGATTTACCTGCATTTCCAATATCATCATAATGTAGTTATAAGTTCGAGGATAGGGTTGTGTGCACTATATTGTAAAAGCGATAAGACTCATATTAAAGCCCTGAAAAGCTTATGTGCAAGCTCGAAAACAGCACACAATGTTCAACTTAAATGGACTTTTTCATCAGTGTTATTTGGGTCATTCATAAAGCAAGATTCCTTGCGTCATTTTTGTGGCAAATATCTTTTAAGTTCAAGTTCATTCATGTATATAGATATACATTAATGAACTGGTATTATTGTAAATTTTAATATTTTGAAGTTAGTTTCATAAAAATATAAAAAAATAAATTTGCCGTTAATATGACGGAAATAATTCTGCTCGAAGAATATGATGAAACTTTAATAGACTGGTATAATGGAAGTTTTTTGTTAAATTAGATTGTTCAAAAATAATCTCAGATAAAAAAGGTATGTAGGTAACAATTGACTGCATAAGTGCTGGGAAACGTAAAATATTTAGATTTTGTCATGAATTTTGTGTAACACAAAAGAAAGTTTCGTTTCAATGTAAAATAAACGTGAATTTTATAATATGTAGACAGTTAATTTTGAAGCTTATATCTGTGATTTTAAAATAAATAACTGTACTCAATTCTGTGTTTCATGGTGTAAACAACCTTGTTGAAAATGTTAGCTATCAGTCCCAGATATAGCTAAACCAATTATATTAATGAGTCTTATTAGGTATCTGTGAACAGTAGAATGGTGTCTTATTTATTTACTCACACCCAGTTACATTTAATCAGTTATAACTTAGTGCAATGTGTGCCTTTAATGTAATGGCACATGTACATGAGCCTCTAATATTCAAAAATGTACCATGTTTAGCGTAACACAACTTCAAATCGCCAAAAGAACCGTTTCATACAATGAAGTATGCATTTTGTATCAATAGAATGTATTTAATTTAACTAGTAATGTAATAGAGATCATGTGTTACTGTGATAAGGTTTGTTTTTGTTGGCATCCTATCGTGAATAAAAATTAAAATGTGTATTGTATTTTATTTGAGTACCCTCTTATTCATAAAACTTATGGTGGCTAGTTTGGTTTTCTTTGAGCGGTAAGCAGAAAATGTATTAAGATAATGTGCGCGCGTTCACGGTAGCTCACTCAAGGGCGTACTACAGTTCGAAGAAACTCATACTAGACGCCACGATAAAAAATGTCACGCGCCAATAAAAGCTATCAATTATGAATAAAAGGGTAAGAACCTGTTTCGCCACTTACTAGTAGCCTATTCACAATCTTTCGACAGAATTAATTTTATCAGTACCTAGGTGGTGAAATAGGCTGTAAGTGTAATATCTGTCTCCTTAACGTGGACTACACGCAGGTCACCTTGCCGATGAACGACGAGCTGAGGCCGTACCGACCGACTGATCGCCAGGTATATACACCCAACTAGCCAACATTGTACCTCCTAGTGGGGTGTCTCCAGGCATAAGGTAAATCACCTCTGAGAAATTCTATTCCTTATTCTGGATCACTTAATATAGGGAAGGTGACACCATAGACTTAGAATTTCGCTTAAATCTATGGAATTAATTGTTTCTTTACAGCTTTTACTGTTTTAGGACAGGGCTGAAAAAACATCAGATAAGTTATTCATCTGATAAATAAGTCGTTCTTTATTTTTTTTTTATTATTTATTCAGCTATTGAATAATTAGCTCTAAGTGAGACTTATACGAATAAGGTTAAGACGCCATCTACTGACTCGAACAGAAAATAATAAATCAATTTGTATAAATAAGACCTGTTTATTTAAATATTATTTAAAAATCATCACTGAAGTCAACATCCATTATATCTTCTGTCACTTCTGCAATACCACTGTTTCTTTGTTCCGAATTACTGCTATCGTTATTTTGGTTGAATTCAGGATCATTGTCTACTGTATCTTCACTTTTTTTGTGTAATTCGTTTTCTGTATTTTTATGAATAAAATCATGATTCATTGGTGATTTACTTTGTTTTTCAGTACTGTTAGTATCATCAACATTGATAGACGATGCATCAGGTGTTTGTTCCCTACCAACATTGGTTAAATCAACTGTTAAATTACCCTCATTTTCTCTCATAACATCTGTTTCATTTCTTATCCTACAATTTTCTTCAACAGCTTTAAAATGATCATTTATTTCAACAACTTCAACTTTATCAGCATGCTCATTCATTTCAACATCTTTATCAATCTCAGATTCGATATTACTATTTTTAATAATGCCATCATCAGTTATTTCGATAACGTCTTTATCTGATTCAATGTTTTTATGTGTGCTTCTATCTATGTGATCTATTATTTCAATTACATTAGTTTCACATTCAATTGCATTACTTGTGCTAACATTTCTATCAACAACATCAATTATTTCTACAACATCTTTAACAACCTCTACTGTATTATTTTTAGTATCACTTTGGTCCATTTCTATATCAAGATTATTTTCCCCAGTCTCTAATACAACTTTACCATTATTAGTACTTTTATCATTGACATCTTCATCAATATTTTTACTACTATGCACATCTACAGTAATAGCTTGATTGACCGATGTTACATCACATTCATCATCTGAACTGTCTATAACATTGGATCTGTTATGTTTCTTAGCAGGTACATTCGTTTCTGTAGTTTCTACACCAATTTCTATGATATCACTAATATTACTGCTATCTTGTTTTGTGCTGGTATCGATAGAATTTTGTTTCAGTCTAGCAAGACGCCTTTCTTCAGCTAGTTTCCTGTTTCTTAGCATTCTTTCCTTTTGTTCGTCGCTTATTGATGGAGATGACGTTGCTTTCGGCATTGTGAATGGAGATCTGGAAATTTAGTCAATTATTTTCAATTAAATTATGTATTATTATGACATTGTTTTATTGACATCAAACTAATGAATAATAAGAAATTTTTAATGATTTCTGCAATAACTAGTAATTCAATCAATAAATATCTTATACCATACAAGTGCATGGAAAGGGCCTCCCCAAATAACTGCCTTACTTCTGCATAATTAATGCTCACTGGATAGTGCATAGTCTTTCCATCAGCCATTTCCATATGCTTACACTGAAGATTGACTTATTTGTCTGTAGTAAAAAATATTGTACTGGGGATATTCACCTGTCTTGTTTCGGAGTGTTCACGACTTTCTTCACCGAACCAGGGGTAGGTGTAGCCCTTGCAATATCAATCTGCTGTTGTAACAACTTGTCAAACTCATCCTCTTCTTGAGGAGCTGCCGGAGTTTCTTCATCACTGGACTCCTTCTGCACCACTGTGTCTTCAGATAAGAACTGATCTGTGCGGATCTTGTGGAGATGCACCTGGAAATGTTATAAAACAATTTATGTTGTAATATTGTCGCCAATCTAAAATTAACTCAATTGGATGCATTAATATTACAATGCTGTCATCCAAACTACCTGTTTGATGCTATTTGATTGTCTGTTACGACATAAGCATTTCTCAAGGAATGCAATATTGCTTACTTAATTTACATGTAATTCTTCAAAAGAAAACTCACCATAACAGGCCTCTTCTTGCCCAGTGTTTCAATCTTCTTTAAGCAGTCATCAAACTGAAACTTGGGGTACAGTCTGTATGCCCAATGTTCCAGTTTCTTCAAAACCATGTCCAAATCATCTTTTTCATGACCTTTTCCTAAAAAATATAATAATATTCTAGAAAATGTGTGTAATACTCTTGAAAGCCAATTGTCAGCTCTAAAATTTACAATTTCTACAAATACCTTTAAACTTGAAATCTTTGAAGTGATCAGGGATGATCTGTATGCCTCTTGGACCAGTAAGCCGGGCTGGGTTCAGTATAAACCTAGGATTCTTTATCACCCTCTTAGCTTTAGTTGATGAAGGATCCACTCGTCTCTTGTCTTCCTCTAGAAAATTGAAGTGGTTCATCAAATACAACTTAAAAGAAATTTAGTTTGGTACACTTACTTTACTGCAAATATTTAGAATATAATTGTGATTATCTCACTTTTAAAGGCAAAATGACAATTTGCATGGTTTCAATAAGTTTGTCCAATGGAGAAGAATGGCCTAGAAACATCATAAAGAATTAATAATTTTAAAAGTTTCTAATAGAAAGCAGTTTTGGTGAATATTATGTTCATGTTTGGTCATCAGCCTGTAAAAGTTCAGAGCTAAACATCAGATCTGCACTGTTATGTATCCATTATTTAGAGGCTTCTTTAATATCCCAGGCCTCAGACCCATAAATTATTGGCTAGGTTTTTTCATATAGGGATGGATAGAAGAGTGGTTTCAGGTTATATTTTATTAAAATTGTATAGAATGCAAGGAAATAGTCTCTTCAAGGAAAGTAATCTGAGATTGGCCGTCAAAAAATCACATAGTAGAAAAAAAATTAAGTACAACAAACTTTGAAGATATTACATAAATTAATTGTAAATCAATCACTGTCCCCTGCTGGACATAGGCCTAACCGGAATTACTTGCTACAAGGTAAATTAAAATAGTACCTGCTTCATCATCCCTGTTACCACTTTCATCACTCTCAGGAGAATTAGATCGGGATCGAGGTCTTTCGTCAAACTCGTCGCCTTCTATCACTCTCTCCAATTCCTGTGCCTCGTCAGCTTCATCTTGTAAAAATATATCTTCGAGAAGAGACATAATTTTTAACACAGCAAATTATAATTACTAAACTCAACAATACTCCCAAAATATTGAATTTTTTGTAATCGTAATTTGTGACGTGACGTCAAATTTGGCGGGAAATGTGTTTAATTTCGTTCTGAATCCAACCGACTTTTATATTTGGATTGTAAATAAAATGCAAACCAATAAAAAACAAGCTGTACGTAAATATATACCATGTTTACGTACATACTGTTTTATATAATTAACAATCAGAAAATCAAACGTAAAACTTCACTTCTGGATTTCAACTTCAGACTTAAATATGATTTGATTTTAATTACCCTTTTTAGTATATAAACGGCTGATATTTTTGAACGAATATTTTTACCTGTGGAACGCCCTCTAATATTGCATTGCTTCCGTTTATCGGTTATGTTCGGTTAATACTTATTTACGGTTATTACTTATTCTTAAATACTTTACGACGGGTCAAGAAACAGATTTAATGATGACTCGCTAGTTATGAAAATATATACAGAAAACGCAGAACCAGAATATAAATGTAAATATTATGAATTTTATTTAAAGGTAGTTCACATTTCGGTATGTGTACACGTCTCATATTCCAATCCTAATTTGACCATATCAGACAAATATACGTACTATTGAACCATCGTTTCGTTTTAAGTTTAGACAGTGACGTTTAATTTCTACCCAAGCTCCAAAGCATTTCACTTTCAAATCTTAAAAAATATTACATCCTGCATAAGAATGGACAAAAGCGTGAGCTTATTTAAAAAAAATATATATATATATAGGTGTTTTCAAGTCATAAGAATTTTAATATTCAACAAGCAGGCTATATCAAATACTAAGTCGTATAAGAAGTGCAATCATATTCTATAACTACTTTGAAATTTAAATTCTGGTGAAGCACCGACTATTAACTGATTATAAATATTCATAACTTTTTCTATAAGCAAAACCAGAAAGAGATGAAATGACAAATGATTCGGTACTATTGTAAAATTTGCGTACTAGATCCGATTTAGTCGGTCTTTTATATTTATCGGTTTTTTATTTAGTTACCAAGTATAGCAAAATATTTTGAGAGCTAAATTTTAATAACGCAATGGATATATTCAATTAAGTTTTCAATATTACTTTTCAGCTCGGCTAGCTTGTAAACATTAATTTGGTAATAAAACTGGCCATTCTTTCAACGGTTACGAAATTTTGCATCTGTGTCCCAACCCTAGAAAGTCACGTGACCAGCTTGCGTTTGAGCGCACTAACAGGTATGGAAATTAGTAAATTTTATTAGAAATTTAGTTATATTTTGGATATTATTGTAGAAATAAGGTAAATAATAACGTTGCGCTGTTAATGAGTGTTGATGTGCGTGCAAATGAGGTGATAAATGGTGCTGTGCACGGTTATTTCGTCAACAAAGACTGTCATTTTGATACCAAGAAAGGTGCTTCAAGAATGGCGTCCCCCACATGTGCCGCTGGCCTATTGAGTTTCGTCTTGGCGGTGCTTGAATCTGATGACGTGAGCTGTTGAAATGGCGTGAAAAAGCTGATACGTCAGGTTTCCGTTGGTGTTCCGGTAGAATTGTCGAAAATTTTGTGGTTTGTTCGGTGCCCTTGCGCTGCCACTCTGAATGATTCATTGTTCAGATTTTTGCGAAATATTACATAAAAATTCGATATAAATCATCAGTTTAGACGTCATGGGCGTTGAATTATATGTTCTAATTAGTATTTCTGTGTGTTTTGTTTAGTAAATTTGTGAGTTTTCCGCGATCCGCCCATTTGTTTTGTTTACCATTTTACCGCTTACACGGGAGCCGGGGAGCGGCAACTTTCCTAATAGCTTTGGTATCTTTGTTTTCCTTGTAGGTGTTTTACTAAATTAGGTGGATAAGTCGTGTGTCAAGTCCTTATCGTGTCGTGATCAACGATGCCGGTAGTTTAATTTATTGTACCTACAATTTACAAAACAGGCATTCATGAAACAATCGTAGGTGAATCCGGTCTCTGAAAATTGAGTAAGAGTCAAATTAATACGTAATATTTGAATAGCAAGTATATTAATGGTTCACCAATATCTATGTAATCAATTTATAATCAATGATTTCCCTTAGTTAATTTCACATTGAACAGTGATGAGGTCAAAATTATGATCTCATTTACCTGCTTATGGTAAAGATGTTCAGCTACTTTTTTGTGTAATTTTCTTGCAAACTTCACCACTGTCAAGTTTATTGACCTCCAAAAAGTTTAGAACTAAGACAAGTTGTTAAATATTCATATGGGAAAATACCTAAACTTTGATAGAATTAGGCATTAGTAAATGTTTTATATAATTTATTTAGTTGAAGTTTTTAGTGGTCCATACCTGAAGTAAACAATTATTAATTGATATGTTGCAATTTCATACAGACTTGTGTTTGAATTGTAAATATAACACCATCATTTTTCCTTCTCTTTCTAGATATTATTGAAGTCAATCTATTATTTTGTCAGTTTTTCACTTTCTCTTATTAATTTAGGATTCAATTCAGCAAACCTTACTTATAATTCATCCTTTTGCTCATAATTTTTGGGTGTTATTACATAAATTACACTATTGTGTCCTTAGTCATGTGGGTAGGCAGATACAAAAATTTCACATGCTAAAAATAATGTTGAGTTAATAAAAATTATATACATGAGATGGTAGAGTCCAAGTTATACATGTTCATGAACATACAGAACCTGACAGAATTCAAGAAAGTGTCTCCACAACGGGAATTGATAATACAATTTATTTTCTATTGTGTCTGTGTACATGTAACAACAAATTACAGCTAATTCTGGTCAGCTGGGAACCTTCAGATGCTTGTGTTGCTATGATCAGTTCAGTTGATAAGTTTCCTCATACTAGAAAACCAATGCTCCATATGACATTGACTCTACACCAACAGTATTGTTGCTATGAAGCATTTATAATAACAGACATTATCTATTGAAATATCAAAAAACTGACTTATTGGCACAATTTCAGAACATTCAATCAATACTACAAATTAATTAAGTCTGTTTAGATCTACAGTTGGCAACATATTATATTCTTATCTGCTTCCGTTTGTGACTGATTAAGTTTGTGATGTTTGATTCATAATATTGTCACACTTTGGGCTGGTTTATTCAGATTTAAAATAATCCGTCTTTACTAATTACTTTTTTTTTTTTTTATAATGTTGCCACTCTCTTGGATTTCTCTAGTATTGTGGGTACATTAATAATATAAACAATCAGACTGAATAACTCAAGAAAATCAAACCCATGGTACAGTTGTTGTAACTGGCAATTTATCAACTTACCCTCTTCATATTTTTTGTGTTATAAACCAATAACTGTTGTCATCTTTTTTTCACTTATATGAAAGTAAAAATTGCAGGTATACTTTATGAAACAAAAAATTACAAATTTTATCAAAAGCCTTAATAAAAATAGTAAGAGAGAGAGAGAGAGAGAGAGAGAGAGTCAATTTTGGTCCGATTGTCTTAATTAATTCACAAAAAACTATCTTTATTATATTCACGAATTATGTATTCAAAAACCATTCTCAGAATAACAGAAGAAATTGTCAACATTCAATACATTGTGCTAATTTCACTTATCACTTTGATAACAACTTGTAAACAAAAAGTTTTTGTAAACATAATGCGGTCACTTACTAATTAATCTTTTCTCTTTGACCTTTGAGAGTTCAAACTTCTTATTCATCATTTTGTTATCATTATCTAATACATACAGTCTTACATTTTACTGTTGGAAGGTAGCAAAATCACATAAAAAAGTAGAAACTTCAAGAACTTCAAATATCGCAAAAAAAAAAAATGGTATTACCTGACTCTATTGAGTCTAATAGTCACAACAAAGACTGATTGTAAAATCCTATGTTCCATTCCCAGTTAGAACAGTGTTATATTGTTCCAATGTATGGAAATTCTTAAAAACAGTCTGATAAATGGCAATAGACTTGAGGCTTACGGAGGACGAACCTGGGGGTAACGGTGACTGACATGAAGAAAACGACAGCTTACAATATTGGAGTATTTATTGACAATATAGGCTAAACAAATGTGTGCCTTGTGCGTTTGTTGATAGGCGATAAATTAAGTTGTCATTGCCATTGCAGTTATTTTGCATTATTTGTTATTAGCAAACATAATTTATAGTATAACTTCAGTGTATACATAGCTTATTGTTAGGGCTAGATTGGCATTAAAATGGTTGCAAGAGTTGCAAATCAACCTGCTTTCAATATTAGTATATCATCTGTTTTACAATGACTAACTCCGAAACTGTAGTCTATTATTATATTAGAATAAATAGTCTAATCTAACGACTCGTTATATATCATGCAAAGTATTTATGCGAAAAAATCTACCCTAAGTGAAATACTTTTCTGAAAAGCGTCGCTTTTCCCCGGTTTAATTCGATTGCTGTATAAATAAAAAAAATCTATTAATTTTTACGTTGTTAAAGAAAATCTAAGATTATCCCAATGAGTCCCGCTCCTACGCTAGACGTACTCTGTCTAGTCTAGTATCAATTTTACGAGCTGTTAATATAAACAAACAGATCTTTCATGTGGTGTCGGCACACCGCGACTCTGGCTTTCATGATTTACACTCTGCTTTGTTATTTTTTCATAAAATTGCGCGTTGATTTGTTTTCACGCTATTTCATTTAACCGTGAGTACATTACGTGTCGTTATAACATTTATTTCAATATCATCCTAAAGTTTTTTGGCATCATTTGGTTTTTTTCCATCATCAATTATCCACTCCATCCATTGCTGTATAAAGAGTCAAACAATACTAGTACCAGTTGTCCTCGGGTTCCCTTTCCATATCCTGCATAGCAGCATCAAAGCATATCAGCATATTTGTCCACACTTCATCCTTCGTAGCCGATCGCGATCACTAGATCGCATCTAAGGTGATCTGGGGTGACGTCATGATTTGTTTAAAAATAAAAAACTTGTATTTATTGATATACGGCATAATTTATTAAGTTATTCGGGGAAGATCCTTATCGAGGAAAACATTTCGTATAAATATAGTGACGTCATGATACTTGGCACTTTGAATATTAACCGAAGGCTTTCAATGTCCTTGCATTATTCTGGATTAACTTTTACCAGCATTTGCGCACGCGTATGCTTGCCCAGTACTTTTAGATGGTACTAGCGACCCGTCCCGGCTTCGCACGGGTATGAGCGTACGTAACGTGTACGAGCATGTACGCCTACATTTTTTTCATGTCGTAGTGTCGTATCAGCTTGTTGCGTCGAGCATTTAAGCGGCGCACGCCAGTAAAGCTCCCAATCGGCATGATTTTTTCCGACGTTTTAAACAATCGGCGTCATATTTCAGACAATTTACAGAAAACCATAATGAGTTATACACCTAAACTTCCCTCTGAATGAATCACTCTGTCTATTGGTGAAAACCGCATGAAAATCTGTTCAGTAGTTTTTGAGTTTATCGCGAACAGACAGACAGACGCGGCAGGGGACTTTGTTTTATAATATGTAGTGATACGCATTTTTCATCATCATCATTACTCAAACGATGCATGAAACCAATATGGCAAATAAAACTTCGAATAATTGTTACATCTAATCCGGACTGGGCCCACGGTGTGGGTTATAGCCAGTCCTCATAGAGGAGGCTTTCATCCCAGCAGTGGGACGAGTAACAGGCTAATCACATTATTTTTGTATTGCAATTTGGGCGCAGCCGTGGTCTGCAAGGTTGTCCCACACCAGGTATTAGGCCATTTGTTACTTATCACTATAGGCCAACCTTTCGTTCCTCTTATACTTCTAAGGCTCTGACAATTCTTAGCTCTCGCAATTTCGAAGATTCCATTCAATTTAAGGGTACTTCATAATCAGTGAAAATAATATTTTATTTCTTTTACTTACATTTTCATTGGTATTGGAGAGGTTTGTCCGTAATCGCAAAATAATTGGTACTCAATATTCTTTGTGATTATTTTTATCGGTCTTGAGTTGATCTTATCGCGTTCTCGATCTGTGAGAGTATTTTCTTATGTAGGCTGCTCATCCTTTCTTTGCAGTTTGATTTACTTAAATAGGAGTTCACTCTTATTTCACGCGTTTAGGGAACCGAAACTACCCAAAATGGTTTGTGATCTGCGGATCAATTGACGAAATAACCGAAAGCGCACACTCATTTGTTTACATTAGAAAAATTTAGTTCATTGTTAGAGCGTTCATTGTTTCTCCAGCACTTTCCCACCCAAGAGTACCCTAATACATATTTGCGACCAGAGGCACTAGTGTAAGTTTCTTTTGACAAACTCGATTTAACGCATCGAACGCGTTCGCCGCTCCGATTGGTGGGGAGCACGAAACGGACCAATCGGAGTGCCGAACGCGTTCGATGCGTTAAATCGAGTTTGTCAATAGTAACTTACACTAAGGCCTCTGGTCGCAAATATGTATTTGTATGAGTGCACATTATTAATTTAGCGGACAACAGGCGAGCGACGGCTGTGGAAATGAGAAACGCGGCATGACTCGTTATAGTTGTCACGGAAAGAGAGAAAGAGAGAGAGAAATATATTGTTTTTAAGTATCCTAATGGTTTATTTGTTTTTTTCCAGCTGCTTGTAAATAGAGGCTGTAAATATAACGTATATAGTTTAAAGATGAGTTTGGGTGCGCGCGCCACCAAAGGTGGTGCGAAGGGGGGCGCCAAAGACGGCAAGCATGCACAGGATACCCGGAAGACCACAGACAAAGCCCAGAGCAAGGAGAAGGTGAAACCACAGGTGAGGACCACAACTTACATAAATTGGTGCTGATTTTGTTGCACATCGATCTTGTTATTTATGGGAATCGGCGACGTATTGTGATGCCGACTAAATGCCGATAAAATTTTGACTAATATGACGAGTAAAATATCTTAAATGTTTGCTTAGAAAAAGTCAGAGTAAGACTAAATTAGTATAGGTAAACAACATAATCGGCGAATATACTGCCTTAAGTTTGAGCCACCTTGATTTTTTCCTATCATATCTTTCTGGAGTGATTGTCATGATCAAGAAAATATTCACACGGTAGCTAAAGCTTAAAGACTCGTAAACCCGATGCTCAAGTGCTATTAGAAAGAAAGTCTTTATTAAAAAAAATCTAGCAAAAAACAGAACCAAAGCGCCCATAACATCTCTCCTATCATAACACGCGGAGTCCAAGTGTGACGTCACAATGTCAACGACACAGGTCGCCCGTCAAGGTCGGCTGATGTTTATTGTATTATCTATGATCGCAGTTATCTTTACCAACATGCAGATACGAATACGTAATTGCGATACTAGATCTTAGTCAAGTATTTATTTGATGTTTATGTTTTTTGCTTGTGCGGCGCTTTGTCGACGTGTCAGTGCGTTGGCTTTAGGCGGAGGAGAAATAGAAGTTAGATAGTTTAGATGGCGATGGCTTCTGGTCTGGTCCGGAGGGTCTGAGTTCAATCACGGCCCGTATTTGAATTTTCGAATTTATATGCTGTTCAATGACTGCCTTAACGGCAAACGAAAGCATCTTGAGGAAACGTGCACACTAAATATTCTCGATGGTGTGTGTAGTCCGCTACAGTCCGTGGTGGACTAAGGCCTAATCCTAAGGCCAGAACGTGGACTGGGTTTATACAGTTCCGTAACGGCGCTGATATTCTTTCTAAAACGATGGTCTAATTTAATTTAATAGGGATATATGTATAACTCTATTGGTTTACGCGGCGTACGTCAGTAAAGCTCCTAGTCGGCAATATTTCATCATATTTCAGTCAATTTACACAAAACCTTATTGAATTATACACCTAAACCTTTCTCATGAATCACTCCGTCCAACGGTGAAAACCGTATGAAAATTTGTTCAGTAGTTTTTGATTTTATCGCTTTTGACTTTGTTTCATAATATATAGTGATGCTAACTTAAAATGAACCTAGACATAAACGCACAAAAGGATAAGTTTTTAGAGGCGCCTATGATAAGTCGAGGGAATACAGAATATTTTAGCACAAGTTATTCCAAGATTACGGGATTATAGATCGAGGAAAAGGATGTTGTAGAAATGTAAATGAGCTATCATATACTGGCAATGTGCCAATGAGAGTACATTGACATGACCTTACCAAGATATAACTTAATGACCTATGCCTAACGTAGTTGTAAAGTGAACATTATACTCTCAATTTGGCATCAGTTTAACCAGTGACCTTCGATTGACTCAAATCAAACAATCAACATCACTCTGTCGTCAATGTAACCTAGGTCACTGATTGCACTGGGGGTCTAAAAAGGCCACTTTCGATGAATATTCACATAATTGATGACTTTTAGGCCCATATTTACCGACTATATAACAGATGTTTAGCACAAAATCTCCCGTTTAACACGGACTTTTTGTCTAGGTAAACGGTCATTTCCATTTTAAATATCTGTTATATTGTTAGTGAACACGGCCCTCATTCTCGCAAGGTTCATATTGAGCACCTTGGCCATCCGTTTGACAGACAGAATTCCTTCTGTATCTTGGGTAACTTTGGTAATGCCGGCAAGATTGGCGCAGTGGTTGAGAGATCGACCACAACGTATAGAGCACAAATGTGTGCGCAAACACATGTGCTCTCTCTGTTCTTTTACTTTCAAAGTCCGATGGGACGGCAATTCGACACGATCGGAGAGAGATCAGGCGCAAGACCAACGACTTTATGTGCTTTCCGAGGCGCGTGTATTCACATACACAAAGACCCAGACCCGAAACAACTATCTGTAGATCATACAAACATTTGTTCCATGTGGGAATGGAAACCACGGCCCGTACTGCAAAAAGCCAATCGTTATAACCACGCGTCTCTGCACCCTCCTAATGTACCTTACATGTTTGTTTGCAGGCAACAACAGAACAGCTCCGAATGGCACACATGATCGATCGTAAAAGCGATGACGCGTCTGACGTTCGAAGAATGGTGAGTTACATTATTTAATTCTTTTTGTAAATAAAATAAAATAAATAAAATAAAAGTAGGCTAAGTCACTCCTTATAACATCAGCTATCTGCCAGTGAAAGTCCCTTCAAAATCGGTCCAGCCGTTTCGGAGATTAGCCGGAACAAAGAAAGACAAAAAATTTAAAAATTGATTTTTTTGCCTATCCGTTATGTAAAAAGCTGTTATTTTGACATTACAAACATACACTTCAATTTTACTTATTTGTATATAAACTAGTCATAGACCAGATGTCGATAGTGCAGCGCGAGCGACACTGTCAAAGACTTAAATGGAAGTTTTGTTAACCTGCGATTAAGGAATTGTAATCAAATTTTAGTAGTATCGAAAGTAGACGAGCATTTGGCAATATACCAATTGTAGGAATACAAGTAATGTTTAAGAGAATTAACTGATTGTTTAAAAAAACTGGAACCATTCGTCCAAACGGCCAGCTGTCCTAAACAAATTATTTGTAAGTAAATTTATTGTACTGCCTCATGCGGTCGTAAGCGCGGCTATTGAGCGTGAGGTCCTAGGTTCGATCTCCGAGTCGGGCAGAGTGATACGCTACGATAACGTTACGCAGGATTTTAAGGTTTGTGCTAGGAGAACAGACTAGGTTTTTCTGTTAGAAAATTCTCCGTAGCAGCCCGGAGTTTAGAAATGTACCTGATAGATGGAAATAGGCTTGCCATAAATTACATGGGAATTAAGAACTGTATCAGTGATAAATGTAGGTGTATATTTCTGCCTAACTCTTCGGGGATTATAGGCGTGACGTTACGGCACGTTTTTTTTTTAAACATCCGCTTTGGCTCTTCACTTTTCAATTTTGTAAAACAGCACATAACATAGCATCACGCCTGTATTCCGCGATAGGTTAGGCAGAGGTGTACTATTGTACACCCACATTTCGCCGATGCTGTTATTGAGTCCCATGTAATAGGGGGCGAGCCTATTGCCATCTACCGGTCACAGTTCCAGACTCCGTGCTGTTACTGATAATTTCCATACAGAAAAACCCAATAACACTTTGCCTGACCCGGAAATCGAATACAGGACATCACGCTCAGCAGTCACGCTTGCGACTACTATACTAGAGAGGTAAACAAAAACTCCCCAGAAACATGTTCCTGTTGGTCACGTTGGGGCAAATGCAACAACATATTTATAATCTTACAACGTGAGCCGTGGACTTTTACTGGAACTTTTTGTTCAAAAATGTGGCCGTTTGGCAATATTTCTCAACGAAACAAGTTCGCAAAAACAAATCCAGACTTGATTTGACTTTATAAGTTTTCCTCTACAAACTATGCTAAAAATATCGCGCAATATTAGGCGAGGTACAAGGAAAAATTATTGGCTAATAAAATTAATGCAGTTGCGTAATAATTTGAGGATTGGGAGCAAATTGTTTCATTGGTCTGTTGAGTTTGAGGTCCTGGGTTCGTTCGGGCAGGGCTAAGTTTATTGGGTTTTAAACCGACTTCATAAAAGCAGGAGGTTCTCAATTCGGTTGTATTGGGTTTTTTATATATATATAAGTATTTGTTACCTCAGAACTCCATCATTTATTAACCGATTTGGAAAAATATATTTTTTTGTTTGGCAGTGTATACTTCCCGTTTTACCTCATTTAAATTTGATGAAAAAATACCACCCCTTAAACACACAAGTAAAATGCAATTTTTTAAGGGTTCAAATTTTATTTATAATTATTTATAGTATTTCTTGGTCTATTTTTTTCTAAGCGTTTTCGTCTTTCATCTTTGGTTTCACCTAGACTTCGTTTTGTCATTCGAGAAGCGTCCTTACTAGGTCAACCCATCACTCAAAATTGCAAATTAAACTTTACAACAAAAAAAAAAGACCGACTTCAAAAAACTCAACGGCGACACTAACGAAAAATAAAAAAATGTTACAATACAGTAGTTAAAGAATATTGAAGTCGGTGCCAAGTAAAACATAAAAGTAATAGAAACATACTTTTGCTATAGAGTACCGAAGTGCCCACCTCCGTCACCATGCACATAACAATATGTTGCTCCTAGTCCTCACAGACCAGCGGGTCTACCGCATAACGCCGTTTGTAATGGATAACCATTCTGAGAATGAACTTTGGGTGTAATTATTTTCCTTATTAAGACAATAAATCCCGAACTTCATAGTCAGGGAAAAATTTACCTCTGGCGTTGCGCGGTAATCTCGCGTATAGCAGTTTTAAAAATTTCGTGTTGTTTTTCACCTAATGAAGCAAATAAGCATTATGAGAGGTATTCAAGCTAATGTATTTGATTTCTGTAAATTGTATTGTATTGTATTGAAGTGATTCGGCGAGCGAAATTATCGATAATCCAAACTTAATACGCTATAGTTATAAATCATGAAAATAATTCTTTGAATTGTCTAGAACTCGCCATCGAAAGTAAAAGAAATGTTTACAATCAAAACAACAAAGAATCTTTAGTTTCGCACACAATTATAGATTTGATACGCGTTTTCCAGCGGTGCCGCGGCGTGTGAAACTTCCTAACGGGTTTCACTAACTGTTCGTTACTAGCGCGAGTTGCGACACATGCAGCTATGGGATATAATTGTGTCTTATAGTTTGTATGCGCCCTTATGTATGTATATGCTCTACATCGCGTCGATGACTGTGTCTATCTTGCTACCAATATCTGGGCTAGTTTCTACGGTTTCATACATCCTCCGGGATCTCTTATAGAAATGGAGACATCATGGGCACCAGTCAGGATGCATAAAGCTTAAGAGCGTGAGACACCCTCCCGGCCTTGTTTTATGTCTGTGTTTTATTATAAAATATTTTGTATTTTTTTTGTGTATTTTGGAAACTACATACCTTACCTTATCACTAGTTGATATGCAAAGACACTCAATGGACAAATAATAATAATTAAGTCGAGTGTTCACTGTCAGTTTGATGCCTGGTTTGGTAACATGCTATCGAGATAGGCATCCAGTATTTGATTAGTTAAACTGTTCGTTAACTGTTCAAGTGCATGCATCTTGCGAGATGCGCCGATGCCCTTGCCTCTTGCGTCATACTATTGTAGTTTATGCGCTTCTGTATTTGATGAATGGCCATCATGATCATAGAAAGCGCAAATATTTGAAACTTCTATCGTGTGCGCATGCGCACTCACAATGTATTTATTTAGGTCGTAGTGGAGAGAGCAGCTTGTCTGCGAAGCTTGTATCGGGACAGATTCCTCGGGGAGTGCTTGAATCTGAAGCCTCTTTTCGTCTACTACGCATATTTACTTACTTCAAGATTAAAAATAAACATACTCAAATATTAATTTAGGTACACACGGGTACACACAACAGCTAGTTTGTCCAAATTAGATTATAATAAGTTGATTTTCTTTAATGGATTGTTGCACTATATTTGATTTATTTTCCAGAGCCAAATAGAAGTGCGTACCACTGATGTATCGCTTTATTTGGACACCTTAGCTGATCTAGTGTATCAGAGGTTGACTGTACATTATAGCAACATCGATTTTCCAAAGTCTGTCATACCTTAGTCTTAAGCGAATGAATTTCAATATCCAATGGTTTACAAAAAGAATAGATACATAGTGCTAAAAAAACGAGGTACATTATGTACAATGTTTTGCTTTTAACACCGGTACTACGATTGCAATCTCTATTGAGAAGCGACAATGTATGAGTAGGCTAAAAGGAAAATTACAACTCCTCGCATATTGCTCACATCCGTTTGCCAATGAAAGAAATAGTTACATTGTGTAGATCAGCTGTGTGTGCAAACTGCACGCGGCATGTGGCTTACTGTGTTGCTGCCACAGAGGAGTCAGCACATGAAGTGATAACGTGTGGGCGGATGGCGCCATCGACACCTGCGACAGCACTGTGTGGCGTACTGCTTTAATTCACTGTTGCACCGAAACTTTTATCTTCTTATACTTAAAATTTTACTCTTGACGAAAGCAATTAATCAAAGTTAGACGTTTTGTTTGTACTTCCGCACAGATCGAATGAATGTCACTAGAAAAAGTAGCGTATTAGCAATTTATTTACTCTGTATTCCATGTTCCTTGTTAGCTAGATGGTCAAGCCATTAGTCATTATTTTGTTGTATAGAGTAATTTTATGTGTATGACAATCGCCAATGTACAGTAAATTATTATTGTTATGATTTCAAACACAAACTTGAGAAAAGGTCACTGTAAGAAAATCGTTATTGCCTAAGGGGACAGTTCTCGCGGGATAATTGTCCTGAGAATTGTGTCCTGCTAGATAGTTATTTGTGGATCTCAAAATCTTCAGAGATAGGTTGATCATAGCCACAAGGCCATTTACTGCTTTGACAACCAAATTAACATATTAATTGGTACCTACATATGTATTAGTACTTTGGCACTTCCAAGCCACGCCGTCCTATACTTCTGTTCAATTTTTGTTTCCGTTGTTCCAGGTGCTGGAGCTGATGGAAATGACGTGCCGCACTGAAGAGGAGGTGTGTTCGGCACTTCACGACTCGGACAATGACATGGTCGCCGCCTGCAATCTGCTGCTGGAGGAGAGTCAGCGGATACAGGTACATATCAATCTAGTAAAATTCTACAAGGGAACATGAGCCTTCTGGACCTTCTGCTATGGACGATCGTGAGAAGAGATAGATAAACTGTAAAAATTGTTAAAAAATTGGTGATCACTGTATGTCGGAGCTTCCAAGGGAGATAATTTTTTTTATTATAATTTTGCTATATTCTGATAAGAACGCCATTCGTGGGAAGGCCAGTTTGAATGACCCGAACTTTAAGTGAACGGATGTGCGGAAATACTGTGTCAGTTTTGTATTGTTTTTGTAGCTGAAGTCAATAAACAAAATCTGGTCTTCATTCTAGGACCCATCTGAGGAAAACGTCTAACGACACAGAATGCTAATCATATAATTCTATAGTAACAAAAAAATAGTTGTTAAAAACTGAATGTTTTATTTACAGGGCGAGTGGCAAACTAATGAAAAAAAGAAAAAGAAGCCACCTGCCCCAGCCGGCAATGGCGAGCTAGACCCGCCACGAGACCCGCGCAGTCGCTCGGGACCCAGGCCACGTGAGTTATATCTACACTTCATGTAACTGCCTTATACTAAATTAGCTTTTGCCCGCGACTTCGTCGTGCGTGTATTTTGTATTTAATAATTATTTTGCTGAAATAGTAAAAATAAGTCTGTCCTTCTCCAGGTCCCAGGCTATCTCTTTGTAATCTTTGGTGTGTTAATTGGCTTGAGGTAATTCTGATTGGACCTGTAATGGTGATTGTGCAGGTCGCGGCTCGGGCGAGCGTGGGCCAGGCGGCGAGGGTGGGTGGCGAGGCCGCGGGGCCACACGCGGCAGGGGCGGGGCGCGGGGGGCACGTGGGGGGGCATCGCGCCGCGGGAGACCTGCGCGGGACAACGCCGCCACGTGGAGCGAACACCAGAGGGAGGGCGGTACGTATGTCATCATGTGTCAGGGCGGGGCGCAGGGGGCACGCGGGGGGGCATCGCGCCGCGGGAGACCTGCGCGGGACAACGCCGCCACGTGGAGCGAACACCAGAGGGAGGGCGGTACGTATGTCATCATGTGTCAGGGCGGGGCGCAGGGGGCACGCGGGGGGGCATCGCGCCGCGGGAGACCTGCGCGGGACAACGCCGCCACGTGGAGCGAACACCAGAGGGAGGGCGGTACGTATGTCTTCATGTGTCAGGGCGGGGCGCAGGGGGCACGCGGGGGGGCATCGCGCCGCGGGAGACCTGCGCGGGACAACGCCGCCACGTGGAGCGAACACCAGAGGGAGGGCGGTACGTATGTCATCATGTGTCAGGGCGGGGCGCAGGGGGCACGCGGGGGGGCATCGCGCCGCGGGAGACCTGCGCGGGACAACGCCGCCACGTGGAGCGAACACCAGAGGGAGGGCGGTACGTATGTCTTCATGTGTCAGGGCGGGGCGCGGGGGGCATGTGGGGGGGCATAGCGCCGCGGGACACCTGCGCGGAACAACGCCGCCACGTGGAGCGAACACCAGAGGGAGGGCGGTACGTATGTCATCATGTGTCAGGGCGGGGCGCAGGGGGCACGCGGGGGGGCATCGCGCCGCGGGAGACCTGCGCGGGACAACGCCGCCACGTGGAGCGAACACCAGAGGGAGGGCGGTACGTATGTCTTCATGTGTCAGGGCGGGGCGCGGGGGGCATGTGGGGGGCATAGCGCCGCGGGACACCTGCGCGGAACAACGCCGCCACGTGGAGCGAACACCAGAGGGAGGGCGGTACGTATGTCATCATGTGTCAGGGCGGGGCGCGGGGGGCATGTGGGGGGGCATAGCGCCGCGGGACACCTGCGCGGAACAACGCCGCCACGTGGAGCGAACACCAGAGGGAGGGCGGTACGTATGTCACGCGGCAGGGGCGATGAAAATTCGCCAGCAGTGAAATTTCATGAAATACGAACTTGCGATTACAACAAATCTATAGAAATGGAAGGGAGGGAGGGAGGACACATTGATCCGTGATGGGGCGTACGGTGTATGAATTTTGCTAATCATTGGTGATCTCCACGATCCACGGTCCTCCACGGTCTGTTGCCTCGCGCTGTTAATTACTTAGCACCGACGTTTTGACTCAAATACATCTCACACTCGTTGACAGCATCGTATTCACTCGTACCGTTTGTTTACACAGGCGGCGGCAACATCGTCGACTCGTTCCCCACCACAGAAGACTGGGACAACGAGGAGTGGTCCGGATCTCTATCAGACACCAAGGTGAATATCACTTCTTACATACATAGCGTAAGAATAATCTACTGACCTTTGTTTGTGCTTGTCTGATACTAATGTATGGCTAGCTTAGCTTAGCCTCTTCGGAATAAGATCTAAGATGTTATAGATCCTGTATCGTGGGTATAAACATAAATATTTACATGCACAAATACCCAGACAAAGAACAACTATCTGTGGGTTATAAAAGTATTTGTTCCGTGCGGGAATCGAACCGTGGGAATATTGACTTTCTGGTTGACGAAACGATATCCTAGCAGTTGAAATTCGTTTACAGATTACGTTTCTTTATCACTAATGCAAAAGGTAAAGGAAAACATTGTCAGGAAACTCAGGTTTCCTCTGCCGAACTCAGAAACACAAAAACTGAGAGTCACCTGAGAAAGCTCTAAAAATATTTTGATGGCGTGTGTACTTCGCATACCACGCCTAATGCTTTCAATTCTTAGAGGCTCGTGCTCAGCAGTGAGGCAATAATGAGCTTAATTATTATTATTAATGACTTAACCTTGTGTCGCTTATTTACCGCCTTTAATCTTAATATAAAACTAAGCTGTGTTGGTTCAGTGTAGTCACATAATTATAAAGGGTGCCGTGTTGCAGGTGTTCACGCCCAGCGTGAGCGCGCAGCCCACCGACGGCGACGCGCCAGCCGGCTCTACTGTGAGTTATCTTACAACACAAACATTATCTTAATTAAAAACTACTACTTAACTAAAAACAAATCTCTCCATCAATCAATTACGTAAATAATCAAATTTAAAGGGTTAAAATGCACTATTCAGAGCCCTAACACATCATTGTGTTAGTGCTGAAAATTCACTCTGTTTATAGAGAGTGAATTTTTCAAGTACGCGTGGATAGTCAATTCTGAAACTAAGAAATTGCTAAAAATACTCAAAAGGAGTGTCAAGGGCCAATTTTGATGAAAACTAAAATACTAAAGTTCACCCTGTATACAACATTGATATATCTAAAATAAAATATGTACTGTTTTCTAATTATATCCTTGATAAAAAAACGATACAATTATAGAACTATTTATCATAACAGCCTAGATATCTGCCTAGTATTTCTTTGTCATAGATACGTCATTCAACTTTGATCATAAACAATTTCTTTTGTTAACATTTATATTGATACTTTAAAACAATTCCTAGCCCACACTACACCTACCTGTACATACATTAATCGTGAAGTCCATACTATACGTAAATAGTAGACAAATGTTAAACCCGTAATTTTTCTGTCATGCTCAGAACACGGAAACAAAAGTAAGTATCTTTTTCAGGCTATGTAGCGTTTACGGGTGTTAAGGGAAAGCATACAATGCCCTTCTCCCCAAAAGTCGACTATACTGTCCAATGTACATAAACGTGCTGTACAGTCTTCAACTGTACATATTTTGCTGACGCTGCGGTCGGCACGAATGCGCGTCATTTTACTTAGGTATATATTCATATTTCACTTAATTAATAGTCAGTGTGAATTTACTAATTACTACGAAACTTAGATACATTAAACGTTACTATCCTGACATCAAACTTGTGTCTTATCTCTCCACACCAACATCAACAACTCTGCAAGTGTGCGAACCGTACACACGCTGCATTTTTTGTTCTGCTTCTGAGATCTGCCTTGCACGGTGTAATAAGAGATGGCAAAATTACAGATGGCCAGAACTTCAGCAGCCTTCGCAAAGTTCGAAATTGTCTGTACGCCTTCTGTTTGTCGTCAAAACGACAAATGATATTTGAAAGAGTTGGATGTTATGTGCTTTCCTTAACACCTGCAAATTTGGACCAGTATTTTAACCTCGTTCACACGAAGCACGTATATTTGAGAATAAATTAGCTTTCTGTGACAACCATTTTGCTGTCACAGAAAGAAGTCACTTGTCCCGGGAGTTGAAACTAGATGATCAATTATGTATGAAAGCCGCGTAAACTCGCTCGAATCGTACTTGCTACGACTTCGTGTGACCGAGGCTTTAAATATGACGAAATATACAAAGTTCGATACAATTGTATTTGTTTTCTTTGGTTTTATGCTAACTTGCGTCCGTTTGCGCCAGGAGGACTGGGACGCGACGGAAACCAACGGTCCGATGGAAGCGCACATTCCTACCTACACGTACCACAACTCCGCACACATACCGGCGCACCCGCACCATCAGCTACGAGATGTAAGTACTTAATGTAGATGTAGCCACTTTCCTCAAAAGGCCATTCCAGACGATACCCTATATTTGTCAATTTCAACTTATTTGTTTGTCTTGGTCTCACATACTTGTAAATCTTTACTAAAAATCTGTCTGGACTTTTAAATAGACCTTGACCACTGAGTTTGTTTCGGTTTTTCTTCTCAGGGATAATCATAGGAAATGCCGATATGACACTAATATATAGTATAAAAAAGACGTGTAAAGGTGATTGAAAAATCCTAATTGCGAAATTAACAATTTCATTTCATTTAAAACCACCATATATATTACTAGCTTCCGCCCGCAGCTTCGCCCGCGTGGTTTACGAACCCGTAAATTTTTCCGGGATAAAAAGTAGCCTATGTGCTATTCCAGACTATAATCTATTTCTGTGCCAAATTTCATTCAGATCCGTTCAGCCGTTCTGGCGGGTTTGAGTAACAAATATTCATCCATCTATCCATCCATCCCCACAAACTTTCACATTTATAATATTAGTAGGATAGTAGGATTACATAGTGCCGTAATAAGAGGAGGAGTTTTCATAGAATAAAAATAAAAGTATGAAACTATGTTGCCTCTAATTAATTAATATAAGAAATGTAAAACGTCGTCTCCATTATCCGCGCCCGACTCTGAAACATCGTCTTGTTAGGCGATCCGAATCCGATTTACACTCGGGTTTTAGGCGCTTATCAATGTTTGATTCGAGATGAATGGAATCAGATCTTCAAAAAAAAAATAAACTCAATGGCAGCCCGGAGTTGGTAATTATGTCACGGTTCGTGAAATCATGGCAATAGGATCAGCCATTACGTGGGTATACCCTATAATGGTAGAACCTATGTTGGTGAACCTATAATACTAGAAGTACCTCAGCCAAACTATTCGGTCATGGGTCATAATTTCCACAGGTTTCGGGCACACTGATGCCGAAAATGGGACCAGGTCCCAATATCGGCATCAGATTACATTAGGCGTTTCCCTTAGTAAATTCTCTTTAGCAGTCCGGAGTTAGGAATTGTGCCATTTAGATAGCATGGATAGCAAAAAGCAATAGAATCTCCCTCTTTTATATGGGACTTAATTACAGCACCAGGAACATGGGTTTCCAATACTACACTTCTGCCAAACACTTTCGTCATGGGCACGTTAATGACTAAATGGGGTCGTATTTTCGGCATTAAAGTCTCCGAAGACGGGTGAAAACTCTTACTCAGGCCTAGGTTAGGCAGAAATTTATTTAGTATACCACTTTTCACCGATGCTGTTATTAACTCCCATGTATGGTGTGAAATTCTATTTCCATTTTCAGGGCAGAATTTTGCGAACAGATAAAGACAATTTTCTAAGAGAAATCCGAAGCGCAGCTGCAGGGCTAACATCGAGCAGGTCTTGTATCCGATCGAATCCAGGACCTGCTTGATGTTAGTCCTGCAGTTGCGTTTGCAAACTTTTGTTGCTAAGAGTAAACAGTCGAAAGTCCTTCCAAATTTGCTTCGCGAACCAAGTCATCAGCTCTAAAGGGGTCGAAGCTGCCACTGTTATTCGATACGTTAACATAAACAATATAAAAATGGGTTTCTATGGATACCTGTTTTCTGTATTTTTTACTCGAATAGAGAAAAAATATACACTTGGGAATGAGAATCCGTCACTACTAGCTCTTCTCCAAATAATTTACCAATACCAGCGATTCCGTACCGTATTGGTACAGTACAGTACATTGCAGTACAGTACATACGTGTGTGCAGCAGATAAACCCGGGCAGCCGGCAGTCGCCGGTGAGCGCGCCGGCCGCGCCGCCCGCGCCGACAGCGCCCGAGCCTGCACCCGCCGACACCTACCACCACCAGGTACAGTACAGTACATTACATACGTCGGTGCATAAGATGAACCCGGGCAGCCGGCAGTTGCCGACATCTACCACCACCAGGTACAATATTTGATCAAAATTGTCACCCAGGCTATAAATGATGGCTTACTGGTAATAGTACCGCCGGTTTTACTAGACATGAGCATGGCATTTGATTTTGTGGATCACAATTTGCTCTTACACAAGTTAGAATAAAATGGAATAAAGGAGTAAAGCGAACCACTTAAATGACAGACGTGTGTGGAAATCTTTAAAATCCAAAACGACTAAAATGTGTTATTTGGAAGTGACTATCACCAAAATAATTTTGGAGTGCCACAGGGCAGTGTATTGGGACCTTTCTTATTCCTCGTGTATATTAATGAATTCCCAAATATCACTTGCTTACGCAGTTGTTCGCTCATGACACAACCCTTATTGTGAAATTTCAAACAACTTCCAACTACTATATTGTAACATAAAACATTATTTTTTGCTATTTAGAGTTGCTTTTAAGGTCGGTTTTTTTGTTTTAAAATTTATGTCTGATGCTGGTTGTGATTAATGGCGTAATTATAAAATGTTGACATTTTAGTTACAGCCAATGGGCATGTCAGGAAGTTTGACGGCGGCGCAGTCGCAGTACCTGTCGCAGTTGACGCAGCAATCGCAAAGGCATGACAATAGTAAGTGCCTACTTGATCTTTTATCACAAGTATAAGTAGTAATATTATTAAATTTATTTATGGGCAGTCATTTACTATGCGAGCACAGTGTCACTCACCGCGAGTTTGATATCAAAAGTCTTCTAATTTTGTTTTAGTTTGAAAAACATTGGCTTTTTTTTCTTGCTTTTCATACTTGGAGCAGTGGTGATGAATCTATTGGACCCATTGCCCACTTCAGTTTTAAGCTTAAAACTTAGCAAAACTTAAAGGACAATCACAATACATATGTAAACCAAGCTTGGTAATGGCAAAGATCGTTGTTTAATGGTCCATTTACGGTTTTCTTTTTCAGGTGTATACACGTCAAACTACGGCGTTTACGGTTCGTCAGATATCTCCAGTCAGAGGAAACCGCAGCGGGCGCGAGTGCCACCGCCTTCCAAGGTTAGTCATTACTCATGTAGTATTAATTTAAACGGTTGTGATAATAAAGTAACAGAAAATTAAGTTGCCAAACGTGCGCAGATCCCGTCGTCGGCGGTGGAGATGCCGGGCGGCGCGGAGGGCGCGGCGGGAATGTTCCTGGACGTGCAGTTCGGCGCGCTCGAGCCAGAAGCGCTGCACGACGCGCACCACACGCCGCACACGCCGCACACGCCCAAGCCCGTACGTACACTGTATATACTGCTGCTATATGTTATGGAGATGCCGGGCGGCGCGGAGGGCGCGGCGGGAATGTTCCTGGACGTGCAGTTCGGCGCGCTCGAGCCAGAAGCGCTGCACGACGCGCACCACACGCCGCACACGCCGCACACGCCCAAGCCCGTACGTACACTGTATATACTGCTGCTATATGTTATGGAGATGCCGGGCGGCGCGGAGGGCGCGGCGGGAATGTTCCTGGACGTGCAGTTCGGCGCGCTCGAGCCAGAAGCGCTGCACGACGCGCACCACACGCCGCACACGCCGCACACGCCCAAGCCCGTACGTACACTGTATATACTGCTGCTATATGTTATGGAGATGCCGGGCGGCGCGGAGGGCGCGGCGGGAATGTTCCTGGACGTGCAGTTCGGCGCGCTCGAGCCAGAAGCGCTGCACGACGCGCACCACACGCCGCACACGCCGCACACGCCCAAGCCCGTACGTACACTGTATATACTGCTGCTATATGTTATGGAGATGCCGGGCGGCGCGGAGGGCGCGGCGGGAATGTTCCTGGACGTGCAGTTCGGCGCGCTCGAGCCAGAAGCGCTGCACGACGCGCACCACACGCCGCACACGCCGCACACGCCCAAGCCCGTACGTACACTGTATATACTGCTGCTATATGTTATGGAGATGCCGGGCGGCGCGGAGGGCGCGGCGGGAATGTTCCTGGACGTGCAGTTCGGCGCGCTCGAGCCAGAAGCGCTGCACGACGCGCACCACACGCCGCACACGCCGCACACGCCCAAGCCCGTACGTACACTGTATATACTGCTGCTATATGTTATGGAGATGCCGGGCGGCGCGGAGGGCGCGGCGGGAATGTTCCTGGACGTGCAGTTCGGCGCGCTCGAGCCAGAAGCGCTGCACGACGCGCACCACACGCCGCACACGCCGCACACGCCCAAGCCCGTACGTACACTGTATATACTGCTGCTATATGTTATGGAGATGCCGGGCGGCGCGGAGGGCGCGGCGGGAATGTTCCTGGACGTGCAGTTCGGCGCGCTCGAGCCAGAAGCGCTGCACGACGCGCACCACACGCCGCACACGCCGCACACGCCCAAGCCCGTACGTACACTGTATATACTGCTGCTATATGTTATGGAGATGCCGGGCGGCGCGGAGGGCGCGGCGGGAATGTTCCTGGACGTGCAGTTCGGCGCGCTCGAGCCAGAAGCGCTGCACGACGCGCACCACACGCCGCACACGCCGCACACGCCCAAGCCCGTACGTACACTGTATATACTGCTGCTATATGTTATGGAGATGCCGGGCGGCGCGGAGGGCGCGGCGGGAATGTTCCTGGACGTGCAGTTCGGCGCGCTCGAGCCAGAAGCGCTGCACGACGCGCACCACACGCCGCACACGCCCAAGCCCGTACGTACACTGTATATACTGCTGCTATATGTTATGGAGATGCCGGGCGGCGCGGAGGGCGCGGCGGGAATGTTCCTGGACGTGCAGTTCGGCGCGCTCGAGCCAGAAGCGCTGCACGACGCGCACCACACGCCGCACACGCCGCACACGCCCAAGCCCGTACGTACACTGTATATACTGCTGCTATATGTTATGGAGATGCCGGGCGGCGCGGAGGGCGCGGCGGGAATGTTCCTGGACGTGCAGTTCGGCGCGCTCGAGCCAGAAGCGCTGCACGACGCGCACCACACGCCGCACACGCCGCACACGCCCAAGCCCGTACGTACACTGTATATACTGCTGCTATATGTTATGGAGATGCCGGGCGGCGCGGAGGGCGCGGCGGGAATGTTCCTGGACGTGCAGTTCGGCGCGCTCGAGCCAGAAGCGCTGCACGACGCGCACCACACGCCGCACACGCCGCACACGCCCAAGCCCGTACGTACACTGTATATACTGCTGCTATATGTTATGGAGATGCCGGGCGGCGCGGAGGGCGCGGCGGGAATGTTCCTGGACGTGCAGTTCGGCGCGCTCGAGCCAGAAGCGCTGCACGACGCGCACCACACGCCGCACACGCCGCACACGCCCAAGCCCGTACGTACACTGTATATACTGCTGCTATATGTTATGGAGATGCCGGGCGGCGCGGAGGGCGCGGCGGGAATGTTCCTGGACGTGCAGTTCGGCGCGCTCGAGCCAGAAGCGCTGCACGACGCGCACCACACGCCGCACACGCCGCACACGCCCAAGCCCGTACGTACACTGTATATACTGCTGCCAATATATTACAGAAATATTACGCTAGTCAAGGATCGTAACGAACCGCGCTAATATCTCTTCATCTTGTTTACAAATCTATGACAAGTTCATATAATTTGAACACTTGGGCAAAATAACAATCTTATCACTAAAAATGTATCAATAACCCAGTAAAATATACTGGATTGTCAACTCCATTGAAGATTTGTAGCGTTCGAATAATTTAGTACGAGCGGGCAAGTATTAAAATGAGATGACAGTCGGGTTTGTAGTAGTTGTTAGAGTAGAAGCAATGAGTTGACGAGCAATATCTCCCCACAGCAGCAGCAGCCGGTGCCAGCCACGGAGCCGCAGACGGCGCCGCACGAGGCGGCCGCAGAGCTGTCGCCGCCCGCCGCATACACCGCACAGAACAACATGGTCAGTATCGTACCGGATCTTCGATTCAACCTCACTCTTCTGCACCATAAAAAACAATACAAAAATATCATTACAACCATTTTTTTTATTGTGTCCATCTTGTAGATTGAGTTTATTGTGGTTTGAAGGGTTCTAAATGTAAGGACGTTTGCCTTAAATCCCTAATTATTTATTAATATTGCTTAAAATGTGTCTTATCTGTCTAGAGAATACTTACTTATCCCTTCTATGTATCTGCTAGTAGCCCAAAAAGAGGCTTGCGTATTGTCGTAAAAACTATGTAAGGATTGTAGCGTCACAAGCTTAATAATATAAAGTGTTTATTGTTGTGAATTTTATCTTACAGCTAAGCGAAAGCTTATCAGTAGTAGAAACGACGCCGGTCACCCAGCCCGCTCCCACGGAACAAGCCCCAGTCACAAACACAACCTGTAAGTGTACCTATACGCGATTTATTGAAATTAGATCTTAAGTTGGTCAAATAGAGTTCGATGTCGATCTAAAGCATTTATGTTTATGAGTATTTTTAGTATTTATTGAAAATATATGTTTATCTTAAGAGGGCTATTACAAAATTGAAGCGCTTAGCTTTAGTCAAATTTGACGGCGCGCGGCAACCGATGCACATGTGTGCGTCTAGTGAAGTACGCTACGCACACATGCAAACGACTATGCGTCAGACGCCAGGAACAAACCAACATGAGCGTTTGCCACTTTGCTTTCGAAATAAATTAAATTACTGTCGTTATAGTTTGAGAAATATTATTTATACTGATGAATTCTATCACCTAAAACGGCTTATCTATTGATTTACAATAGAGTCATAAAAGATTACTTTAATTTTTATTATTTTTTTATACCACTAAAGTGGCAAACTAGCATGCGGCCCTCCTGATGTTAGCCAGTTAGCACAGCCTATAGACGCTAGCAATGCCAGAAGCATCAGTTGCGCGTTGCCAGCCTCTAAGAAAGGAATTGCATTGCTTGCACTTATAAAAATACTTTTTGTAAATATGTACCTAATTTTTTTACGAAGTTTATATGCAATTATATGCAATTTATTCAGCAAATAAATAGACATATTATTGCTTACTAGCGGCCCGCTCCGGCTTCGCACGGGTAGCAGAGCATATACGCTTTAATTTTTTTTGTCGTAGTGTCGTATCAGCCTTTTACGTCGAGCATTTATTTACTCGGCGCACGCCAATAAAGCTCCCAGCCGGCATGTTTTTTTCCGACATCTTCAATTATCATCGTCATATTTCAGCCAATTTACACAAAACCTTAACGAATTACACACCTAAACCTTCCTCATGAATCACTTTGTTTATTGGTGAAAACCGCATGAAAATCCGTTCAGTAGTTTTTGAGTTTATCGCGAACAGACAGCTACACAGAGAGATATTTACGTATATGTTTCTTTTCTAGTATTATCCTATAATATTTGCATTAGAATATCATAGGAAAATACTTACATATTTACATTACAATCAGATTATAACTAATTCCAAAAAAATAATACTGGCTTGTATCAAGAAGTGTTGGTTGCGCTATATTCTTGGCTAATTGGCGAGATGACGTGGCGCACAAAGTGGTAACAGTGAGCGATACGTCCTCCCTCTGTAAGCGCTTGGCGCGGACTAAAGCTACAGTTTTTTTTTTTTTTTGAGATTTCTCTCGCAATTAGCTCAGGAAGCTTTTACTGCTTAACCGGGCAAATGGCGAGACTAGAAGGGCCTCCAGCCGAGCAAATTAAATAATACTAAGCAACACTGCTAAGGGTGTCCCATAGTGGGACTCGAACCTCGGCTTAGGGCGTTGCTGGGGGCAGACAAGAGAGGACTTGCTGGATCTGATTGTGATTATATAGGGACATTTGAATTATTACTACTGGCTCAGCGCTGGCTCGAGCAAGGGTCGGGGTGGATAAAGCTAGAGACCACGCGACTCGAGGTTTATATTATATCGTTTTGTTTAACTCATTTACCGCCACTGTACTTGAGTACACCAAAAAATTGAGGGTAGTTATAGAATGTTAAAAGCTACATTTGTTTTTCCAATTTAATCAAATAGAAGACATATAGTGCGTTAAAATAATAAAAAAAATTGGCGTGTATATTCATTATAGCTGTCACTGAAAAATTATAACATAACAATTTAACCATGTGTGCAGGTAAGAATGTTACTATATTATTTTGTAGTAATTTCATAAGCCCAATTTTATCAAAAGCTTCAAAAACCATTACGATGCGTTAAATGTTATGCAAAAATTCGCTGGCAATGCAAAGTGTTTCAAAACATTATGTGTCGAAAAGCAATGCTTCGAAAATTTTCACCTGTAATATGCCATTGTACTCAATCGAGTACACCCCTTCTAAGGGAGGCTAATTATTTCTTCCCTGATTTTTCATACTGTCGAGTTTATATGGTTTTGTAAACAATAAGTAGTAAAATAAATGTTTCATGAAAATATCACTGCTGGTTTCATTTTGGCGGTTAATGGGTTAAAAATATTATTTTACTCTTATATAGACTATTTTTTTTTCAAGCAAGGTGACCTTAGTGTTGGCTTTAGTTATTACATACTTTTTTATTTGAATTTGCATTATATATCCATAGATAAAAAATATAATTTCGGACGAAAAATTATCAGTATCTCTCTGTTTTACGGAATTATTTTTGGTATATTAGTGTATGAAACAGTAAATTGAATTGAGCATTCCAAAGTACAAGATACATTTGTACCATATATATTTTTATATATGATTAATTTATTTTATCTACAATGTAACAAAGCATGAAAATGAAAGCATGCAAAATTTTATGAAACATCGTTTGCAGAGACAAGGTTTTTACTGATTTATGTAAACAAATTGAAATATTTATTTAGATCACTCCCAAGAGAAATAATCAAACTTTCTCGGGCATATATGCCGTCGGGGGACCGTTAAGTAAATAAAATAAAACCAGAATACAAATAAAAAGAATATTGATAATGATAAAGTATGGGTTACTAGTAGGTATTTTCTATTCGTTATACCTATGTAGGTATAACTAATTGTACTTCTTCACATAGACGCGCCAACGCGGCGACGCTCATCTTAAAAATATTAATAGCTTCTTTTAATAAAGTTGAAAAGCAGATTTTGTTTTTTTTTTTTGAAATTTTAGCGTTTTTTTTGTGTCGGGTTTAGTTAAATTTTAAATTGTAAGATCGTTTTTCCAACCTTATGGTTGTCTATTGTGAATATGAAGTTATTTTAAATAACATAATCGTATTTCTCTTCCAGCATCACTAGACGCGCAATTAACGGCTTCAATGAAGCAGCTGTCAGTGTCGGCAGGCGACAGCAGTAGCAGCGCAGCCAGCAGTGCGGCAGCAGCGCCACCCGCGCCTCACGCCGCCGCCACTGCGCAGGCGCCGCACGCCATGCCGCAGCACAGGCCCAAGGTAACTCATACTCACGGTCACTGACGCTGGTCGGTGTGGGCAGGCGACAGCAGTAGCAGCGCAGCCAGCAGTGCGGCAGCAGCGCCACCCGCGCCTCACGCCGCCGCCACTGCGCAGGCGCCGCACGCCATGCCGCAGCACAGGCCCAAGGTAACTCATACTCACGGTCACTGACGCTGGTCGGTGTGGGCAGGCGACAGCAGTAGCAGCGCAGCCAGCAGTGCGGCAGCAGCGCCACCCGCGCCTCACGCCGCCGCCACTGCGCAGGCGCCGCACGCCATGCCGCAGCACAGGCCCAAGGTAACTCATACTCACGGTCACTGACGCTGGTCGGTGTGGGCAGGCGACAGCAGTAGCAGCGCAGCCAGCAGTGCGGCAGCAGCGCCACCCGCGCCTCACGCCGCCGCCACTGCGCAGGCGCCGCACGCCATGCCGCAGCACAGGCCCAAGGTAACTCATACTCACGGTCACTGACGCTGGTCGGTGTGGGCAGGCGACAGCAGTAGCAGCGCAGCCAGCAGTGCGGCAGCAGCGCCACCCGCGCCTCACGCCGCCGCCACTGCGCAGGCGCCGCACGCCATGCCGCAGCACAGGCCCAAGGTAACTCATACTCACGGTCACTGACGCTGGTCGGTGTGGGCAGGCGACAGCAGTAGCAGCGCAGCCAGCAGTGCGGCAGCAGCGCCACCCGCGCCTCACGCCGCCGCCACTGCGCAGGCGCCGCACGCCATGCCGCAGCACAGGCCCAAGGTAACTCATACTCACGGTCACTGACGCTGGTCGGTGTGGGCAGGCGACAGCAGTAGCAGCGCAGCCAGCAGTGCGGCAGCAGCGCCACCCGCGCCTCACGCCGCCGCCACTGCGCAGGCGCCGCACGCCATGCCGCAGCACAGGCCCAAGGTAACTCATACTCACGGTCACTGACGCTGGTCGGTGTGGGCAGGCGACAGCAGTAGCAGCGCAGCCAGCAGTGCGGCAGCAGCGCCACCCGCGCCTCACGCCGCCGCCACTGCGCAGGCGCCGCACGCCATGCCGCAGCACAGGCCCAAGGTAACTCATACTCACGGTCACTGACGCTGGTCGGTGTGGGCAGGCGACAGCAGTAGCAGCGCAGCCAGCAGTGCGGCAGCAGCGCCACCCGCGCCTCACGCCGCCGCCACTGCGCAGGCGCCGCACGCCATGCCGCAGCACAGGCCCAAGGTAACTCATACTCACGGTCACTGACGCTGGTCGGTGTGGGCAGGCGACAGCAGTAGCAGCGCAGCCAGCAGTGCGGCAGCAGCGCCACCCGCGCCTCACGCCGCCGCCACTGCGCAGGCGCCGCACGCCATGCCGCAGCACAGGCCCAAGGTAACTCATACTCACGGTCACTGACGCTGGTCGGTGTGGGCAGGCGACAGCAGTAGCAGCGCAGCCAGCAGTGCGGCAGCAGCGCCACCCGCGCCTCACGCCGCCGCCACTGCGCAGGCGCCGCACGCCATGCCGCAGCACAGGCCCAAGGTAACTCATACTCACGGTCACTGACGCTGGTCGGTGTGGGCAGGCGACAGCAGTAGCAGCGCAGCCAGCAGTGCGGCAGCAGCGCCACCCGCGCCTCACGCCGCCGCCACTGCGCAGGCGCCGCACGCCATGCCGCAGCACAGGCCCAAGGTAACTCATACTCACGGTCACTGACGCTGGTCGGTGTGGGCAGGCGACAGCAGTAGTCATTTGTACAAGTACACCTCTACCTTTTATGTAATTTAAATGCTTTATGTTACAGACTGTCGGTCAACAGAACGTGTACGCACATCACGCTGTGTCGCATCACCCGCCCGTGTACGGAGCTAACGTGTATGCGCCACAGGTAACTAACTCGATACGCTTCTATATGGACATTCCAAGAAAAATGTTCGGAGAAATACAGTGCGCCCAGTATTTTTTTTTTTTGGAAATTGACCCGAATTTGACAGTTGCCGCTTTTCGTGCAATTGTCAAGATATACTGGGCGCACTATATTGTTATTTTTTTATACCCTTGTTTTGATTACGTAAGACAAAACTGAAAGCCATGTTGACCAAAAAATGATGCGTACTTTTTTCGACATACAGTACGGAATAGCATAAACATATACATGTTTACAGCAACTGTCAAATTTTTCTTACGTTACTAGGGAACAGGTAGTCGTGAGTCTACTAGTTTGTTATTATTTTATGACTACACTATTGCATTTGGTACTTGCTTGTAATAATGATTTTAAGGGAAATAAATAAATTACATATTATTTACCATCCTTGAGTACTTCTAATTTGTTTATCTTATGTAATTGTCCGTGAAGATGAATATGTGTCGGGCAATGTCGAATGCTTGTGTGGGAATATCGATAAACACTAGATTATAGTCAGTGTGACCTAAAATTAACATACCGTCTGTCGTAGGTGAACTCAACAAACGCATCGCTAACGGGAGCGTCAGCGATGACAGCGACAGCGTACCCGTCAAGCGTGACGCTCACACAGTACCAGCCCATGATCAACTCCTACCAGGTATGTCATACATGTATACGGTACTGGGGGGCTTTAATAGAACTCTGCCCCCTTATTATAAAAACTAGTTTTATACCTTTTAGCCATTTTTTGTATTATGAAATAAAGTACTTAATCCAAAACCGTCAACTTCGACAAGATAAACCTTGTTTTGAATATTTATTATAATATTTATTTTGAAATCCAAGGTGGCTGATGGGATTTTATTGATAAAATCGACGTGAATGTAATTTTTGGGGTTTTTCGTGGTGCTGAATCCGAATATGTCGTCTTCTTTGAAATCCAAGATGGTCGATGTGATTTTATTTATAAAATCGACATGTATGCCATTTTTTCGGGTTTTTCGGGGTGCTGAATATGAATGTAAACCCCACAATTTTATCAATAAAATTACATCAGCCATCTTGGATTTCAAAATAAATATTATACGAATATAAGATTTATTCGGCACTCCGCAAAACCTTCAGATGACATCCATGTCGAGTTTGGAGGTGCTGATTGCAATTGGATTTTTCTTTTATGAGTTAATTCCACGGAGTAAATACGAAGAGGAGATGTTGTAATTCGATTTCCCTATGAAACATTGCGTGACATTTTGCGGGGTGAGGGGGTGTTAAATCCCGCCCACTTCTTTATTTTCCATCTGCCGGTCTATAGCTAAACTACTCGCTCGTTCTGTCGATTTTACTTTATAGTTATATAACTATCTGACGCTAGATGTCACTAAGTGCAAAATGCAACGGGGTCGTACTCAGAATTTTCGTACCAAGGAGTAAATTGTTTTTTTTTTATTAATTTTGCGAACCATCTTGATACATATTTTTTTTATTGAAATAGAAATATTATGAAAAAAAAAATGTTGAATATAAAGGTTTTTGATGAATGACGAATGAAGATTATTAGTTTTTCTCTTATTTTTAAATGACTTATTATGTTAAAAAGACTTATCAAGATTGTTTACAAAGCAAGTACTTTTAGAAAAAAAAAACTGTTCCCCTTTTACGTGACAATCCTTCTTAACCATTAATGTCAAATAAATAAGTAATACCAGACTAAATCAAAAGCCGCATGACGCGAAAGAAGTTTCATACTTAACATGATTTTTTTGATATGGTCAAGTAGGTAAAACTAATTTCAGAGGCAGAATAAATAATAGACAAATTATAACGAAAAAAATTAATAAACTAGGTGGGCTTTAAGTACTTTAAATTAAGTAAACAACAACACCATACTAGTTGTCTAACGGAGGGAAAGTACTTTAAATAAATTATTGTAGATAGAATATTTAATTTATATTTTTATGTCCAGCGAATTTAATGTTTTAAGTACTTTCCATCTATGAGACAGCCGCGGGACATTCGTTAAAATAATTGTATTCTAATTACGGCCCTGTGTTTTTGTTATGTTTATGTTTGTTGTTCATAGTTGACGATAGATGGCGGCCTGTTTAAAATATGATATAAAATCTACAAAAATAATATTTAAGCTATTAAAGAGTCTTTAGGAATGAATGTTGAACAAATTTCAGTACATATGATTATTAAAATATATTATTCTGAGCTCTATGTACCTAAATATTTTTAGTTCCCATGAAACAAAGTGACGCCATCTAATGTCGGGTAGAGGATTATATTTGGAAACGCCCTCTCTAAGAGATTTTTCTAGAACTATTTTAATAAATTACGCATAAAATTACTTACAAATTAAATGTGATGCCATCCATAGCATCAGAACGTCTATCCGAGTAGTTTTTACAAGATAAAACACAACACTTCATTCTATTATTTCTTCTAGCGCGAATATACCGTAAAATGGGAAAGTTTACAAAGTTGTGCACAGGACGAACGCCAACAATACACTGACTAAGGCCACGCCTACGTGATGACGTCAGGGCCTAGTTGGAGTCACAGTGCACAGTTGCTTAGGCCGTCTCCTCTTTGTATTTACTCCGTGGTTAATTCTCATTAACAGTTATGATTATGTGGCCGGTAGATCGCAAAAGGCCTCATTCCCATATAACATGGGACTAAAGAAAGGGATAAAAACAAAAAAAAAAAAATAGTATACCTCTGCCTGACTGGGTATTCACCACAGCGTGTCGCCGTCTTCTCGGGGGTCGCTAAGTGAGCGCGCAGAGTCCCCACTCTGCGCGCTCGCGACCCCTGAGGCCCCCCGCTAAGGTGTGTTAGGCTGTGTGCGGCGTGTTGCTCCTCCTACGTCGAGCGGTCACATGTGACGACTAGGTGTTGAGTAGTTGACAGTGTATCCGATCCGTTAAGTCCGTATCCTCCTGCAGACGTCGTCGTCGGGCGGAGTGTACGGCGGCAGTGCGCTGTACACCGCAGCTCCCTACACGGCATACCAACCCACCGCACAGCCCAAGGTGCAGCCCAAGGACACGCAGCAGGTACACCACACACCACACACACCACACACCACACACACCACACACCACACACACCACACACCACACACACACCACACACACCACACACACACCGCAGCTCCCTACACGGCATACCAACCCACCGCACAGCCCAAGGTGCAGCCCAAGGACACGCAGCAGGTACACCACACACCACACACACCACACACCACACACACCACACACCACACACACCACACACCACACACACACCACACACACCACACACACACCGCAGCTCCCTACACGGCATACCAACCCACCGCACAGCCCAAGGTGCAGCCCAAGGACACGCAGCAGGTACACCACACACCACACACACCACACACCACACACCACACACACCACACACCACACACCACACACACACCACACACACCACACACACACCGCAGCTCCCTACACGGCATACCAACCCACCGTACAGCCCAAGGTGCAGCCCAAGGACACGCAGCAGGTACACCACACACCACACACACCACACACCACACTCACACCACACACACCACACACACACCGCAGCTCCCTACACGGCATACCAACCCACCGCACAGCCCAAGGTGCAGCCCAAGGACACGCAGCAGGTACACCACACACCACACACACCACACACCACACACACACCACACACACCACACACACACCGCAGCTCCCTACACGGCATACCAACCCACCGCACAGCCCAAGGTGCAGCCCAAGGACACGCAGCAGGTACACCACACACCACACACCACACACACCACACACACACCACACACACCACACACACACCGCAGCTCCCTACACGGCATACCAACCCACCGCACAGCCCAAGGTGCAGCCCAAGGACACGCAGCAGGTACACCACACACCACACACACACCACACACCACACACACACACACACACACACACACACCACACACACACCGCAGCTCCCTACACGGCATACCAACCCACCGCACAGCCCAAGGTGCAGCCCAAGGACACGCAGCAGGTACACCACACACCACACACACACCACACACACCACACACACACCGCAGCTCCCTACACGGCATACCAACCTATTTTGTTGTAAACGAATTCTAATTCGAGTTATTGCTCTTGTTGAGCCTGAACTTGCCATTATTCATACCTTATGTTATGTCAAATGTCCCAACACCCAATAACCACCACATATGCTCTGTATGTATTTACTGTACACCTGTACATTTTTTGTTACACAGCGCGCAGAACCGAAAGCCACAGTAAAAACATTAAGTATATCGGTATCACTCACACCCATTAGGGTTGCCAGACACGCAATATACACGTTTATCACACAATCAATTACTCCGACCGGTCTAGATTTTGTAAAGGACGGCAGCGCCATCTAGTATATGTATAAAAATTTAAAAAAATACCTGTGGTTGTGATTGAAAGTGATTGAAAAAATCCCAACTGCTAAAAAGTTTCCGATCTGAACAGTAAAAACTGTGTCACAGCGACCAAAAAACAGCGCATCTCTTTCTCGCTCATATATGTTTTCATTGGAGGATACGGTATAGCATGATTATCAGCGATAGGAACTGTTTCACTATTACAGGTGCAGGTTTACGGTTTCCTTTAGATATGTCAAGTCTATCTAGACGGGCCGACTGAGTGAGCCACGATCAAAATAAAAATATTACAAGTTTTCAAATACCGTATTTTTAGCGCACGGCCATATTGTATTTCTAAAAACACTGTCTTGTTCTGGCAATCCTACCCAACCACACACTAGTGACATACCAATGAATAATACTTGTATAACGTCTGTTTGTTTCCAGTATGACAATTCAGTAGCGTCGAGTAATAGTCTGACGAATACGACGACGCAGACACAGACCTCCACAGCCAAAGTAGCGACAACCACAGGTATGTTGAAGATCTTGATCATTATCATCTGCCTAGCCTTTTCTCAACTACATTGGGGTCGGCTTCGGATCTATCTAGTTGCGGCTGACTATCAGTATTTTACACGGAGCGACTGCCATCTGACCTCATACACCCAATTACTGGGAGATACTGATACTCTTAAGGTTAGACTGGTTGCTGGACTTTTTGGGCTGCTGACACCCGTAACAACTGTCATAGGTCTTCATATGACACCCAGGACCAACTGCTTAACGTGCTTTCCGAGGCACGGAGGGGTCTCGATGTGTGAAAATGTCACCCATCCAAGGGCTGACTGCGGCAAGCGCTGCTTAACCTTACAGATCGACCAATCTGCGCGGTAGCTATGTAGCTACGAGCCCCATGATGGTTGTAGGTGATGATGACGACAGTTAGTCACGAGTGATGTGATGACTGTTGGTGGTGATGATGTTGGAGCCATAGGTGATGCCATGACAAGATGTGATGTTGATAAGATATGATAATGATGACGGCGCCATGGTGATGAATGTGGGTGATTATGATGAATAGATCGAAGGGTGATGGTGATGATAGTGTCACGGGTGATGTGGTGATGACAGGTGGTGGCGATGATATCAGAGCCATGGGTGATGGATGTAGATAATGATGATAGTCATGAGTGATGCGGTGATGACAGATGGTGGCGATGATGTCAGAGCCATAGGTGATAGATGTAGGTGATGATGATGATAGTCACGAGTGATGGGTGATGACAGATGGTGGCGATGATGTCAGAGCCATGGGTGATGAATGTAGGTGATGATCACGACAGTCACGAGTGATGTGGTGATGGCAAGACGTCTTGCAGCCGCCTGCTAGTCGCGCCAGTAACGTTGGTGGTGTTTGTTCGGACTGCAGCAGATGTGTGTGTGTCTGTCCGCAGTGGTAGCGGGCCACGGGTCGGGCGGCTACGCGGGCGGCGCGCTGTACGGCGCAGGCGCTACGCCCGCCTACGCGCCCTACGACGACCAGATCATGCGCTCCACGCTGCCGCACCACATGGTGAGGGAACACAACATGTACTATTGTATACTTACTGTGACTGCACTACGCGGGCGGCGCGCTGTACGGCGCAGGCGCTACGCCCGCCTACGCGCCCTACGACGACCAGATCATGCGCTCCACGCTGCCGCACCACATGGTGAGGGAACACAACATGTACTATTGTATACTTACTGTGACTGCACTACGCGGGCGGCGCGCTGTACGGCGCAGGCGCTACGCCCGCCTACGCGCCCTACGACGACCAGATCATGCGCTCCACGCTGCCGCACCACATGGTGAGGGAACACAACATGTACTATTGTATACTTACTGTGACTGCACTACGCGGGCGGCGCGCTGTACGGCGCAGGCGCTACGCCCGCCTACGCGCCCTACGACGACCAGATCATGCGCTCCACGCTGCCGCACCACATGGTGAGGGAACACAACATGTACTATTGTATACTTACTGTGACTGCACTACGCGGGCGGCGCGCTGTACGGCGCAGGCGCTACGCCCGCCTACGCGCCCTACGACGACCAGATCATGCGCTCCACGCTGCCGCACCACATGGTGAGGGAACACAACATGTACTATTGTATACTTACTGTGACTGCACTACGCGGGCGGCGCGCTGTACGGCGCAGGCGCTACGCCCGCCTACGCGCCCTACGACGACCAGATCATGCGCTCCACGCTGCCGCACCACATGGTGAGGGAACACAACATGTACTATTGTATACTTACTGTGACTGCACTACGCGGGCGGCGCGCTGTACGGCGCAGGCGCTACGCCCGCCTACGCGCCCTACGACGACCAGATCATGCGCTCCACGCTGCCGCACCACATGGTGAGGGAACACAACATGTACTATTGTATACTTACTGTGACTGCACTACGCGGGCGGCGCGCTGTACGGCGCAGGCGCTACGCCCGCCTACGCGCCCTACGACGACCAGATCATGCGCTCCACGCTGCCGCACCACATGGTGAGGGAACACAACATGTACTATTGTATACTTACTGTGACTGCACTACGCGGGCGGCGCGCTGTACGGCGCAGGCGCTACGCCCGCCTACGCGCCCTACGACGACCAGATCATGCGCTCCACGCTGCCGCACCACATGGTGAGGGAACACAACATGTACTATTGTATACTTACTGTGACTGTACGGCGCAGGCGCATGTCACATGTAACTAGTTTAGCTTGCGCCTCACCACAGATAACAACCGCCGTCGCCCGTTCCTTCGCTGCTGCAGCTCGCATGCACTACACGAGGTACTTATTACACATTTAGAATTACTAGGAAACATTACGAACACCAGTAAATACTTCTTCGTGGCATGACAGTACATATTATTAGGTTTATATTATAGCATCATTAACATTATGAAAGTAATAAATTATGGGGTGTACATAGCTTTTGATTTTTTGACAATTTTTAGAATTGGATCATCCGTTCCGGAGATTATCCCCTACATAAAACGTACAAACAAATACCTCTTTACAATATTAGTATAGACATATTACACTTTAGCACTTTATTTCTGATTGTTCAGTACATTTTATGTTGAATGCATGTAAAAACGACTTTAAATATACACAAAATAAAATACATTATTGTTGTAGCAACAAGTTGTTTCCGATAGTTAGTGTGTAATGTTTGCAGGGCGGGTACTACGAGGTGAGCTACGGCGGGCGCGACGCGACGTTCGGCCTCAGCGCGGGAGAGAGGTTCGGCCGCACTGACGCCGCCTCACCGCAACAGGTTCACTATTACACTCTGCATTACATACGCAACTCATGTCTGATATTCGCCCACTTTTAGCTATCCGGTATTCTACATTTAGTTCAAACTGCATTGTTATATTTCTACATTTGAATTCTGCTAGGTCACGAAATATATTTTGACAGCACACATACGGGTATTCTGTCCATCTAGCTGGTCAAAACTGCTTAGAAGTTGTCACCGGAAATAAAAACTGGGTCTTATAGTTGTCAAATGACTAGAGAACAAAAGGCGACCCGTTCCGGTCTCTTGTTTTAGTCGGAACTTTATCGTCGCTTTAGCTACACGTGTTACGCGTTTCCTAAGTTTGATAGTACCTAAATAACAGTTACACATTTTCGTGAGCACGACTTCATTCAAAATATTGTTATGGATATAGATCACGGAGGTAAGAACACATATTTTTAAAAGATTATGCTGTATTTTTTTATACTATGTTAACGTGTGAATTATTTGGTTTCAAGGTTGCCTGGTCACTCAGGTGTTAGAGTTGTTGTTTGATAAAATGCATCAGCAGAATTTGCCTAATTTTGTAAATGAAATACTTGGAAAACTGTTTTTTGTCTTGTGAAAACTGTTCTGAGGATGAAATAAAGGCGTTGAATCGCAAGTTTAAATAAAGGTGCAAAAAAGCTGATAAAACGGACGCTAGATTTCTTTGTAATAATGATGAATGCCTAAAAAATACATTCGAAATTCCGAGAACGTAGCCTAAAAGTTCGGGCCGACCATCAAAACCGTTTACTGAGTTGAGCGAAAGAAGTAAGAGAAGGAAAACTGAAACCTTACGTAATACTGCGGATATTATAAATACGTATAGACTAGCTAGCTAACTATATAATAGACCCGCCCCGGCTTCGCACGGGTGCAATTTACTTATGAAAAATATCAAAAATTTCATACAAAAATACTATTTAAATTTCCGACGTTTCCGGTGAATTTTCCAAAACAAGCACAACAAAAAAATAATTAGCCAAATAAGTGCAGCCGTTCGGAAGTTATGCGCTTAGCAACACATTTGGCGATTCATTTTTTATTTATATAGATATAGATTATCATTCCGTTCTGATCCACTGATTACTGGCATGAGACCAACCCCCCAAAAAAAGCAATTGCTTTGATGATTCCTGCTGTATCCGACTTTGAAAGTGACTCGGATTCTGATTTGGAGGGGGTTCCTGGAGACGCAGAAAATGACCAGGACGATGAAGAACCATGGAGAACCACCATAATAAATTTTATAACGTTTTGTTAAAAAAAAAAAAACAAAGTTTTAAATCACGATAATATAGTTTTATTGTATTTTTTCTCAATAATTTAAGCTATTATTATTATTTTATTATTTAACCAGGTAGTTGTTAAGAGTAAAAAGATTGACCAGCTAGATCAGAAAAATACTCATATGTGCGTCGGTTCCATGCACGCACGAAACCTAATGTGTATCATCTAGGCATAGATAGCTGTTTTGGGTCTGGATGTTTGTGTATTATATGAATATTTGTGTTTGTATATATCGCTGTTGGCTGGTCTCAGCTGACAAGGATAAGGTCAAATGCTATGCCAAGTCATGATATGTCCCGTGTTGTCCCGCAGGTGCCGGCTGCGGCGCTGCCCCCGGGCTACGCGTACTTCGCGTACCAACCGCCGCCCACCACCTACCAGTACGGCGTGTACCCCACGGTCTGTATTGTGTATTATATGCATACCAAATACATTATATCAAATAAAAAAAAATAACAACATTACACACGCATATACATATATATTTATTGTTTACGTTCATACCTCCAATGTCAAGTGTCAACTCAATGTCGCTCGCAACTGACGTAATAAAACAAAATTAAAAATAAAATATATTATGCAATGACTACAGAGGTATATCGACTGTGAACCGGCAACATGTTCTATCTCGATTTTTTGAGGATTTTACTTGGATATAAAATGGCGCTAAAATCGAATTCTTTCAATTTGTGCTAACATCGGTAGTTTCTTCTTAATCCTGTAATGTTGTCAAAAATGAGATAGTACCAGTTGCCAGTTCATAGTCGATACACTCTTTGATAAAAGAACCTCAATAATGTTCAAACTTAAAAATTGATACGGTCGAATTTCGGCCACTAGGCAACCACTAGTAATAATTAATGAGTGTAAATTATCGCATTATTTTCCATAAAAATATTTTAGAATATTATCAGTATATATTTTCGTTGTGAGAGCAATTTTAATCATCTACGTCAAGATATTAATAAAATGATGTGATAATGTATGTTTACCTCCCCAGTACGGTGGTGGGTCCAATGTGGGCGGAGTGGGCGGAGTAGGAGGAGTGGGCGGAGTGGGAGGTGTGGGCGGAGTGGGCGGCGTGTCCGGCCAGGGCAAGGTGTCCACCTACACGCAGCAGCAACCCTACGATGCGCAAGACTCCTACAAACCTGGTCAGTACACTATCAACTGAATCCTAACTATATCATGAGATGCATTCTATTAAGTCTTAACGTCCTGGAGCGAAAATTGATTCCTGGATAGCCTCCTTTAATAGGTCTTTCGTATAACCAGTCATCTACACTATTATAAATGCAAAAGTGACTGCATGTCTGTTTGTTACATCAACGCCACTAAAAACCACTGAACCGATCTTTATAAAATTTTACCCAGAGATAGCCTGGGTCCTGGAAGACATAGGCTAGACTAATCCTAGTTAACTAATATTATAAATGCGAAAGTTTGTTTGTTACCTTTACACGCCTAAACTTAACCGATCACCATGAAATTTTGCATATAAGTTGTCAGGGGAACAGCAAAGGACATAGGGTACCTGTACCTTCATCCCGAAAAACTACTATTCCCGAGGGAAAGAACAACATCTTTCGACGGTCACAATTGGTTTAGGACGCTAGATGGCGTTACGTGTGACCCGAAAAATCATGGGTTCGTAATTGAATGCGGGCGGAAGCTAGTTAGATAGAGTCTCCCAGACCTCAGCCGTCCCGTGTGAGCTCGTGTTGTTTGTGCAGGCGGCCCGTACGCGGGGAACGCGAGCAAGTCGGGCGGCGCGGCCACAGCTGATCTCACCAACACCATGTACGCCAAGACGCACGTCGCGCTCAACAAGGTCAATGTAAGTACACTTGTCATACACATCGCGCCTTCAGCGTGTTCCACACAGACTCGTAGGAACACGGGAAATGCCATTATGTGAACGTAAATGTAACATTATATATGGTAATGACACCGACTGAAGTTGATCAAAATTTCGTCATTTTGAAATTGATTTTTCAAAGAAAATAGTTATCGTTCTATAATAGTAATTAATTACAGAAGCGAATAAAATTTGAAAGGAAAATTCATTAAAAATTGTTTGATACTTTGTACGGTGATCAGCTACTTTTTTCGCTGACTGTATGTTGAATTAGAACATAAATGAAATACAGGCTAGTTAAGTGCCATATGATGGCACGGTTGGTGCTTTAGCCAAGCGATGAGCTTTCTGCGGTACGTGTCGCCGGTTCATTCCCTATAGTTCGATGATTGGTGCAGGTTTGAATGTGTACATGGAAGATGTATGTGTGTATATCGTACATAAAATGTAGAAAAAATCCAAAATTCTTCGGATTGAGGACGCTATGGACTGCCATTGGCCGAGCGTACATACGCATGACAGTAATTAGAATGCAGAAGTCGTCGTTTGCATGCATTGCGTTTGATGCGGCTTGGTACTAGATACTCTATATCGCTGAATCTGTCCGAAGGGACCGATAGTCGACCAGCACGAATTAGTTAAATTGGAGTTGTGTCATTGAACACATCGGCTTACTGCGATTCCGTGTCGAAAACGTGGACACCCGTAGTTTAAAAGATAGCTACCATATAAAGGAGAGTCGGAAGTCAAGCGGCAATATGACTCACTTTGTAACAACAAGTACTGTTTTGCGACGTGGCTGTCTCTCACACAGGAGAAAGGGTAAGTGAGTAGTGAAGGTTAGGTATCGCCAAACTGGCGCTGCTGCTGCGCGCGGTTGTCGCGTGTTTAGGTCGTTAATACTTACTGCTATTCGGTGCGTTGCATTCCATGTGATAAACAAGTGCCTTGTATGCGGGTTGGATATCTATTTCTTTAAAAAACTTGCTTTGCCTCGCTCTAGAAATTTTCTGGTGGCATTATAAATCTCACATGTTAAAACACCCAGACCCGAAAATACCTGTAGGCACTACAAATATTTTTTCAGTGAGTGGATTAATGACACAATTGGCGGTTAAGCGATTAGCTTGCTGTGTTTACGTGTCGCGGGTTCGATTTCCGTACAGAATAAATATTTGTATCGCCTACAGATAGATTTTTTAAGTCGGGGTGTATGTGAGTTTTATTTCTGTAAATGTACACATAATACAAATATTCGAGAGTTGCGACAAGTTAAAAAAAAAACCTCCCTAAAATTTGACCCGTTGTCCCTCCGGTACTAGCTACCGCCTTGCCCTTATGTAGCGGCAATCTCGTATTGTGTATAAATCGAGCCACTGACATAATGTCTGAAGGACTTGTATGTCCCGCAGAGCTACGAGAAGGCGTCGTTCCACAGCGGTACGCCGCCCCCCTTCGGTGGCGCCTCGCACCTCTACATCCCCGCGCCGCCGCACCACCACCCGCACCACCACGCGCCGCAGCAGCACCAGGTGCGTACACCACCACTCAGCACCACATGACATGACATACACACATGAGGTACACACGTCGCACCTCTACATCCCCGCGCCGCCGCACCACCACCCGCACCACCACGCGCCGCAGCAGCACCAGGTGCGTACACCACCACTCAGCACCACATGACATGACATACACACATGAGGTACACACGTCGCACCTCTACATCCCCGCGCCGCCGCACCACCACCCGCACCACCACGCGCCGCAGCAGCACCAGGTGCGTACACCACCACTCAGCACCACATGACATGACATACACACATGAGGTACACACGTCGCACCTCTACATCCCCGCGCCGCCGCACCACCACCCGCACCACCACGCGCCGCAGCAGCACCAGGTGCGTACACCACCACTCAGCACCACATGACATGACATACACACATGAGGTACACACGTCGCACCTCTACATCCCCGCGCCGCCACACCACCACCCGCACCACCACGCGCCGCAGCAGCACCAGGTGCGTACACCACCACTCAGCACCACATGACATGACATACACACATGAGGTACACACGTCGCACCTCTACATCCCCGCGCCGCCGCACCACCACCCGCACCACCACGCGCCGCAGCAGCACCAGGTGCGTACACCACCACTCAGCACCACATGACATGACATACACACATGAGGTACACACGTCGCACCTCTACATCCCCGCGCCGCCGCACCACCACCCGCACCACCACGCGCCGCAGCAGCACCAGGTGCGTACACCACCACTCAGCACCACATGACATGACATACACACATGAGGTACACACGTCGCACCTCTACATCCCCGCGCCGCCGCACCACCACCCGCACCACCACGCGCCGCAGCAGCACCAGGTGCGTACACCACCACTCAGCACCACATGACATGACATACACACATGAGGTACACACGTCGCACCTCTACATCCCCGCGCCGCCGCACCACCACCCGCACCACCACGCGCCGCAGCAGCACCAGGTGCGTACACCACCACTCAGCACCACATGACATGACATACACACATGAGGTACACACGTCGCACCTCTACATCCCCGCGCCGCCGCACCACCACCCGCACCACCACGCGCCGCAGCAGCACCAGGTGCGTACACCACCACTCAGCACCACATGACATGACATACACACATGAGGTACACACGTCGCACCTCTACATCCCCGCGCCGCCGCACCACCACCCGCACCACCACGCGCCGCAGCAGCACCAGGTGCGTACACCACCACTCAGCACCACATGACATGACATACACACATGAGGTACACACGTCGCACCTCTACATCCCCGCGCCGCCGCACCACCACCCGCACCACCACGCGCCGCAGCAGCACCAGGTGCGTACACCACCACTCAGCACCACATGACATGACATACACACATGAGGTACACACGTCGCACCTCTACATCCCCGCGCCGCCGCACCACCACCCGCACCACCACGCGCCGCAGCAGCACCAGGTGCGTACACCACCACTCAGCACCACATGACATGACATACACACATGAGGTACACACGTCGCACCTCTACATCCCCGCGCCGCCACACCACCACCCGCACCACCACGCGCCGCAGCAGCACCAGGTGCGTACACCACCACTCAGCACCACATGACATGACATACACACATGAGGTACACACGTCGCACCTCTACATCCCCGCGCCGCCGCACCACCACCCGCACCACCACGCGCCGCAGCAGCACCAGGTGCGTACACCACCACTCAGCACCACATGACATGACATACACACATGAGGTACACACGTCGCACCTCTACATCCCCGCGCCGCCGCACCACCACCCGCACCACCACGCGCCGCAGCAGCACCAGGTGCGTACACCACCACTCAGCACCACATGACATGACATACACACATGAGGTACACACGTCGCACCTCTACATCCCCGCGCCGCCGCACCACCACCCGCACCACCACGCGCCGCAGCAGCACCAGGTGCGTACACCACCACTCAGCACCACATGACATGACATACACACATGAGGTACACACGTCGCACCTCTACATCCCCGCGCCGCCGCACCACCACCCGCACCACCACGCGCCGCAGCAGCACCAGGTGCGTACACCACCACTCAGCACCACATGACATGACATACACACATGAGGTACACACGTCGCACCTCTACATCCCCGCGCCGCCGCACCACCACCCGCACCACCACGCGCCGCAGCAGCACCAGGTGCGTACACCACCACTCAGCACCACATGACATGACATACACACATGAGGTACACACGTCGCACCTCTACATCCCCGCGCCGCCGCACCACCACCCGCACCACCACGCGCCGCAGCAGCACCAGGTGCGTACACCACCACTCAGCACCACATGACATGACATACACACATGAGGTACACACGTCGCACCTCTACATCCCCGCGCCGCCGCACCACCACCCGCACCACCACGCGCCGCAGCAGCACCAGGTGCGTACACCACCACTCAGCACCACATGACATGACATACACACATGAGGTACACACGTCGCACCTCTACATCCCCGCGCCGCCGCACCACCACCCGCACCACCACGCGCCGCAGCAGCACCAGGTGCGTACACCACCACTCAGCACCACATGACATGACATACACACATGAGGTACACACGTCGCACCTCTACATCCCCGCGCCGCCACACCACCACCCGCACCACCACGCGCCGCAGCAGCACCAGGTGCGTACACCACCACTCAGCACCACATGACATGACATACACACATGAGGTACACACGTCGCACCTCTACATCCCCGCGCCGCCGCACCACCACCCGCACCACCACGCGCCGCAGCAGCACCAGGTGCGTACACCACCACTCAGCACCACATGACATGACATACACACATGAGGTACACACGTCGCACCTCTACATCCCCGCGCCGCCGCACCACCACCCGCACCACCACGCGCCGCAGCAGCACCAGGTGCGTACACCACCACTCAGCACCACATGACATGACATACACACATGAGGTACACACGTCGCACCTCTACATCCCCGCGCCGCCGCACCACCACCCGCACCACCACGCGCCGCAGCAGCACCAGGTGCGTACACCACCACTCAGCACCACATGACATGACATACACACATGAGGTACACACGTCGCACCTCTACATCCCCGCGCCGCCGCACCACCACCCGCACCACCACGCGCCGCAGCAGCACCAGGTGCGTACACCACCACTCAGCACCACATGACATGACATACACACATGAGGTACACACGTCGCACCTCTACATCCCCGCGCCGCCGCACCACCACCTGCACCACCACGCGCCGCAGCAGCACCAGGTGCGTACACCACCACTCAGCACCACATGACATGACATACACACATGAGGTACACACGTCGCACCTCTACATCCCCGCGCCGCCGCACCACCACCCGCACCACCACGCGCCGCAGCAGCACCAGGTGCGTACACCACCACTCAGCACCACATGACATGACATACACACATGAGGTACACACGTCGCACCTCTACATCCCCGCGCCGCCGCACCACCACCCGCACCACCACGCGCCGCAGCAGCACCAGGTGCGTACACCACCACTCAGCACCACATGACATGACATACACACATGAGGTACACACGTCGCACCTCTACATCCCCGCGCCGCCGCACCACCACCCGCACCACCACGCGCCGCAGCAGCACCAGGTGCGTACACCACCACTCAGCACCACATGACATGACATACACACATGAGGTACACACGTCGCACCTCTACATCCCCGCGCCGCCGCACCACCACCCGCACCACCACGCGCCGCAGCAGCACCAGGTGCGTACACCACCACTCAGCACCACATGACATGACATACACACATGAGGTACACACGTCGCACCTCTACATCCCCGCGCCGCCGCACCACCACCCGCACCACCACGCGCCGCAGCAGCACCAGGTGCGTACACCACCACTCAGCACCACATGACATGACATACACACATGAGGTACACACGTCGCACCTCTACATCCCCGCGCCGCCGCACCACCACCCGCACCACCACGCGCCGCAGCAGCACCAGGTGCGTACACCACCACTCAGCACCACATGACATGACATACACACATGAGGTACACACGTCGCACCTCTACATCCCCGCGCCGCCGCACCACCACCCGCACCACCACGCGCCGCAGCAGCACCAGGTGCGTACACCACCACTCAGCACCACATGACATGACATACACACATGAGGTACACACGTCGCACCTCTACATCCCCGCGCCGCCGCACCACCACCCGCACCACCACGCGCCGCAGCAGCACCAGGTGCGTACACCACCACTCAGCACCACATGACATGACATACACACATGAGGTACACACGTCGCACCTCTACATCCCCGCGCCGCCGCACCACCACCCGCACCACCACGCGCCGCAGCAGCACCAGGTGCGTACACCACCACTCAGCACCACATGACATGACATACACACATGAGGTACACACGTCGCACCTCTACATCCCCGCGCCGCCGCACCACCACCCGCACCACCACGCGCCGCAGCAGCACCAGGTGCGTACACCACCACTCAGCACCACATGACATGACATACACACATGAGGTACACACGTCGCACCTCTACATCCCAGTAATCAGAGAAATCTGTGCAAAATTGATTTATATCATTGCAATAACAAGTATAAGAATTCTCTTATTCTAGTACGCTCGATTTTCTAGCCGAATTTTCAACTTTGCACGAGTGAATTCATAACTTGACACTGTCACAGTCTACACTCAAAACAGACACCAAATTATACACATGTTCAAACTGCATAAACTAAATCTTAACTCCAGTGGTACAGGTTAAGTCATCATTACAACAACTAAATACAGTTGACATCTCGCACTTAATAGTCACTGAAATACATTATTACCTAAAAAACAATGACAATGAATGAAACACGGTTTTTAGTTTTAAAAAAAAGTTTATTTTCATTAATAAACCATTTCTGTCAACAACAAAGATGTCTTGTTATTAATAAAAATGATCAGATTGCGTTGCGAATTGGCATACACAGAGTGTAGCATGATCGAATCACGACAAGTACTAGAGTACAGTCAGCATCAAAAAGATGTATACTCATAGCGAAATTCAAATGCGAGTTTTAGAAGAAATAGTCATTGAAATCTTGCTCAATTTCATACATAGTATCTTTGGATACATAAAGATTCATCGTCACTTAAATTTTATGATTTTAACCAATACCTTTCCAAGAAAAAGCGTTTGAATTTCGCTACGTGTATACATATTTTTGATGCTGACTGTACATTGTCTTGGAGCATATAGCCTCTACGTGACTGATTAATCTTTAAGAATTCTTATGGATATATAACGCAGCAGCTCGCTAAAAAGTCTTTCTAATGGTTTGGATTATGTGAAGTGTCGATAAAAGAAAGATATTGTTATTTTATTGCTAACAGGTCAAACAAAAAGTATACCTATAAGAAGATAATTTTAAAGCCTAATTTGGCTTCTTGCAGGTTAATTTTGCTTCATCTGTTAGTAGAATCCATATATTAAATTTGCCTGCCCCTTACAGGTGCTCTTTGAAACCTGAATTGTTCAGACACTAAGATTGTAGTGTATTTGGATAATTATAAATCGTTTTAAAAGTATAAACTCTCGAAGATGCATGTACACTGTTCCTCGCCTATATGCTCCGAGTGTCACAATATATTTCCGTTTATGCATGCGTCAAAGTTTAGTTGGATTCCGTTTTTTTTATTATATTTCTTAGAGTTTGCTTTCGTTTGTAGATGGATGTACGGGTGAACAGTAGTCATAATAGGCGGGTAAGTTATTATATACATACATATTTATTAACGCACTATATGTATTTTCTTTGCACCTATTACTTGTATTAACCTTTTGAATGTACCAAATATTACAACTTGTGTTTGCTTGATATTTGTTATCACACGAAAATTGGTGTCAGTACCATGTTTTTGTAATGTGAATAACTGTGAAGGGTGTACCAGACGTACAGTGCAACAAAGATATAGTTATACAGGGCCACTCATTGAGTGAGACGAATTCTCTCCAGCTTACCCTGTTTCACATGCACGTTTAAAATTAGTGTCATGTAAGATTGGTCTAATGTATGTGTTATTCAAAAGGTTAACTTGTATATATCGCTATATATTTATATTATTATCGCATAAGATTTAAATTTACTTACTACCCGCCTTTCATATCTTGCATGTATTTGTTTCGAATGTTTGCTTATATAATTATATTGTCTATAATTTATGTTTTTTTGTAGCTAGCATTGCTTGGTAGGTTTATGTTGATTTTGTATTTATTTGTGCTCATTTATAAGTTAGCGAATTTCTAAATGTTTATAATGCCATATTTCAACAGCAATTTTCCTTTGTCCCGATTTTATTTTATAATATTTTTTTAAGGTGTCGAGTGTTTTAAACGATATATGACGATATTAAATTCAATACTTGAGATGGCTATCGTATTACCATGATATGAAAATTTTCAAAGGCGAATGATAGTTTTTCAGGCTTATTGAAAAGATTTTGAACAGCTATTTCGGTCACATAGTGTAAGTCAGGATGGCCGAGCGGTCTAAGGCGCTGCGTTCAGGTCGCAGTCCACTTCTGTGGGCGTGGGTTCGAATCCCACTTCTGACAAATGCTTTTTACAGTTTTGTTGAAATGGTTTCTGTCTCTTACAATGGCGAAAATAAATTTGTGTAATTTATTCGTAGATTTAATTAAAAAGGAATATTTAATTTGGTTTCATGGAATCAAAAGTTAGTAGTCAACTTATTATAATCATTTGATTACTCAAATGCGCAATCTTAGTTTTATGACGTTTAAGTAATAGCTGAAACGCCAAAATATTAATAAAAGGCAATTTTACTACAGGTAGGGCCTGTTCCACAACTTATTGATACACTAGCTGATTGCACATCTTCAAATTGCATATTTTAAATTTCTGTAGCACGATATCTGATAAGTAAATCAAGCTGATAAACTCTGATTCATATACGTTTTTGATATTTTATTTGTTTATTCGTTTATTAGTGACAGAAACACACCCTTAATGTTATACCTATAGTTATATTGCTGTTGACATTTGGCTCTCTAAAACCTACCTCACCCATGCTACATAAGCCCACAATATAATGAACGTGACTGTTCTCGTTGCCCAGGAGAGCGGAGCAGGTGGCGGACGGGCGGCAGCCAGCAAGCCAGCGGCCAGCAAGCCCAGCTACTCGCAGTCCTACTGGGCGCCCAACTAGCCGACACACAGGTGAGCCCACTGCTGGACAAACCTACTGCTATGCCAATTATATAAATTAAAACAAGTAGTACAAGCGCGTGGCCTTGCTGTGCTGCTGCGTATACCACAAAAGTATTGTTGGGGGCATAGATTTAGAATGTAAAAGATGAACAATGACAGCTTGTAGGAGATACAGAAAAATAATATGCATATGTGTTAGTGACTGATATGTCAGATGAAAATAGGGTTGTGTATTTGCATTGTGAATATAGTATAGTATCGATAGATTAAATCTTGCCCGAATGAATAGAGGTATATAAGCTATTAATTAAATCCTCTTATTGTAAATTAATAAACGGATAAAATCATTTTATTTATGAAAATACAATGAGTATTAAAAAATATAATAATAATTTTAAGATGATGTTGTATGCAGCATACAGATAAGTATAGTACAAAGATTTAACCTTGTGCTATCCACTAGTCACAGTTTTGTGCACTGATAAGGGGCCATCCATAAATTACGTCACACGAATTTCATGCTTTTTTGACCCCTCCCCCGTCCTTGTCACCTCTCCAACCCCTCCCTAGTGTAACGTCACATATTTTGCAATTTTATATCCTAAAATTATTAAATTAAAACAGCAGTTCCGAAATTAGTTTTATTTCCATTTATTTGAAACCACGGCGAGGCTCTCGAGGAACTCGCCAACATAACAATTTAAATCTTATAATCACACAGATAGAGTTGGAAATATTTTTAAGTTTTTCGTAAATAGTTCAAATTTCACGTTTTAATACTTAGATATATTAGATTTTGAAATGTGATGTCACGAAACTTAGGACCCCTCCCACCCCTTGTCACACAATGTCACACTTCGTCGACCCCCCTTAACGTGTGATGTAATTTATGGATGGCCCCTAATGATAAAGTAATGTATGATATTACCATAGCTAGTTCCCTTAGGCCCAATTACTTAATAATCAGATAAAAATCTATCGACTTTTTATCGATATCCGTGAAGTCATTTCTACAGTCAACCCTAGCGTAAACATACATTTTAATATTTACACTAAATATTAATTATTTCTTGTTTTATCTACAAAATATTACCACGTATCGGAAGAAAATCTAATATACTATGGTAAAATTTGTTTTCTCGGCGAATTAATACTAGTACGTACACGAAATATGGTTTCAAAACGTACGATGAAAAAATCACATTTACCTGTGAAACGTGTAATTATTTGGATTATTTCTCTTTGTCACGTTACAATTGGCAAAAGAACATGACATTATGACTGCCTAAATATCACTTATCGCCAATAATAGCACGATTATTTTATAAATTAATAAAATATATTTGACACTAAAGCAAGGGCAAGGATAGGTACCGATCCTTCAAAAAAAATTGTATCATACTGACATTAACATCTGTCTCTTTCTTTCTCGGGTAGTGTTCATATTAAAATGATATCTCTTTCCCACGCTTTGTTGGTCTTTTAGCGTAAGCGAAATTCTAAGTCTATGGTTGGGGGTCACAGATACAGATAATACTTGTGTCTGCAGTCACCTTTAGGTTTTTAAATAAGTTTCAATATGATTTAACATTGGCGCACAGATTTTTTATGAGAACAAATAACGGGCAGCGGGGTTTTTGCGCAGTCTCGCCAATGTACCGTATAGTGAGTTGTAGTATGTAGATGATAATGATAATGATAATGTGTGTTGCAGGCGGAGCCCTAGGTCCTGCGCGGGCGGGCGGTCGCGAGGCGTCGTCCTTAGTTTAGTGCTCCTTCACGACACAACACATTCACATCTCCTGCTAACCTGTACCTACCTGATGTAACTCATTGTAAAATATCGCTAAACGAAATTCACTCAACAAACTATGTTAAACATTATTATTTTATAAATCCCTAGTGTAATGGCATCGCCGCCGTCACTTTTTTTTTTCAATTTTTTTAACCCAATCGTTGTCGGCAGCGAGTCGGTTAGTTTAAAGATGCAATATAATTATGTATTTTATTTGTTTATAAGCGTCGTGGCGACGTCGATGCATCTCATTCGTTAAGTCCGCTATGATAGGTTCAATTGTTTAATAAAATTACCTCTAGTGCTATGTATATCGAATAAAGTATGTATATGTATGTAAGCATTTGGTACGCTATGCGCACCGAAGTTTTTTATTTAGTTGACATACTTTTTGTAATTAACACTTATTATTAAAAATGATTAAAGAGATGTCATAGGACGATAATCGTAATTGTAACGAGTATAATAGTCGAGCTCTTTTATATGTGGAAGAATGCAGTTGTGATGATCTCGCGGGCATTTGAGAGTATGAGGGATTACACATATTGGAACTTGGTAACGACTTTTATTTTACACTGGCCACTGAGATCGCGTTATGTGGAACCTTATCATGGATATTTACTTATCTCCTAATAGCTGACCCGACAGATGTTGTCCTGTCTTTCCGCCCCATAGCGAAGCACATTAATTTTTCCCGCATTTTCCAATTTTCGGGGCAAATTCGAAATTTTCATTTCCTAAAAACCTTGTTCGGATTATTGCGAACATTTTTAACAAAGAAATTGCCAAATTGGTCCACCCATTCTCGAGTGAAGCGTTTACGAACGAACAGCAATTAATTTTATTTATATAGATAGGTACATAGTTACTAAATCTTCTGTAATGTACTTGTAACATTGCAAATATGGTAAGTGGTACTACATACTAATGCATTGTGTACTGTTAACAAAACAAGTTGATGAGCATTTCCTAATTTTAATATTGTTTTATCAATTTTTTTTTATCTTTATTTTTGTATAGGGGTTTTGTCACGCAGTGACTGTGTCACTCCGAAAACAAAGAAGATAATTATTGTTCTTTGCCAATCATCTTAGTAGTTGATAAAGTTCTGGTATTCTATAATACTTAAATACAGAAAAACAACAATTATCATGTATAAAAAAAAACAGTTCTGAAACAATGATCAGCTACTTTTGTCGCTGTCTGTACAAAGTCCAGAATGAATCGTCACTATCAGCAAACCTTACACGGTAGCTCTAACTTAGGGCTCTTAATTTAGTCATTAAATTTTTCTTGAATGAATATCCATACCACTGGCGCTGTTGATGGCGATGTCGCATTCTTCTGTCGTATCATACATGATAATTGTAAATGCAGTTGTGGAAAAAATAGGCAGTTAACAGTTTGTAATGGGGCTGACGCAGTGCCGGATTAACCACGTAGTAAGAGTAGCAACAGCTACGGGCCCGGCCTATGCAAACCCAAAGTGAAATTTTTAAGACGAAAATTTTTAATATTGAATTTATTTGATTTCACAAAATGTGAAACATTAACCTGTTTCCCGACTAAGACAATCGGCAACCGATTATTTTGTTGGCGAAAATAAAACAGAATTTCATACGGTAAACGCACAAGTTCTACAAAAAGTCTCTTTAGGGCCCCTCGATAGAATTTGCTACGGGTCCCGCACTTGCTTAATCCGGCACTGGGCTGACGCATGGCACATCTAGCACCGACCGCGGGGAGGCTCTATCCATGCGTCCACCCCCATGCTACACCATCGGCATCCGATTACTAGAACATTTAAGGTGGCCTTTACCTGAGAATGGCGCAAAGTAGAGTCTACAACAAAAGTAACGTGACCATTGTATAAAGGTCCAAATATACTTTTATGAATGAAAGTTTTAACATTAATTCCTTTCTGAAATTCATTATCATATCGACTAATGCGAGGATTCTAATTTCTAATCTAATTCAAAATTAACAAAAGTTTATCAACTTATTTCGCTGATGTGTTACATAAATCGCATTTGTATGTGATTATTACCAGAGGCTTTAATAAAATCCTGTGGATGCTCATGCCCATGATGACTCGTTTAAAATAACTGGTGAAGTGCGGAATTAAACGAAGCCGATTACTGGTCAATTTTTATTATGCCTACAGTCATTGGTGCTCCGCACCCACTATTTACCTCTCGTGGGTGCTGGAGCCTTCGAGCACCCACGGAGTCGGCGCCCCTGCTTATCACCAAAGTGCTAAAAGTACCACAGCCGTTTCTCGTTATGTTTATATTTCAGCACTATTTGACAAAACTAAAACGGAACTTTCAGCAACGGACTACCTAAGTTGAAGTATTAGAAAAAAAAAACATTTGCAAACGTTTAAGGTTTACCTATCTATTCATCATCTTTTTTTAATCCTCCATCATCGTATTAATTAATGCTAAAAGCTTAATTTTAGGAGCACTGTATTTTTACAATAGTATCAATTTTACATTCGAACTGCAGGCGATTTCGGCGACTGCGTTCCGAGTGCATTAAAATATCTCGTGTGAAATTGATCACTTTAATCCTTGAATTACCATTTACTACCTATTGTATTTATTCTGCAAAAATAACGGATTACAAAAGTTGCCTAATCTTTACAATCATGTGTTGCCGCTGTTGAACTGTAGTACAGTCGAAGACACATTGAACCAGCTGAGGTGTCTAGACTAGCCATTATTGGTGTTCAACGATGAATGTACTTAACGCAATATTGATGTAACGTAAGTACAATTTTTTTAAACTCTAAATTTAAAAATACGCCGAAAGTGGATTCCATATTTGATTCTGCCTAGGTAAACGGTTTCCTTTGCCCCATGACGTATTTTCCATCGAAAATACGAATGCGTTGTCTCGCTCATACCTTCGCCTTAATAAGATCTAAGATAGTAAGATGGCGCGCGCACAGGTCCCGCGAACTATCAGCATGTTTAAACATGTAAAACTGAAGAGTGACTGTGTAAGCTAGAAACTCCACACTACAAGTAGGACTTTTTTATCTGAATTTTGACTGCAGTGTAGTGTACGTGACCAGTGATAACGTTGTCAACGAGTAGGTAGGTACCGTACCTACAAAATGATAATTTTGGCGGCATCATAGCGAAGAACCACCGAAGGAACAAAGGTTAGTGAAAAACACATTACAAGTTTATTACTGGGTAGTTTTAAGTACTTATGCGTTCATTTCGCGATTATTACGTGACGATTTTACTTCTTTCTGACATTATTGATAAGTAGGTACCTAGACAAAAGAAAAACAAAATCGATACGCGTTCGTTACATGGAACCGAGATTTACCAGAAAAGCAGATTATATTGTAGCACAAGATCGTACAGCCGACCATGACGTAAATTACATACGATTAAATTTTTACAAATTTTATGTGTAAATTTCAAAGTAGGTACAGTCATCGTCAGAACAGCTGATATAGTCAAGTAGACCGAAACATCTCTGTATTCAGTCTCAACAAAAGAATTACAATGTAAAGGGAAAAGCTTTGTATTATGGTTACAGTTAAGAAAATTAACCATACCTATATAAGAACTACTCATGTCGTGATGGAAAGATTAACCAGTCAGCAAGGGTTGCTCACTACATAACCATAAATTAGGGTTGCCAACCGTCCTGTTTTGCCAGGACAGGTCCTGCTTTTTGGAGTGCCCTGGATAGTTATTAAGTAGCGTCCTCGTAAGGTTATGTTTTATCGTCACTACTGCGTCAAACCTAACCGTTAATCATCGACGTTATTTTATAATTGAATCCTTCATTTCAGTTCTTATATCATATAATTTAATTGTAGATAATTTTATAAAACATTGCTATTCATCGAGTTTCGTCTTGTTTTTAAACCGAAACGTCCTGGCATTTTCACTCCTGGTTTTCAAAATTGGGGGATGGCAACCCTACCATAAATTATGTTATGGAACCACAAATGTGACTATATAAGCGAAATATTGCTGTGCAAAGAGTATTAATGGATAAATAAAACAATGTGTACCCAGTCAAACATTTTTATTATTACCAGTACAACCGGAATGTTAAAATATAAATGGCAACATTACATACCAAAATATTATCTTTTACTAATATACAATCAACTTAAATGCAAGTTGTTACAAAATCATAAGCTAGCATTATGCGGCATTAGTTTATTAATCATAGCTTTTGCTACATTCACATAGGAACAGAAAACTCTGTTATGTAGTTTACTAAATTATGATTATGACACAAGTGCTTAAAATTACTGCCTAAGCAAATGCATTCGCGTGTAAACAAAACAAATCAAATTATATACTTAGATATGTATGGAGGATTTAGTACACAATAGGCCAAGCTGGCTGTGTCATAGGCAGAGCTATTTCTCAAGCCATTTTACAGCTTGTTATATAAGCCTCTATCAACTTCCAAGCCCAATTGTATGGTGCTGCAGTATACTATGGGCTAAATAAATCATTTTTACAGGATCTTGCTCTTACATTCAGGTATTTCGGAGCAGCACTAGTGCACTAGCAGAAGTAAATTCATAAGGCAACAGGAAATGATATCATTTTCACTATATAAAATATAATGTATTGCTGCCAGTGAAGTTATGCTAACTTTATCCTTGTATACTACAGCCATAAGATCTATCTTCAAATGAATTTTTACATGTATGTGTCGTTTTTGTTCTTTGTACACATAAAAACATCCCTTCAGATAGATCACTAGCTATTTCTGTTGTTACTGTGTATTAGAGGTGTAAGGACACTGTGAATTGCTCTTATAGCAGTTTTGCTGCATGCTCATCAAGAATCCAGTAGAGGGAGCCACTGCGAGGCTGCACTCTGCCCGCTGGTAAATCTTCCTTCTGCTTCAGGATACGCTGGAAATTAAGTAAATATTTTATTCATCATTCTCCTCCTCATTAAATATCATAATGTTGTAAGCAAACAAGTTGCCTGTTATTTCTCTAGCTGGAAAAACCTTTGTATTCGGTAGTAGCTTTCAGAGTGTAACAGCATATTTGTCAATAGTACAACTGAAGAATTGAATTGATATAGCTAGCTGAGAAAGTAATTTAAATTCAGAATCACTATGAAGACAAAAATATATACTAACTTGAACTATATCAGCTTTGCTCGAGCCTGTGACAGCAAATATACAGTTCCTGGCATTATTAATGGTGGGGTATGTCAGAGTGATCCTCTCTGCAGGAGGCTTTGGGGAGTCAGTGAGGGCTGCAACCTTCAGGCTAGTTTCTTGCAGCAATGGATGTCCGGGGAACAGCGAGCAGGTGTGACCATCTGGGCCCATTCCCAACATAAGCAGGTCAAACACAAAGTCTGAACTACCAAATGCTTTAGTCAACTTTTCTGTGTAGTCCTTAGCTGCTTCATCCGCTGTGGAAATAGTTCACTTGCATTAGATCTTACACATATTTATAAACTAAACTACATAGTCAACGTCAAAATAACTTGATATGTTTGGCTCCACAAGCCAATATAGGTAAATACCTGATACTCCCTGCTTGATGGTAATAAACTGGTTTGCTGTCAGCTTAGTTTGTGGTATAAGTTCTCTCTTGTATGTCCCAAAGGTCGAGTCCTCGCTGTTTTCGGGTACCACCCGCTCGTCGCAGAAGGCTACCACCCACTGTGACCAGTCTGTGGCCACCCTTGGCAGACATTCCCACAGATAATTCATCACAGAACCGCCTATAAAATAAATATTTTATTTATTAACATAACAATGAATAAGTTTGGGGAACGCGAGCATGCTTCATTATCACACCAGACTCGATTAAGTTCGAAGAAGGAGCGAACATGAATTCGTCTCCAAGCATGGTGTGTCCGGCAATGGGTATCCCCTAGGCTATGACCGGCCATTTTAGCGAACATTGCCTCATTTCCAGTGGGCGTTTACGGGCCGAAATGATAACGAGCATATCTGTTCGTAGCCGAACATAAAAAACTATCGTTATTACAATCAATATTCAATAATGAATGACCTTGATTAACTTACCGGATACCCCGACGTAAAACTTTCCGCGGCTGTCGATGGCATCGTTTGATATCTTCTCTATGTATGAAGCTAGTTTATTTACTAGTTCTTCATCACTTACTATTATTGTCGTCATTTTTAATGATATACTTTCAAAATGTTTATTGTAGAGAAGTAATTCGACCCGACCAGCGAAATAGAAATGTCAAATTGGATTTTGAGGTTAGTAATGTCTGTCTGGAACTCTGGAATAACGTTATTCGCTTGTCATCTCAACGCGTTCCATACGTTTAAGTATCATATTATTATCATTACGATAAGATTATCAACCATATACATACTTGGAAAAAATAATTTAGTAATAAATAACTATGCGAATCGGAATTACGATAGATTTTCTATTCTCTAATATTGTATGTTTTTTTGTGTGTACAACTGTAGGTACGATCCCCTATAGTCCCTAACCTAATCCTATAGGGGATCGTACGTGATACTAAGTTATGTTATACCTTATACATGCCTAAATTTTATTTAGGCATGTATAAGGTACATAATATTAAATTTAGTTGTACTTTCTTTGCACGCGTTAGTTGGCTTTGTGACTATAATAATATTTTAAAGTGTAAAATTACCATATTCAAACATATAAAGTTATCATATTGTATTCATAACCTTACTTAGTTGACTGAGACCTAAATATTATAAGTACATACTTATTTATTTTGGAAAATAAAAATTTGAGTGACTGGAGTGGATGCTATTCATGTTACTCTTTTAAGTAGCTGAAACGCTCGTCGTAGCCATATTTTTCCATAATATTTTTCCATTGCTTAATTTCACGCTTTTACTGCTTAGGGCCCTTACGGGTAAGCAGGGTTTTTAACTCGATCTAACATAATATTTTAATTACCACTTCTTATTATGCTGATGTAATTGCCGTACCGTAGTAAATAAATTGTAAGCCCAAAGTTTAAAAATAGTAGTTTAAGAAAGCGTAAAAGTTATTTGTCAGAAGTGGGATTCGAACCCACGCCCACAGAAGTGGACTGCGACCTGAACGCAGCGCCTTAGACCGCTCGGCCATCCTGACATGACAATATCTGTCGAAATTACTGTGTGTTTACTATATCTGAACACGTGTGTGATGTAGCGTATATTTGAGTACCTATTATTACTAAGAATATTCCTATAAAGCATTTGACCTCCGAAAAATCCTATTATATTGTATAAATGTAATTGAATAAATATTTACTTTTAAAGAAAGCAGTGATTACCTCCACTTGTGAGGGGCAGGACACTTGGCAAGGTGGGATGACGGAAGGTGGACCAAAGCACTATCCGTGTAGTCGGCAGGGGAAGGGAGCAGAATGTTAGATTAGCTCAGGCCGATAAAAGTGACTTAAAAGGAGAAAGCGAAAGGAGTCGCTTAAAAGGGGGAAAGGTAAAAGTGGCTTATACTTAGCAGTGGGTGTACGTAGGCTGAGTAGATAGATAGCGAAGTAGGAACCTGATTATTTGTATATGGTCACTACTTAGAGATGTGTTCTAAGGCTTGGGAGTTTAGGTAGCCAAGAACTATCTATGGCAGCTAGCAAACAGTTAAGTATTCATTTTAGAAAATGAAGAACTATCGTAGACAGCAGTATTTTAGACAGGGTTGAAAGAAAAAATGAATAGTTTACTTACCATTAATACCTACTGCATGTTGGTAACGGTTCGTCGTCTTGTCGATTAAATATTTATCTGAGTTAGGTAGGGTAGGCAGTGTCTTTTTGTCTTTATGAACAGCACGCCACTGATCGTAGACAACATGCCTGATCTATCTGCTAGATCACACATGACACAACACACGTCTATCGACTTATTTCTGTTCCACGACGGTAAATTGTGTTGACCCTTAATACGTTATTCTAAGATAATAATAATGTACTCCTGACCGATTTCGGTCACGGCGGGCGGCCAATCTCACCGGAGATTAGCCAACTACGCAGGAGATATTATAAAGCACAAGTGTATGCGCAAACACAGGTGCTCTCTCTGTTCCTTCATTCTCATAGTCCGATGGGACGGCAATCCGACACGACCGGAGAGAGATCAGGTGCAGGACCAACGGCTTTACGTGCTTTCCGAGGCACGGTGTGTATTTACATACACGAAGATCCAGACCCGAAACAACTATTTGTAGATCATACAAATATTTGTTCCGTGCGGGAATCGAACCCGCGACACGTAGCGCAGCAGTCGATCTCTCAACCACTGCGCCAACCGTGCCGTCAAAGTCTAAGATAATAAGATATCGACATATAGCTTGCATTGCGGATGAGGCTGGTCAGACAACTATAGTAGGAGAAGCAGTGGAGACGTAATGCATAAGGGCAACAGCGAGTCCTGTGGCGTGTTGGGCTTGTGTTTAGCTATGCCAGGCAATAGTGCCTATCGTAAATGTTGACGGAAATTACTGCACGATACAAATTGTATTTATAATCTACAGATAGTTTCGAGTGTGGGTGTGTGTGTATTTATTATGTAGGTATATAACTGTAGATACCCATGATCATTGCCGGATTAAGCAAGCGCGGGGCCCGTAGCAAATTCTATCGGGGGGCTCTTGATCTGCTATGGGCTCTTAAGTATAAAGTGACTTTTTGTAGAACTTGTGCGTTTACCGTATGACATTTTGTGTTGTATTTTCATAATAAGTTTCACCCAAAAAGTTATGCTGAGGTGGCGGTGGGCGGGTTTGGATACGCGGGGCCCGTAGCAATTGCTACTCTTGCTGCGTGGTTAATCCGGCACTGCCCATGATACAAGAGAAATGCAAGAGTGGGTCACAGTTTTATAGCGATTACTCGAAACCTGGCTACATCGGATGTTAATGACGACAGAAAATTCTGAATGGCATTATAAAGAGGTGACAATGATTGCTACTCATATACGAACGTCCGACATCAACCGGCGGGCTTCGGCCTTTGGAAGATTCTCCCTTCTCAATGAAGTAATAACATACCTTGCTCCTCCATAGTTTAAAAAAATAATGATGTATAAATACCGCTAAATGGGACATAAAAGTTGCAAGCTGCGGATCGAGAGGTACTGGGCTCGATTCTCAATTTGAGAAAGCTTTAATTGAAGATAGAAATCTCTTGAGTTCATTTTTAAGTGTAGTGTCTACAAACTAGCTTGAAAAGCATTACCCTCATTCGTCAGTCGGTTCGTTGATAAAAAGATGCGCGCATGGCTCTGCAGCTACTTATGCCTACTTCCCCGGGTGAACGCGGCGAAGACTGTTGTGCGCTCTGGACTTATCAACATGGACCTTGCACCGCATTTTCCCAGAGTGAGACTAAAGACACTGCCACATGGCTACCTGACGGTCTCAGCAAGTCGGTATCGCACCGCCGAACATCAGTGTGAACCGTTCTTGTAGAGGCCGCCGTTCGGAGGTTGTCACGCTACAACCATGCGCGCACCCGTTTACTTAGCTCAAAATTGCATTTACCTCACTAATTCATGTCTCGAGTTCGGAATTTTACTTTTTTTTTAATCTGAGTCAGTTTTTTGTGTTTTTTTACTTTAAAATTATGTTTCTTTGATACATTTATTACTGTATTGTCTGTTACAGTCTATAATTAATATTATTATACTATGATTAGTTCACGTCTTTCACATGTACTGTAAGCGCTGTTGTACGGATTTATGTCATACGAAACTGACATAAATTTTGATTAAATGAGGTCATGTAACCAAAACACTATTAATTTGGCTATTATTAATGTGAATATGGATACGAACATCATTCTAGGCAAGTGTTGGAGCGCTATTGTAGTGACGAGTAGATGTACTAATAAGGATATACATTTTAGATAGCATTGTTTTATCAAAAAGCAATATAAAGTAATTCAAATATCGATACATGTAATATTTTGTTCAAATAAACTAATTTATACGTAAAAAAATAACTATCTCTAAAATTAATTTAAGCATTATCATAAAGCTTGCTCTACTGGATAATAGATGGCGCTGTCAGTTGTAAACGTATCTCGATAAAAGTGAAAGTGAGACGAAACGCAATGAAAACGGGCACGGTGACCGCGACGTACGGTTGTTGACCGTCAAAAGTGAGCGCTGACGTAATCACGGTAATATCAGTAAGGGCGGCCTCGCGACTTGCTTCGGGACTCGATTCTCGTTTTGTTTACAGGGTTTAGGTACCTACATATTTTTGATATTATTTAGGAATATTTGTGATAGTTTTGACTCAATTACCATCAACTTTGGTTTCATTTAGTTTTACAACATCAAGTGAATAAACTACGTGTGGATAAAAGTTACGAGTGAAAGCTGGAACTTTAAACACTTTGTACAATTTATTTTGAGGACTCCTTGGAACTAGGTATTTATTTTGAAGACTGCCTCCTTGTTCTAGTCGCCGCAGGTACGACTGCTGAGCGTGAGGTCCTGAGTTCGATACCCATAAAGTTTTAATGAGTTCTATACGGAAATTCTGTAGCAGCACGGAGTCTGGAACTGTGTCCGGTAGATGGCAATAGGCTCGCCCCCTATTACAATAGTACACTTCTGCAGACCCCTTCTGGTATACAGGTGTTACTTTTTTTTTATTTATCGAAATACATTATGTTTTAATTACTGAATAGGTAAGCCCTTAATTCTTTTTGGTAATAAAAAATCAGAAATAGCATAATATTGTACATAGATATGTGGCGAACCACTATATTTAAATGTCACCAGTGGTCGCCAGATTATAAACTGACAACACTGATTTTAATCTCTAGACCGGGGACTCTATGGTTTTTTGATTGTTTTGTTAAGTAGAGACATATTAAGTAGCTTTCTATCGATAGTGAAAAACTGCAACTATTTTCCTATGTGATCACCTTATGTTAAATGTGCCAAGTGTAGATATATATTACACTTATCATTCTGGAACCGTCGTTTCATTCTTATCAAGCAACCAACTTTGGGCGCCGACTATGCGCCTTATTGGTGACCCCGAAATAGAAGAACACGATCGGCATCAAACGCCGCTAGAATAACACGAGCCCCAGAGTTTTGCACTCAAGAAAACAATACAAAGTTCGCGCAACGCAGCGAGCTCGCAAAGTAACTCATCGTTGGTCTACTGGTACATTTTGCCACCTAACTCGCGAGTTTGTCGTAGAGCATTGGAACTTCGGAGAAAACCTTATCTAGCTAGCATTCGTCAAATATTGACGGGTGTTAATTGTGTGAAATAATAAAGTGTTTTCAGTGTTTGGTATCTGTGATTGTGAAAAAAATTAAAAACTCAGGCAAAACACGAATAATTCGCGATTCCAGCGTCATTTTTTCTGTGCGGCCCAACGAGAAAGCATAAATCGCGCGAAGTTTGACACTTCGACACTGTCACCTGTCACTTCGTCCGTGACATTTGGACGTCCATGCTGCGTTCCAGAGATTTCGTACTAAGTGCGTTCCATTTCTCATTAAAGAAAAGTGCGTTTTGAAACTTTAACTGATGTTTACATCGAGAACCTGTAAGTTTTTATGAACTTTTGTATGGACATCTTTACTGCAATATTGGACTAATTATTCTTAAGCCTTAACTTCTGACATTTATTTAAAATATAATATTTTTGTCATTCCGTTTATAAATGAATGCTGTAGGATATTATGTAGCTATATTGGTTTAACTTACATTCTTCCAAAACATATTTTCCAAAAACTTCCTCATTTAGTTTTCAACAATTTATTGATTATTTTGTTATTTGCCAGCTTATTTTCTGGACTATTACTTACTGCATGTACCAAGTTTTAGTTATATTTTTTAATGAATGTGCATTGTTATAGAAGTTTATTATTGGTTTTAATGGTGTGATAATATTTGTATAATTGTATTGTAATTCCACAATTTTAAGATCATACTTTATTTAATATAAATTAACATAATGTCTGATGAGGAAAAAGATGTCTTCTGTGACCCCGAAGCTGGAACTGGTGGTGGACAGTTAGCAAGTAACCCTTCCACGTCTAATTCTCAAAGTATTTTAGTCAATAGAGTTTCTATCCGTGTTCCTCCATTTTGGCCTGATCGGCCTGGTCTCTGGTTTGCTAGCTTAGAAGCTCAGTTTCACATAAATAGCATCACTCAAGAAATGACAAAATATTACTATGCCATCAGTCAACTTGACACCAAATCTGCAATTGAGGTGGAAGATATGATCATTGAACCACCTAAAGAACAGCCTTATTCTACATTAAAGAAAGCCCTAATATCGCGATTCTCAGACTCTTACGAGGAAAAAATAAGAAAGCTTCTTGAGAAAGAAGAGATGGGAGACAGAAAGCCTTCATCATTCCTGCGGCACCTTCGTACCCTGGCTGGGGCATCTTTCCCAGAGCAGCTGCTTAAAACAATTTGGACAAATAGGTTGCCTCATCAGATACAGGGTATTCTCGTTGCACAAACCCAGTCTGCTCTTCAGGACCTTGGTGATTTGGCTGACAAGCTGCAGGAAATCAGCCCGCAACCAGTGAACACCCTCAACGTTCATGCCACCAGTAGGGCACCCTCAACTGACGATGACACCAAAGAGCAGGTGAAGTTGCTTCAGCGGCAGGTTGCTGACCTAACACGGTTGGTCACTAACCTAGCTACAAGTGGAATTCGTAGACGGTCAACAAGCAACAATCGCAGTCGCTCACGCTCACCAGACAACCCGGTTTGCTGGTATCATGAGCGATTTTCAGCAAAAGCAACTAAATGCGTGAAGCCTTGTTCCTGGCCTGACACTGCGTCATCATCCAATAACCAGGGAAACTTTGCAAGCAATCAGTAATGGCGACTACTGACTGCTCCTTGACCAGTCGCCGATTATTCGTGACTGACCGGTATTCGAGCCGTCGATTTTTGATTGACACCGGATCCGATCTTTCTTGTCTTCCTAGGCAGCATGTTCAAGGAAAGAAACAACCACTTCCTTACGAGTTGATCGCAGCTAATGGTTCAAAAATCAACACATTTGGACTTGTTGAACTAAAACTAAATTTAGGGTTGCGACGCGATTTCACTTGGAAGTTCGTCGTTGCCGAAGTAGGTACACCCATCATTGGCTCAGATTTCCTAGCTTTCTATAATCTGTTGCCAGATTGTGCTCACGGTCGATTACGGGATGACAAAACTGGGTTATCTACGAGCACCGAATTTTCGTCCATCGACCAGCCTAGTATAAAGCTTATTCACGCTCCTGACTCTCCATACGCTCATATCTTAGCCGAGTTCCCCAGTGTGTCACGACCTTCTGGAGCTCCCAAAGATCCGAAACATAAAACGGTGCACTACATTAACACGACCGATGGCCCACCAGTGACAGCACGACCGCGTCGCCTTGCTCCGCAAAAGCTTCGAGCAGCTCAAAAAGAGTTCGAAGATATGGTTCGAGTGGGTACAGCAAGACCTTCCAGTAGCTCATGGTCCTCAGCACTACATCTGGCACTTAAAAAAGATGATACCTACCGCCCTTGTGGAGACTACCGAGCATTGAACGCCCGCACCATTCCGGACCGCTATCCTGTCCGTCATATAGGGGATTTTTGTCAGAACCTTTCTGGATGCTCAGTATTCAGCACTTTAGACCTAGTTAAAGCTTACCAACAAATACCCGTTAATCAAGACGATATTTGCAAGACAGCGATCATTACACCCTTCGGGCTATTTGAGTTCCCTTATATGACCTTTGGCCTTAGGAATGCTGGACAGACATTTCAAAGGTTCATTGACGAAGTGGTGCGCGGTCTCGACTTTTGTTTCGCATACGTTGACGACATACTCGTGTATTCAAAAAACGCAAATCAACATGCCGAACATCTCAGACTCTTGTTTCAGCGACTGAACGAATATGGAGTTATTATCAATCCAGCCAAGTGCATTTTTGGTGCAGAGGAAGTGAGTTTTCTTGGCTACCGCATTAACGCTACAGGCACGTACCCTCCCAAAGAACGTATAAAGGCGCTTGTCGACTTTCCTCTCCCCAAGACAGTTCAAGGCATGCGCAGATTTCTGGGCATGATAAACTATTATCGCAGGTTCTTGCCCGCAGCCGCCAAATACCAGGCGCCCTTAATTGACGCGGTTGTTGCAACTAACAGCAAAGGCGCAAAGCCATTTCCATGGACGCCTGAGCTTGAGCAATGTTTCGAAAACTGTAAGAAGAGTCTATCTGCCGCCACCATCTTAGTACACCCAAACTGTGAGGCTCCCTTGGGACTATTTACCGACGCCTCTAGCGTCCACATTGGATCATGCCTCCAGCAACAGGTTGACAACGAATGGCGTCCTCTCGCTTTCTTTAGTAAAAAACTGACCGACCAGCAAGCACAGTGGCCAGCTTATTACCGAGAGTTACTGGCGGTCTATGAAAGCGTGCAACACTTCCGCCACGTCCTCGAGGTCCAGCATGTTACCATTTTCACGGACCACAAGCCGCTGCTGTACGCTTTCATGCAGCGCCGGGAAAAACTTCCACCTTCTCAATTAAACCAGCTATCTTTTATAAGCCAGTTCACCACAGATATTAAGTATATTAAAGGGGAGGACAACGTCGTTGCCGACGCAATGTCGCGCGTTGACGCCATCGTCATCGAGCAAGATTACGAAGCCCTTGCCAAGTCGCAAGAGACAGATCAGGAGCTGTTAAACCTTCGTCAACAAGGCTCCAGCCTACAATTAATAAATGTAAATATCCCCGAGACTAACATCTCCGTCACCTGCGACGTGTCAACAGGAAAACCTCGTCCATTTTTGACCCTCCCCTTCCGTAGAGCATCTTTCTACAAATTGCACAATTTAAGTCACCCTGGCGCGCGTGCCACTACCCGTCTCGTAACCGAACGATACGTTTGGCCTTCCGTCAATAGAGACTGCAACGAGTGGGTACGTACTTGCGAGGCATGTCAACGCGCCAAAGTGTCGCGTCACAATTTCTCCCCTCTCGGAAGTTTCAACCTGCCATCCGGTCGATTCAAGCATATACACATCGATATCATCGGTCCACTTCCCTATTCAAATGGTTTCACTTACTGTCTCACTGCGGTTGACAGATACACACGATGGCCGGAAGCATGGCCTATGGCCTCTATTACGGCGGAGGAAGTGGCAGATACGCTGGTGACTGGGTGGATATCCCGCTTTGGTGTCCCAAGCACTTTGACAACCGATCAGGGGCGTCAATTTGAGTCTGTTTTGTTCAAGCGCCTTATGAACGTGTGCGCAACAAAGAGGGTTCGTACAACCAGTTACCATCCTTGCGCTAACGGCATGGTAGAACGCATGCATCGCCAGCTCAAAACTTCTTTGATGTGCCATGCCCAAACATGGACAAAGGCACTACCACTAGTACTTCTTGGCATGAGGACGGCGCTCAAAGAGGACCTAAATACTTCGTCCGCTGAGCTCGTCTATGGAGAGCCACTCCGTCTTCCGGGAGAACTCATCGTGCCACCCGAAGAACCCAGATGCCTAAGTGATGCCGTGGATTTCGTCACGGAACTAAGAAGCCGGATGGAAGTTTTACGCCCAATACCAGCATCGCGACACGCTCGACCGTCCTCCTTTATATTCAAAGATTTGGCGACGGCGACGCATGTCCTGCTCCGCGACGACACGGTACGACGGCCGTTGCAACCTCCCTATACGGGACCACATCGTGTCTTGAGAAGAAAGGATAAGACGCTCACCCTGGACGTGAATGGCAGAGAGACTACGGTAAGCGTAGATCGGGTTAAACCCGCATACTTGGATGCTAACGGGTCGTCGGCCAATGAATCATCAGCCTCACCAAATGCTCCAGCTCCCGTTCTAGATATTCCACCACCTCCGGCTACTGTCACCACCAGAACAGGTAGACGGGTCAAGTTTAGAGACGTTCTAGATTTATAGTGTAGATTATAGTTTTCTTTTATTTTACCTTTTTCTTCTTTCCCCTTGTTTTTGTATACCTTTCCTTACTCCGTGGGGGGGTGGTGTGGCGAACCACTATATTTAAATGTCACCAGTGGTCGCCAGATTATAAACTGACAACACTGATTTTAATCTCTAGACCGGGGACTCTATGGTTTTTTGATTGTTTTGTTAAGTAGAGACATATTAAGTAGCTTTCTATCGATAGTGAAAAACTGCAACTATTTTCCTATGTGATCACCTTATGTTAAATGTGCCAAGTGTAGATATATATTACACTTATCATTCTGGAACCGTCGTTTCATTCTTATCAAGCAACCAACTTTGGGCGCCGACTATGCGCCTTAGATATATTACTGGACCATCGAAGTCGTTTTGAATGTCTACATACATAACACAGGAGTGTTAGATTTACATATTTTTGTATGGATCAGTATTTGAATACCATCAAAGGTGTAGGTAAACATCGTAAGGAAACCTGCGCAACTGGGAAGATCGTAAAAGCATTACAAAATCTAGGTCAGCTTGGCGGATTTAGGACGTCATCATCAGCCAGAAGACGTCCACTGTTGAACGAAGGCCTCCCCCAAGTGAGGGGGTTTGCCATAATCCCCACGCTTGGCAGGCGGCTTGGGGATCGCAGTGGCTCACCGATTAGTGAGAGGACGCTGCTGCCCGTCCTCCGGTGTCTGGTCGCAGTTTTAAGACGTACCCGGGTCAACGATTTAGGACGTAACCCTTCTCATTCGAGGCCTGTAGGGCAGACTCGCCTAATTGTGTGGCAGACCTTGTTCCATGACTCAATTTCTAAACGATCAGATGATGCTCATTAAACTCTGTCGAGCAAGCGTTTGAACATCCTCGGATTACGTAGGTAACTTAATAAAGCGAAAGAAGAAAAAAAAGTTTGCGTAAGACCATCGGGATCAACTGCTTAATGTGTTTTCCGAGGCATGGATGGGTCTCGATATGTGAAAATGGCCACCCATTCTTGGACTGACCGCAGATCGACTGATCTGAGCGGTATAATGTAGCCACGAGCCTCTCACGGTGTATATAATCACGGTTTTAAGTCTATCTGCTATACCGAGTAAATTTTTTTTTGTAAATTACCTTTCCCCCTCTCTAGTAATAACTTCTGTATCGTGTGTGCGTTTACTAAACCCAAATATTCACATACACAAACATCCAGCCCTGGAACAAATATTTGGTACGTACCTGAATTGAACCTGCGATACACAACGCAGCAGTCGATCACTCAACCATTGCGCCAATTCTGCCGTCATAAGCAATGAAACTGTTGTAGGCTAATGTAAAAAATAAAACTGCAATTATAACTATACTCTCTATATTATTTGCACGAAACCCAATCAATTTCTCAGTGTTAAATACTTAAATCTGATAATCCATTCCTGAATACTGTCACACATTGATATATTTTCTAATATTTGTTCTTAACCTTTGATTACTGGCGTGGTTTAGGTCGTAGATAGTGAAGTGACGTCTCTAGGACAACTGCAGAAATTATCCGTAAATAGTGTTTTTAGGAACTAATAACAACATTATTTAATTAAAATATACATATAATATTCTTACTGTTAATTAACGTGTCTCAAAATCCCGAAGCTAGCGGACAGGGCGGGGGTGTAACGCCAAAGGTGAATAATTAAGACTAAAATTTGATCACTTGTCGTCTGTTGACACCCAAGTCAGTACTTAAAGGTTAAACCACTTGCCAGTCTTTATCCCAAAGACCTTAGTAACCTTTTACATAAAACCTCTACAGTATCATGTACTGTATTGTACATATGTGTAACAAACTATATTCCCCACAGTAGACATGCCCAGGTGTTACATAAAAATAATTATTCTTTTTCTTCTGTCGTATCTACACAAGTTATCACATGAGAATCGCTCATGCCGTAATGGAAAAATTAACAATAATAATAAATGTATTTACGTATGTAAAGGTTGTATGTGTTTATTTGTCTCAATATCTCGCTAACCTCCGCAACGACCATTGACGTTTAAATGTGGAGGTGAAGCTAACCATATGAACCACAGGCGTTTCTTCTGCGATTAAATGCCAATTTATTATGAGAGCACGCAATTTTTACTGGACATGTGTGTTAAGCTCTAGTGCCTATTTAGCTAAGAGAAAATTAGATGAAAGTGAACGAGTATTTTAAATATTTCATGTTAAAGATGGCTTAAGACTAGCTAAAAGAGTTTAACTAAAAGTTTTCATACAAAATGCGTTAACGTTTTTACCCCACTAAACATGAGCTGATTTTTTATATATGTTTTATAGATACAATAAAAAAAAAATAGGTTGTCACGTTTTTGTTTTTTAGATATTGTTCATAGATTGAGAATTATTAAACCACAAAAAGGTTTTTTTTAACTTAAAATCTACCTTATACCCAGTTGATAATTCGTGATAATTATTAAATTAATCAAAATTTTGAAAAAACAAAACCTGTCTAGTCTACCTAATTTATAATCTGACAAAACGATAGAGATCAAACTCAATTAACACTGAGAAAGCAGCGGCCGGTAGTGAATCTGTTGATCGTATGCGTGGCTGTTGAGCTTGAGGTTCTGGATTCGGTTCCCATGTCGGGCAAAGTGTCATTGGGATTTTTTAAAATTCTTAATCGCCCGGAGTTTGGCATTTTTTCATAGAGATCGCTCTCTATTACATTGGACTTAATAATAGCATCGGAGAAATGTTGGTACACAAAAAATAATCCTCTACTTAACCGTTTATTGATGTTAAATATACTGTTAACTTACATTATAAGTAATTGAAGTAAATACATGATGCCTGCGTGTACATCAACACTGCAATAGACCTATTACCGCCTGAAGAAAGGAATGAATGAATACACTTGTAACAATACGTGATATGTGCCCTTTCTTGTTTTCGCGGTGAGAATTTTCATGCACCATCCTCATATCATCAAGCGTTCATATAGGTTACTGTAACCGCTCCAACAGGCGGACTATATGCTTGGTTGCCACTGAAGCGGTATGAAAATAAAACTAAATTGTCTGACATCATTACGAAACTGTCTGAAGTCTGCAGAAAAGACTTAAATCTATTTGGATACCGTAAATTGGGACTTACATTTGTTTTAGAAATTTGACAGTAAGAGTATCCATGGAGTTTGGAGCTACTATAGACTCAACTTTTAGAAATGCTTGTAAAGGCCCATTTGAAAAATAAAACTTGACTTTGTTTGACAAATTCGAAAATACCTTTGCTATTGAAATTATACTACAGTGCCACCGATAAAAAGCAGTTAATTTATACGAGAAGCATACGATTACCTTATAAATCCCAATCAACCCCATCAACATCATAATCATCAGCCCAAATTCGTCCATTGCTGGACATAGGCTCCCAGTAAGCGCCACTGAGCCCGGTCTGCGGCTCTCCACATCCACTTTCTTCCAGCCACCTTTCGCAAGACATCGCTCCATCCGGCTCCATCGAATTAACCCCGCGGTATTCAAATTACTCCGTTTTATTGTAATATAAGTGTGACAGAAATATACACTGGCTAATTAGAGGCTGCGCCTTAAGCAATGAGCCAATGGTTCGCCTTTTTACGTCGCCCCAAGCGTTCGACCTCAGTGTCAGGTTATCCTAATAGCCCTGGTACATAATCATTATTTTGTTGACAATTATATTATAGCTACCAATTATATTTTATAGGTGTACAGAGAAATTATATAAAATTCAGCTTTACTGAGTGTTGTATCTGGAGGAGGTTCTAGGAGCCGAATCCTCAAACTAAACTGCAATCGAAACTGACTTTTGGAGTCTAAAAACTGTCCAAAATTCTGATCACCTGCGTTTCAATTTGATTGTATTTAGTGGGATAGGTCCTATATTGCACACAATTTCATCGTTGTTGCTGATTTTGACAGATCTAAAACTATAAATGTCATTTTCGATTTTCATTTAATTAGATTTTTTTAACCTATATTAGACAGTGTTTCTTCAACCCATCATTAATACTGGACTTCTAAAAAATATGGTAATGCTATGTCCCCGTAATACGATGATAGGTACTTGGTTTATATTAACATTATGTATACATACGTAATATATTGGGCTATTGGAACCTAAACGCCTTGTAAGTGGTTAAGTTACATACTTGCACAGAGGAAAAGGTTTTTGATTTTCTGTATTTTTGCAGCCGCGAACTTTTCCTAGTGAAGAGATAGTTTGATACTGACGAAAGCAGGGTGAAATATGATTAGATGGTTTGGCGAAACTACGGAAGGGCTATGTGGCTAGGGGTTTGCGAGGGCTAGAGGAAGCACCAACAGACTCGTAGATCTGTTCCAATTCGTAGTTTTTGTAAGAGCTCAAAGAAAATCGTCAATATATTTTTAGGATCAAAAGGTCAATTTTTACGGCGATGTGTACTCGCCTTTAAACACATGTGTACAGGTTGCACTTGACACACATAAGATACGCTTTCTGCACGATATTGATACATAATGTTATATATGTGTAAATAACACTAGTAAACGCCCGCGGCGCGTCCTCGCCTTCGAGGAATGTCAGACCATTTTGGATGTCAAAAAGTTGTGCGGAAATTATTATTTTGGCACACCTTGCTGTATAAATAGGCTGAATGGAATAAGCCCACCGAGATATATGTTGCCATGTTATAATACAAAAACTATCCCCGATTAATCAAATGGGAAAAGCCTTGCCTTTATACCTAGCTTCTTAATCTTTTCCGAGTTACAGGCTAGTCATACAGCTATCCTGCAATCCATATATGTACATAGCATTCAACGTTGTTAACACTGAATCGATTGATTCTGATACTCTTGTCAAACCTACCGATCTGTTGGGGTAACCTTATGTATGTATGTATGTACATTAAAAATTAACTGAATCACTCACTTACTTTAAACCATAGCTACAGACAAAAATTACGTTAAAATTTTTTCGTGGGATCTAAAAAAAATTTTCTAAAATTTCAGCTCCTAAGGGGGTGTAATGGGGTTTCAAAATTTGGATGAAAAATCTTTCTATGTGGGTGCAGTCACGGCAACAGGTTTTTAAGTAAAAGGTAAGGCGAAGGCCCACCTCTGCTCTTACCATGGGTGTAGAAAAGGGTACTTAGTATGGTAGATATGTTGAGAAGACTAACAACATTCTTCTTTAACAACACACCGGAATAACCAATCCCTTAAGACATGCATGATTAATTTTTCTTTATTACTACAGACTGGTAATTAAATTAACATAGGTCTACAGTAAACGATGTTTTTAAGGTGAAAATCCCTTAAATCCCACGGCAAGTTCTATTTATTTTATCCTCATCTCTGTACTAGTAGTAGTCTCGTCTATACTATTAAAAGATTCTATATATGCTCACAACTTCGCGTTATATAGGGACATATGTGCCTTTAGTCATAGATCTGCATTGAGGAGGTTGATCAGGCCACGATACTTCAACCAAATCAATAAAACACTAGTACCATACTATATATTTTTTACCAAAATATCGATTTTAATTTTTAAATGCAGTCTCAATCCTAAAAATTGTTCAATATCACATTTTATTGCAAAAATAAAAAAAAACCCATAGCAGCATTAAGTTTTCTGTAACGATGAGTCAGATTACAAGACTATAAATTATTCTGATATCTTCGCTACCATATGTTTTCCTCTGGCGGGCACCTGTTGAAGGCTTCTCGATGGTCGTGACTGTCGCGTCACGAGCGGCGTCTGTTTAGGCCACAGTTTGATAGCTCGGACGCATCTGACCTTATCGGGACCACCAGAGGTCGCTGTGACGAGGATTAAGCTTTTTTGGACCAATTAGGGGTTTTATGGTCTTTGAAATGCATAACATTATTGCTTAACAATGTTATTATAGCCTTAATCAGTCATAATGTATTCAAAGGATATTTTATATCTAGTCCATGAGAGAGAGATTAAAAAGGCCGTTTGTTATTTTAATGCAAAAAGGAAAACGTAAAGGACAGTGGCAATATCGAAATCATTGCCAAGCGTGGTATTTTCACGGAGGGTATTTTACATATTTTACAACCGAAATTATATTTCTCTAACCTTACGTGTAGACGTTTACATAGCATCATGCCTGTATTCCCCAAAGGGTTAGGTAGAGGTGTAGTATTGTACACTTACACTTCGCCGATGCCGTAATTGAGTTTCATGTAATAGGGGGCGAGCCTATTATCGTCTATCAGGCATAGTTCCAGATTTCGTGCTGCTAATGAGAATTTTCATACAGAAAACCCCAATAACGTTTTTTAGGTGTTATTGTGTTTATTGTTTTAGTGGAAATGTTTTAGTGGTCGCAAGCGTGACTACTGAGCGTGAGGTCCTGGGTTCTATTCCCGGGTCTGGCAAAGTGTTATTGCATTTTCCGTATGAGAATTCCCAGTAGCAAAACGGAGTCTGGAACTGTGCCCAGTAGATGGCAATAGATTCGCCCCCTATTATATGTATAGGACTCAATAACGGCATCGGCGAAATGTGGGGTCTCTGCCTAACCCTTCGAGGAGTACAGGCGTGATACTATTTTCCTCAGTATATGTACATACATAAAGTTAATTGCTGAATACATCAATGTCCCTGAGTGGACTACCTATATCAGGCCGAATACTTAAAGATAGAACTTATTTGCTTAGCTCGTACGTCCATGTTATCGCAGATATCAATCTACGCTTTATTTAGCAATATGTTTAGGTAGCGTCAGCAAAATAATCTGTTTGAAAGCACGTTACATAATTTAATCTTTACATTTAATAAAAGTATAACAGGCCGATGTCTGTACATTATAGATATTGGAGAAAAACTAATATGAGGAGTCTTTATTCGAACAACAGAAGACATACCAAGAGTTTTTAGAATTTTTGTCTGTCTGTCTGTCTGTCTGTATGTTTGTACACGTATCACGCAAAAACTTCTACATGGAATTGAATGCAGTTTTCACCGATGTATTGCTAGAAATCTAACTTAAAATATAAGCTTCATTTTACCGCGGGAAAATATCAGATTCTGAGATTCTATCAAATTCCACGCGTACGAAATCGCGGGCAAAAACTAGTATTTTATAAATATTTTATACTTACATAGCATTAACCCTGCATTAAGGTTTAGGCAGAGGTGTACTGCGTACATCCACACTTCACCGATGCCGTTATTGAGTCCTATGTAATAGGGGGCGAGTCATCTACCGGGCACAGTTCCAGACTCCGTGCTGCTATTGAGAATTTTCATACAGAAAAATCCAATAACACTTTGCCCGGCCCGGGAATCGAATCCAGGACCTCACGCTCAGCAGTCGCGCCTGCAACCACTAGACCAATGTTGCAGTCAGTACTTTTTTCTCTTAAAACTTTCCAGTGTCACTGGTCCCTTAGTCTTAGAACATTCTTTTTGGCTCCTGATAACATACTCTGCTACGAATTAAAAACTTATGGGGATTCATAATCGAATGAAAGTCATAATTTACTAACTTAAGTCTCGTACTAGCTGCGATTCGATGCAGTCGTGCTGCTGACGCGTGTAATTTATTTAATACAAATCGTTTAAGCGCGGCGCAAGCCGTTGCTTGTCTTTTTAATCGCCATGAGTGAACAACTTGTGGCGAATGAACTGCTGGCGTTCCTGCAGCAGAAACTGGACGTGATGGACGAGGTGTCCGCTGTCCAGATCTGCGCAACAAACTTCAGCGAGGATGACGTCGCTGCTTCCAAGCAGCTGCTGTACCGGTTGCTCAACAAGTGCGACCAGATGGTGTCCCGCCGGCGTGACGGGACAAAGAAGAGCATCCAAGACATCATCACGCTACTAAAGGAGACCGATCCGGACGACGTGCCAACGTTTGTGGCGAAGAATCTGAATAAGCTTCCGCCCGTCACCTTCGACCACGTCGACGTTACAAGCCTGTTGAAAGACATCGTCTTTCTAAAGGCAAGTCTTGCGGATGTGCAGAGGAAGTTAGATGCATCCCAAATTACTGTCGCCGATTTGCGCAGCGAACTCAATGAGTTGCGTAAATCGGCAACGGTAACTGGGTCACCGGCGGGTGCATTGAACGTAAACATGCGGCGCGGAGCATGCCTCGATGTATCGAGTGCAAGTTTCGCGTCAGCAGTTTTGTCATCATCGCCGCTGTCACCGCCGAATGCTGAGCCGGCACAGTGCGCGCCTCGCGCGCCCCGCTGCCCCGCTCCCGTCCCTGCGGGACCTCCCGTCACAGCCGCTCGACCGCTAGACAAGCTGCTTGATTCTGCAGTCTCGACGAAACATCAAGGTGTTCATCGAGATTACGCCGGCGTCGCCAGGAGCACAATCAGTGCTACTAAGAAGCCCGTGCCCGTAAAGGAACCGAATCGGGCTGACGATGATGGGTTCGTGACGGTGCAAAGGAGGAAGCGCCGTCAGCGAACAAACAAGAATCGCTGCGGCACGGCTCCGGCGGAGCCCAACATAAAAATACGTGCTGCAAAGCCGAACACCCCGGTGTACATCTCCCGCCTACACTACACCACTAAGGCGGAGGACATTGTGGAGTACGTGCGTCAGAAGTTGAAGTACGCCCCGAGAGTGCAGCTGCTGGAGTCGCGCCATAACGCCAACTTCAAGGCGTTCGTGGTGCGAGTGCCAACGTGTGTTCTGCACCTCGTGTTGGATGAGAACTTCTGGCCACAGGACGTGGTGTTCCGTCGCTTCCGCGGGCAAGTGCCACCCGAGCGCACAGTGACATAGTGCATAGGAAGTGATACTAACATAGATTTAAGGTTCTATATACTAACAAGTTTTGTATATAATAATATATATGTTAGTCTGTAAGGTATATATCTATGGGCCAATGTAGCCTGAAAATAAAGGTATTTTGATTTGATTTGATTTTGATTTGATTAAGTTTACCAGAGGCAATCTTGTTACTTTCTTTTCAATTTAGTAGCGAAAACTTAAGTTATCTCCGAGAGAACTGAAATACTACGTCAATCTTGTCTGTTTCAATTTAATACCTAATTTTTACTTTACTCAAAAAAGCACGATTATTACCTTACGCGGTTATATCATCGTGATACTTAGTGCTTTTATTCCTTTTCACTACATTTTAGTTCGATTTTTCTTCAACTTTTCATTACAATAACCTAACCCACTATTAAACTTTCAACTACTCAAGTGACGTCAATCAGTCAATATATTAAACACTAGCTTTTGCCCGCGACTTCGTCCGCGTGACCTACATATTATATAGTAATAATTTAACCACTGGGATAATCTATCTATCAGTGTTTTTTTTTTTTTTATTGGATCTTTAGTACCAGATTACCCTAAACAACCCCTACATACAAACAAACAAATTTTACCTCTTTATAATATTAGTATAGATTTATTTACACGCAACATTAACATGCTGACGGTACCTCTCTCGAATGTGTGTCGATAGAGCTGGGCGCGGCGTTGCGTGCGAGATCCGCGTGTGCTGACCCTACCCACCCAGTACACCCAGTACTCTGGACGCAGGTTGCGAGTTGTACTTGTACAAGGATATGTTTACTGCTAGCCTGATCTAGATTTAGCAAATAATACCAGTGCGATAATACTTACAAATATGGCAGTATTTTGGCCTAGTTGTTGATTGTCTCCGGGTTACAAGCGATTATTATATTCGATGGATTTATTCCTAATTTATATGCACATCAGAAAGCACATTCACAGAAAACACACTAGCACATTACCACAGCAGAAATATTGTCCGAAACGCCTATCTCTAAAACAATACATTTGAAAACATATGACATCATCATCATCAGCCAAAAGACGTCCACTGCTGAACGAAGGCCTCCCCGAAGGGGGGGGGGGGGGTTGCCATAATCCCCACGCTTGGCAGGCGGCTTGGGGATCGCAGTGGCTCACCGATTAGTGAGAGGACGCTGCTGCCCGTCCTCCGGTGTCTGGACGCAGTTTTAAGACGTACCCGGGTCATATGACATCAACCCCCAGCGATTTGGGCTCACTCGGATCACGTGGCGGATTACACCCCAGACTTTCTCTCAGTATCGACATCCAGCTGTGGAAACAATAACCAAAATAGCTGTCACATTTGAATTTTCCATAGACATGATCTTAAACCATCGGTCTTCGGGTCCCAAGAAGGAGAAACAAAATATTTAGTATTATATCAGTAAAAGGTCATTCCAGACGATACCCGACATTGTTCCCACATAAAGCCTTATGAGAATTTGTCTGGATTTAACTGGATTTCTCCGAGTTAGTTATAGGAAACGCGGGCGTCATCTGCAAAAGCGACTGAAAATTTAATTGTAAAAGAAACAATTTCATTTCAGTATTGTAAAGCTTTTTCTATCTTAGTTTGTCCAGCCAGATTTAGGTTATCGTAACGTAGGACACGTTACCAGAACCTATCTAGTTTAGTAAATACAGGAGGGCGGCAATTTATAAAAAAATGGCATGTTAAAGCACTGCGAAATCTGGCTGGACATACTAAGATAGAAAAAGTTTTACATGCTTTACAAGTATTCTGTTTTTCAGCCTGATTTCATCATTTTTGTCTTCAGAAATCCACTCTTGAACTTGTTCTTTGTAATGCGCTTCTGAGAAGTCTTTACAACACTAAACATCAACGAATTAATTGAAATATTAACCTTGTATACATAATTCGTGTTTATGCAAATATTTTACCGATAATCATTGATAAACAATGTTATAAATGTTAATTAACGCAATGTTATGTAAAACCAACATCATCGCGATTTAATTTTCATGATAATTTAATGTAATTTTATAGCTACTAGTCGTTTAAATCAAGAATGGAGAATTCATAGACATTAATAATAACATTTTAAGAATATATAGAAATCATTAAAAAAATATTACCATCAAGACTTCAGACACCGTAAGGTAGACAATAGAAAATGGGTGGCAATGAAAGAGCTTGCATGATTGACGAAACCTGAGATCTGTCTGGCGCACCCTGGGCAGTCAGACTCGATATTTTTGACTTGCTGACACTGCTGACTGTCTAATCTTTGCTGTACGTATTAAACGTTTCCCTTGAGATGGCTCGTACCAATATGACGGAAGAAACAAAAATCTACATTTTCGGGCCCCGGGACTTGCGTTGCTTAATGAATAAATCAGAAGTACCGTCTCAAATTGCCTATCTCAGTCCACTAACCGCTTTCTCCTTATTGACAAGCAGGGTATACAGTTTAATACCATCGGTAATGGATATCTATGTGTAAAGTGTCATCAAATTATCTATATTTCTGTAACGTAAAAGCGTTTTGATATTATACTGTAAGGTTATATTTTTAACTGAATAAATAAATATAGGTACTACCAAAGCATATAATTATTAAACATAATATAACGTTATTATATTAATGTAAATATTTGACAACTGTACTTGTCATAGCCCTGGGGTATTCCTGTCCTGCTATAAAGTACCCCCCAGTCCGGATGTTTTCATATAAATGTTAGTATTTAGAGTTTAGTCTTGTGGAGCATCCCTGACACAGTTGGCGAGGAGCCATGCGTTCCTTTGTTTATAATAATGATTATTATATTAACTGATACAACATACTTATGTGCGCATCTGTTTCTCATATGAAGTGTTTGTACAGCTATCTTATCGACTGTGTCTTTGTCTGTTGATGTCTTTATTTTGATTATAGAATTTCCTTTCTCTAGTCAAGCGATTTCGTTGTTTTGATCGTCGATTGTTTTAATTCTTTTATGTTTTCTCTGAACTGCAACTTGAACCTTCCTTGACGCCATAGGGACCCTAATCCAAAAATATTCAGGTCAAAAAAGTAGGCCTGACCTTTTTGAAGAACAACTGCAATGAGGTTCGTATAACTCTTTCTACGTCGTCCCTTCCTGGCACCCATAGTCTACTAATTAAATAATTATTATCTCGAATACATATATTGTACCAGCAAAATACATAAAGACAGACATACCAGCTATGTATGAACACTCCTTTCTTAGTTAGAAGTTTATATAATATAATGGATGAGCCATACAGATTCACGGCCAAACACAGAATGAATGCAATGAGCATATAAGAAGGTGAATGTATTTATGTAAATGTGAATGTATGTAATTATAGTTTAAATAACTAAATTAAGCTTTATATTGTATGCGGCTGATTGATATGGAGTTATGGAGTATTTTAGAGTTGATAATTTGAAAATGATGAAATAATAACATCACGCCTGTATTCCCCGCAGAGGAAGTACCCGTATTTTGCCAAGGGAGCGAGCTTATTGCCATTGGTCGGGTACAATTCCTAACTTCGTACGTTCATGGCCGATCCGGGAATCGAACCCCTAGAACAATGAGACAGTTATTACGGTCACATTTTATTCGTTTTACATGTGGCCTGTGTGTATTTTAGATGTTGCACAAACAGTGTTTATATAAAATATAGATGATTGTACATTTAAACAAAACACGATTATATATAAAAAAGGTTTAAGGCTGATTTTTCAATAGCTTGATAAACCTCAGACAAGTTATTCCTCTCATAAGTCCATACAAAAATGTTAAAATAGACCTTAACAGGGACCTAGACCTTCTCGGGATAGTCATAGGAAATGCCGACGCCATCAAGTTAAAAAAAGTCGCGTAAATGTGATTGAAAATCCTTATTTGAAAATAAACAATTTCATTTCCAGTTTCAAAATATCAACTAGACAGAGGAGAAAGAGGTAACAATTTTATGAGCCTTTAAAAATCGGTCCTGTGCGTTTATAACATCATTGATTGATTTAAAATACTTTTTTCCATCACCTCGTCAGTATAACATAGCCATATACAGAGTGTTCACATTAGCATACAGTTATGGCATCGAGTGGTAACTGAGGACGTCCAGTCGCCATCTCTGTCTTACATACGTGTGTGTGTGTGACTGTTGGAGGATATAATGTCCTTTCTTTTGTCAATAATAAATGCATTGAGTATCGTGTTTATTGTTTACCTTTTTGTTTAAAGGACAATTACTATGTAACTTTATCGAGACGAAGCATCTGCTTTTTTATTCGTAAGAGATGTTGCAAAAAATATGAAGATATATTTTTTTTTGTAAAAGATTGCCCATCCCAAATATTCACATGGACATACACCCAGACCCGAAACAACTATCTGTAGTAGAACATACAAATATTTGTTCCGTGTGGGAATCGAACTAGTGACACGTAGTGCAGCAGTCGATCGCTCAACCACTGCGCCAACCGTGTCGTCAAATATGGCGAAATATGAACGATAAACTTATGTAACTCATGCACGAGTGTTAGCTCCATCTTTATGTTGCAAATGTATTGTTAAGACTTGTTTGGTAAATTTTTTTTTTTTACTTTTCCCCACTCTGTATATGTATAATTCCTGCATCGTGGGTGCATTTACAAACACAAATATTCACATGTACAAACATCCAGACCCAGAACACGTATCTGTAGGCCATACAAATATTTTTTCCGTGTGGCATTCTTTGTGACCGTATCGCAGTAGCCGATCGTTCTGCGCCAACTGTGCTATCAGTGGTCGAAATGATATGTTGTATGGGATACTGAAAGATTTTAGGGTATTACATTTTTTTTATTGAGATCGGTTTCATACTCCCAAAACAAGTTAAAAATAATGAAGTACACGATTTTAGAAATCAACCTGTATGTAATTTGTGAAAGGTCAATTGAATGCTTTTTTAGTCTATTGGTCGCAAGCGCGATTGTAGAGCGTGAGCTTCTGGGTTCGATTCCCGGGTCGGGCAGTGTTATTACGGTTTTTCTGTAAAGACATTCTTAACAGCAGCATGGAGTTTGGAACTGTGCCCAGTTGACGGGAATAGGCTCGCCCTCTATTACATTAAACTTATTAAAAGCATCGGCGAAATGTGGGTGTACAATAATACACCTCAGTCTAACCATTTGGAGATACTGGCGTGATGATATGTTATTTGTTATTAACCACCACAATTTCCCGTATCCTAACATTGCTCGGAGCAGTAATTGTGTCCTTTCTCATTACGGGTGATGTAGGTCATTGTAGGTCCCCTGTGGTCACACTAGGGCCCTGACCTCTTCCTCATGCCCATATATGTCAGTTTCCGGTCTTTATAAGGATGCAACTGTATATTGGACGATACGGTTGGCGCATTGGTTGAGAGATCGACTGCTGAGCTACGTGTCGCGGGTTCGATTCCCGCACGGAACAAATATTTGTATGATGTACAGATATTTGTTTCGGGTCTGGGTCTTCGTGTATGTGAATACACACCGTGCCTCGGAAAGCACGTAAAGCCGCTGGTCCTGCGCCTGATCTCTCTCCGGTCGTGTCGGATTGCCGTCCCATCGGACTATGAGAGTGAAGGAATAGAGAGAGCACCTGTGTTTGCGCACACACTTGTGCTCTATAATATCTCCTGCGTATTTGGCTAATCTCCGGTGAGATTGGCCGCCGTGACCGAAATCGGTCAGGAGGACATTATTATTATATTGGATTGGTTTCGCTTGTATTGCTATTGATTTTATAGTTCTGGGTTGTCGGGTTGGGCGAAGTTTTTATTTATTTATTTTACACTTTATTGTACACCACATAACATAGACAGGACAGACATATAAAATTATTTTTGTACAATGGGCGGTCTTATCGCACAAGGCGATCTCTTCCAGACAACCTTAGTGTTATTTGGTTTCTCTGTGTGAATTTCTTCAGCTGCAGCCGGAGCTCTGAATTGTGCCCTACAGATGGTAATAGGCTCGGCGCCTATAATAGGTTCTTTACGCTTAGTAGCAGCGTGAGTTGTGACCACTAGACTAGAAGTAGTATAGTGTTTATTGTTAGCCTGTCACATCCCACAGCTGGGCAAAGGCCTCTTGATTTCCAGGCCGTTTTATTCTGTGCCAAAGATGACTAGTTTTTTTCCAAATGTGTTCAGTTCGTCCCGCCATCTTTTTGTAGTCTCCTGCGTCGCCGTTTTGCTTTGTCAGGGTTCCACTGCGTAGTTATTTTGGCCCGCAGCTCAGATGGTCGGCCCAAAGCACCGTATGGTGAAGAGGAATAAAGCTCTTCTCCTAGCGATCCCTAAGTACGTCTGGCACACCCTGGATTGACTGCTTTACGGGTGATACAATACTATACAAATGTATTGCATATCGGAAATTTTTGACTGACTAATCTTACTGCTAGGATCTCGATATAATTTAAGCACCACATGATCTCGGTCCCTACCTCAGCAGTGGCCACATATCATATCCTGCTGATCTGTTGTGTCAAACAGGGTGAGGTTATAGGTGCGAGCCAGCGTGTGGGCTTGGCTCGGCTGCGCTTGCGCCACCTCGTGGTAACTTACTACTCACTTATGTGTTGCAACTACGTGTCGCCTGGAAGCATACGCGTATAGTGATGTGACCGTTTATCGATGTTTTGGTAGATATGAAAACTAATTATTGATGTCGATAGTTTGTGACTTATGGAGTTGAACAATTTGTTGAACCACCTAATGATTTTATTGTTGTAATTTTCGATAGCCATTGTTTTTCTTCGCTTGTAGTTGCCATCAATATCAAGCTCCTTAAGTTAAGTAAAATATAAAATTACCTAAATTACCAAGATTAAAAAAATTATTATCGATAGTTGTCACATCACTGCCAACCTGATCATGCGCAGGGCGCGGTTGTTCGCCTTGTGCACATATGTGCGGCTAACATGTTTGTACCGACAGCAACGTAAATAATTATACTGAATACAAATAAATCTTTATATTTCATAAGTTTACCTTTAGGATCACAGTGAATCATATATAGGTATCGAGTCAGACGGTGTGGTTGCCTTGGATGGGAGTAGGGATTGCAATCCAACAAAGTGGGATCCCACAATCCAGCGGGATTCAGCATAATTTTAGGAACTGCGGGATCCCGCAACATCCTGCGTATCCGCAAGCTGTTCTACCAACTATCAAACCAACAAGTGTGAAGCAGAAAGAGCCTTTTTGGCCGCTAGCTCCACATGTAGTTCTATAAGAAGTAGATTGGGAGATAGCACTATTGATGTTATTTGTTTTTTAAGATCATATTTCCAAAAAAGAGAAGTGACTTATTATTAGATATTTATAATTTTTTTATTCTTTACTTTAGTAAGTAAAATTAAGACAATTAGTAAACTAAAACTAAATTTATATGATACTCTACTCTCTGACTTTTCGGAATCATGTGCAGATCAGAATTATCAATTATCACTTGCGTTTCCGCTGACCCGGGTACGTCTTAAAACTGCGGCCAGACACCGGAGGACGGGCAGCAGCGTCCTCTCATTAATCGGTGAGCCACTGCGATCCCCAAGCCGCCTGCCAAGCGTGGGGATTATGAAAAACCCCCCTCGAGGGAGGCCTTCGTTCAGCAGTGGACGTCTTCTGGCTGATGATGATGATGACTTGCGTTTACAATGAAGGAAAATATCGTGAGGAAACCTGCACACATGAGATGGCTCCATACAGTTCTCGATGGTGTGTATATAGTCTGCCAAGCCTCACAGGCCCAGCGTAGAGGACTACGGCTTAATTCTTCTCATTCTGAGAAGAGATCCTTGCCCAGCAGTGGGACAGTAATGAGTTGAATTTATTAAGCTATGAATGTCGTGATGATGAGTGTATGCCTGTTTGATAATTTCATAATCCTTTGGCTTATTTTCTACATAGCGTATTTACTTATTTACGAAAAACAGGTCGAAAACCTAATGCGCTCTTAGTCTAAATTTTAACACCTCAATACGCTGACGTTGACGACACGATTTGCGCAGTGGCTAAGAGATTAGCTTTCCGCGCTTCGTGTCGGGGGTGCGACTCCCGCGCGGAACAAATATTTGTTTTATCTACAGATATTTGTTTCAAGTCTGATTGTGCGTGCATGTGACGTGGGTCTAGGGTTGCCAGGTACAGGCTTATCATTTCCGGGACAATTCTAGATTAACGGTGTCAGGCCGTAGTGTTAAATACATATATGAAAATAAATAGTTTTTAATAAGTAGTATTAAATACATATATGAAAATAATTACTTTTTGTATTTTTTTAAAGGGAAAAGATAAATGCTAGTTATTTTCATATACTTACATATTAACTTCTAATTTAGATAAAAGTTACCTACCTACCTCAATACATATTGTGTATTTTTATAATATTATAAAAACATAAACAATACTTTTTTTTAAATATTTATCTCTGTATTTGCTATTTGACATTGCAAAACTGATAATTTCTGAGCAAGACATGTCAAAATTTATACTTACGAGTCTTCAGTTCGGACTTGATTAAATCTATCATTCTGTTTCGCTCTTCAGTCTATAAACTATTCAGCAGGCTAGATATCCTTTCGTAAAAGTCATTGCTTGTTGGATTTAAAAGAACAAAACAAACTATTTTCTTTAGATTTACAAAATCTGTAGACGTATTAGTTCTAAAGAAATAGGATTTTATCGGTTGGCAAGTCTTTTGGAAGGACCTTATTTACTTAACAATTTGGCAGCTGTGCGGTGCGTGTCGTACTGGCAACTCATAGTTATACTTGTAAATGTAAAAAAGCCTTGTAGGTGTTCGGAATCCGGGACAGTAAAGTCTAATTACTGGACACGGGACAGGACACAAAATTCCGGGACATTCCTGGATTGCCCGGTCATCTATCAACCCTACGTGGGTCTGTAAACTGTACGCATGGTGCAATGTTTTTTTAATGAGAAAGAGAACAAATAAATAAAATAAAGTTATCGGTATAAAAATAATATTAAATACACCACCACTTTACAAACTCGGCGACGGGCTAGAAGACTGAAGATTTTTGTCCTAGACAATTTTTCTGTTCTTATTCAATTCGTCTGTTACTTTCCTGCAAATTAATTTTGCCTAATTTTTTTAAAGCAGTCAACACTTGTCGTTTGGTTATGGTTACTTTGCTACCTCTTGCTAAAATGATCCTTTTGTCTATTGTTATATGAAATTGATATTTGTTAAATTATGAATATCCAAACATTTGTATTTATAATAGAAATAGAAATTAATATGCCAACGTTACTCTACAACAGTAATAATATATCAAAATTTAAAATAATTCGGCTTCGGTCAGAAACTGATAACGCGCCGATGGCCGATACAGCACGCCCGTTGTTTTGCCGACCGTACCCATATATTAACCTAATTGATTTGCATACATATTGACTATTATTTTTGCGACACCGTAAGTGTAAAGTAATTGTAGATTTATCTCAGACTGTACTGGTTAAGGATATGTTCTTTTTGATGTGAATTATGGTGGAAGTAATACCGACCATTGAGCGCCGGCGCCTCCTTGTGTGGTTTATGTGAACTCACCTAGCGACTCGCCCCGGTCTCGTTCGGGTGCAATTTACTAATGAAGAAAATCAGTAGTGCGCTTATTGTGATTTTCATACAAAAATACCATACAAATATTCGGACATTTCCGGCAAATTTTCCAAACATTTTCATTCATATCAACCTTGTCCTGACAATTACGAACACAAAAAAAAAACAGCCAAACCGATTCTCAAGTGATGATCCTACTATCCTGCTAATATTATAAATGTGAAAGTTTGTGAGGATGGATGGATCTTTGTTAGTCTTTCACGCCAGAATGGCTGAACGGATCTGGATGAAATTTGGCACAGAGATAGATTATAGTCTGGAATAGCACTTTTTCTGGACTTTTTATCCCGGAAAATGTACAGGTTCGTAAACCACGCGGGCGAAGCCGCGGGCAGAAGCTAGTCTTTAATAAATGCGGCAGTTATTTTTTATTTATATAGATAGATATTTATTTACATTATTTCCTTTTTTCCACGAAAATAGTAATTACAGCATTGAATATTGTTGTTTCAAATAGTAATTACAGAATTTAATACTGTTGTTTCTGGTCCATGAATAAGGAGAAGATAAGACATCATACCTCCCCTGTCCGTAGACGTAAAATAGCCACAAAATATATATGTGTCAGCTTACCAAAGTGCTTTTTCTCGGGTTTTTAATTGCTCATTGAATAGAGGAAAGATTACCCAGACGACAATTAGATTCATAACGGGACGTCAGATTTGTCAGAGACGAGGATCTGTCTGTGCAAACTACATAGCATCACGCCTGTATTCCCCGAAGGGTTAGGCAGAGGTGTCTTACATTTCACAGATCCCGTTATTGAATCTTATGTAATAGGGGGCGAGCCTATTGCTATTTACCGGGCACAGTTCCAGGCTCCGTGCTGCTACTGAGAATTTCCGTACAAAAAAACACAATAACACTTTGCCCGACTCGTGAATTGAACCCCGCTTGCAACACCTAGACCAATCAAGGCAGTTGTATTACCTCATTATGTAAGTAACGGTTTAATAAGTTTGTATTTTTCTTATATGTATAATGCATTTTAATTTAAGATTTTTAATTGTAAATTGACTTTTTATTTTTTGAAAAGAGTATCCATGGAGTTTCTTGCCGGTATCTTCTCCATAGGACCAACCCCCTTTGGAACCGTGCGCCTAGAGTCTCGACTTTTTAAAAGTGCCTGAAAAGGCCTAGTTGAAATAAAAATTTTGACTTTGAGTCCATACTATTCTAGAAGTATAGTTGTTGATACTAATAATATGTAAACAGTTCATAATAACCACAAATCTAGTTAACATGCACGTTTTTCTATCAGTGGTTCAGTTAAACCTCGGCTACTTGCAGCCAACAAGATTATGCGCACGCGGCACTGTGGCGGCCACTAGGAAGAAACCTTACACCGGATTATATTGTAACTGCAACTGCGCTTTACATTTAAATGTATGTTTATTTTATGATATAACGGTACGGTTACGCTACCTGTCGCGGGTTCGATTCCCGCACGGAAGAAATATTTCTATGATCTATAGATATAACTGCCTCAGTGGTCTAGTGGTAGGAAGCGAGATTGCTGAGCGTGAAATCCCGGGTTCGATTCCCGGGTCGGGCAAAGTGTTATTAGTATTTTCCTTATAGAAATTCTCAGTAGCAGAAAGGAGTCTGGAACTGTGCCCGGTTGATGACAATAGACTCGCCCTCTATTACATAGGACTAAAATATAAAATATGTGCTATTCCAAACTATAATCTATCTCTGTGCCAAATTTCATCCAGATGCGTTCAGCCGTTCTGACGTGATTGGGTAACAAATATCCATCCATCCATCCATCCTCACAAACTTAAATATTAAACAAACACGGTCATAAAACAATATTAGTAGGATATGATTAAAGTAGGATAAAGACGAAAAACTGTAAGTAGTAGAATTTTATACGCTGCCAGTTATTGATTCATCATCATCATCATCAGCCAGAAGACGTCCACTGCTGAACGAAGGCCTCCCTCAAGGGGGGGTTTGCCATAATCCCCACGCTTGGCAGGCGGCTTGGGGATCGCAGTGGCTCACCGATTAGTGAGAGGACGCTGCTGCCCGTCCTCCGGTGTCTGGCCGCAGTTTTAAGACATACCCGGGTCTTCGGGTCAGTTATTGATAGCATATACTTATTTGGTCAATGTGTGGATTAAATCATAAGCGTGGTTTTATGACCGTACACTATTATGTACTAACACACAGCTTTACATAAGTATAGGGTCAGTTTAATAAATTTAAACTGTGTGTAATATTTATTGATAAATCTATTTCTGGGCGTGGGCAATACTTGCCAAAGATCAATGTCAGATTGTATTGAATTAATTATAATATTTTGTAGGCAGTTGTACTTATTAAACTTAATTGGTTGTATAAAATGAGTTATTTGTAATTTATATTCAACAGTTCAAACTTTTCCAAGCATATCATAACCCGCCTCAAACACGTATGCTGAGTGGAGGTCCTAAGTTCGATTCCCGAGTCGGACAGAGTGTTTGTTTTCCTGTTTAGAAATTCTTCAGAACTTCTTCAATAACGTATACCTATACAACAAGAACACCTCTGCCTTGCCCTTCTAGGATTACAGGCGTGATGCTATACTTCTATTATGTAATCTATATTATAATATTATAAAGCGGTAAAATTTGTTTGTTTGTATGTAGGGGGTAATCTGCGCAACTAATGATCCGATTCTGAAAATGCTTTCACTGGTAGATAGGTACTTTATTTCTGAGTACTATAAGCTATAAATTATATATTGCACGTAGGTAGCGCGGCCGAAGTCGCGGGCAAAAGCTAGTACTAAATAAGCTCCTCAATTCATAATTTAATTATTCGCCTGCACTCATTCTATTTTACTATTGCGTCGGCGCAATATGTATTTTTCCCATTCATCTCTATTAGTCGCTTTTGGAGAACTTAAATTCGTTATGTAATAATATATCTATCTCTGTCTATCTATCTTTACCTCTCTCGCCTTTACTTAATATTTAAACAATCACATTAACAAATTATATAACTGTATTTAATTGTCAAATAGTGTTCCACATCGGTCAGTAGAAGCCATGTTAAAGCTGTGACAAGTCAAACAGTCCGCGCATGCGCTGTCAATATTTAATACTAATAAGCACAGCTTTTATCCGCACATGTGTGAACGGGTCGGCTTAGGGTTGTCACGTTTCGGAATATGTTGATCTAAATTTTGAAAAGATAATATGCTTATTTTATTTTCGAACGCATTTAACGTTTAAAATTTGAATTCAGACGTTATAGAAGGTTATTCAACCCGTGCTGTGTCTTATTTACTTACTCGATACTAAAACGCCACTCGGTTCGATCTTTCGCAGTTCTGCACCAATCGTCTTTTTTTTTGTAATCAATTGTTTTCTATACGTACAAACTCGTGACATAAACACAGGCAATGCAAAAGTATATTGTCATAAGCTATAAGCTACAGCTGGAAATTATTTTGGAGTATAAAAGGATGTTGAAAACATAATTCCTCACAAAAATCGTTAGATTGGGCTATTCTTTTCAAGATTTACTTGAGGTAATCCAACGTAAAGAAAGTTACAACACGATTGTTTCATGAATGACATCATTTTAAATCTTAAATCATACGTGACATGCGTGCCAGCCCTGTGCACGTATGTCGTTCGACGACAACGCACTGCATCGCGGTCAAGGCCGCCAACTGATTTTTATATTCAGTCTGCCAAGTGCGAACCGTACCTTAATAGCTTATTCTTGAAGTTGTTTTTATTTTGCCCAATTTTGGCCTTGTGATGTGGCCAAACCCATAGTAGAATGTGAATACATATTGTACCTATATAACATTATGTTCGTGACGAGATGGGTAGAGCGACAATTCAAGCAAGAGCTACGTAACCTTTAACCTATAAAGATAGGTGCAGGTACTAGTAATAATTACTAAGTTAATAGTTTAACTTGATACTTAACAGCAAACTAAGTAGGTATGATGAAAGGTTGCCTATTTAATGCTATAACTACTTTAACACTTTGGAGTTTTAAAACTAGCGCACTTTCAAATAGTAGGAAGTAAGTTGTAAGCTTTTTTTTTTTCCTTTTTTATTAGTACTTATTTATTTAATTAAGTTATAAGGAAGAATCTCGCGTGTATTCTCCGTGGGGTGAGGAAGATAAGTACTATATATAATTGTACACTTTACGGATGCCGTTATTGAATCCCATGCAACACCGGGTGAATCTATTGCCATCTACCGGGCAGAGTCTCAAGCTCCGACTTACTGAGAATTCATATGTAGAAAAGCCAATACTACTTTTCCCGGACCGTGAATCCGATCGCGCTTGCGGCTTACATCAATGACGCAGTCCCTTTAATTATTATTTTTTATATACACCACAGCATAAGAGTTCAGACGGACAAGAATTCTTTTAAAGGTGGATCGGACTTGAAAAGCCTTTTCATGAGTACATAGACTACATACATAGACTCAGATAACTCAACGGAAGGGTCCTTGCAAGGGTGAGAAACACTACTGAGTTATCTACGGTACGAATTTAAAAATGAATTAGTGGCGAAGTGATTAATTATAGAATTGTTTTTCAAGAAGGAGGCGAGGTTGGTTGGAATATAAATTAATTGTCCTCAAAGGGAGTAAAAATTTATTAAAGGAAGTTGGATGCGAAAATATATTGAGGTTACGTTACATCATAAACTCTCGGGGTAAAGAAAACATTTTATATGTACTGGCGATGAAAATGTTTGTTGTCTTGCTTGTTCATTTATAAAGTAGAATACTGAGTTTATTTGACCTCGGATTTATCAGAGTTAACCATTAAAGTTGAAGTGTAGCTACCAACGTACACTTGTAAGTATTAGATAAACGACTTTCTCAACCTATAATAGGTATGCTTTTTGCCGTTCCTAATGTTATAGCAATACATAGAATAGAACATAAATAAAAACGAATATCTTTAATTTAAATATTAAAATAATACTGCCAAGAATTAATCAAATCTTTTAATTCTCATTCTGTCGTATAAGTAGTGATATATGTACATATTATTTAGTAAAATACGTACTGGAACTAACTAGAATTTGCATTATTAATTATTACGAAGGCACTCGTAACTAAACAAATTCTTATAAAAAGCTACGTCTTTTTATGGACAAAGATAAATTTGGTGATACCAGAAATGTTCAGACAAAAAATTACGTTGATTTTTGGTCATTAGAATTATATTACATTGTTTTCGACGTTTACTGGTATTTTCCTGTGTTCTAAGACATGGGAAAACCTATTCATAACGCTGACGTTTAGATAATTGCCAAAAATAAGAGTTAATAGATTTAGGTAAATTGTTTTTAAGACAAAAATTCTGTTGCAAATCTTCCGAGCATGTTATTTTTTCAAAAGGAAAGGCTTAGGAAAATTATTTATTCAAATAGCGAATTAGTATTTTTCGTTGTTTACTATAGTTTCGGACTCAAAAAAATATACGCTGTTTAGTATGTAAAAGTCAAATACCATTCAATCACTCACTGATTAATCATTTTCAAAATTTCAGAAAGTATAAAACCTACTAACTTTAATTTTGGCACGTAGGTTCCTTTTGTGGTGCAGGTTAGGCAGACTAAGAAAACATTTTCTACAAGTCTAGCCCTGGTGAACTGGGGATTAATAATAATTTGTATATGAAATATATTTCTACTGACTGCCTCATAGGTCTTCGCAAGCAAGATTGCTAAGCGTGAGATTCTGTCATTTCCGTGTCGGGCAAAATGTTATTAGGTTTTTCTGTATGGAAATTCTCAGTAGCAGCACGGAGTCTGGAACTGTGCTCGGTAGATGGCAAGACTTGCAAAATGTGTACATTAGTATATCTCTGCCTAAGCCTTCGGGGAATAGAGGTGTGATGCTATCTTCTACACAGACGGAGTCGCGGGGTTATATAAGTAATAAATCTACGAGATTCATATCTATCGAAATAATGACATTTATTGTCGATACCGTTCAATATTAAAGCGCCCAAGCGTTGGTCATGTAACGTACAATAAATATGCTACCGTTCGTAATATTTATGACCGATTTTGAGTAATGATAGTGTTATAATTATAATGGTTCCTTACTGTTGTTTATTTGTCCAAAGCAGTAGTTAAAATTTATGGCGTTCAATATATTTTTAATACGGATGTGTTGTTCACGTGTTCTTCACGATTTTATTAGCATTGTAAATTATGTAGTGAACTACCGTGGCGTATAATGAGTATGTTAACAATATAAGTATATTTTTATCTTAATTTTAATTGTAGTTTTACAAGGTTTCAATATTGATCATATCATCTGTTAACGAGCACTCGACGGTCGTAGGGCTTATTGCCAGAAGATTGGCTATTTGGAAATATGTCATGTAGGTCTGTTTTTACTGGCAGTAAATAGTAACTCTGTTTGACAAATATCCTGTTCGAATCCATCCCGAAAACATAAACTTTTTGTATTTCATTTTCCATTTTTAGGGTTCCATACCCAAAGGGTAAAACGTACCCTATTACTAAGACTTCGCTGTCTGTCCGCCCGTCTGTCTGTCACCAGGCTGTATCTCAAGAACCGCTATAGCTAGAAAGTTGAAATTTTCACTGTTGCCGCTATAACAACAAATACTAAAAACAAAATAAAATAAATATTTAAGGGGGCTCCCATACAACAAACGCGATTTTTTGCCCTTTTTGCTCGATATCAATAATGGCAACAGGTAGGCACTTGAAATATTCACAAAATACTCAGTTTATTTTTACTTTAATAATAAATACCTACTGTTGTTTACATATTCAATGGTACGGAAGCCTTCGTGCGGGAGTCCGACACTTGGCCGGTTTTATATTTGAAAACATGCGTTTCCAAAACCGTCTCTCTAGTCCACACGGACTTTCTCAGCCAAATATATTTTTGACACATAGAATTCGGAGTAAGTAGTAAAGTACTCGGAGACTCCTCCGCGAGTGATGAAACTTGAGATCGTTCGGTGCACCCGGGATAGTCAGTCTCGATACAAACCTTGCTGTCTTGCTAAACTTTTCACCGCAACGCGTGAACAAGTCTCTAGTGAAAGTTCATGCCGATGCCTGTAGAATACGAATCCGGTAGATGACTACAAGTCAGAGTTGAGTTGAGTTCAGTTGAGTTACTTTTTATGAACTGTCAAAAACGACATTTTGTTCTAAAAATGTTTGTAATATAAAAGCGTGTCGTCATAGTTTTTAATTGACATTGAAATACTAATTGTGTGATTTTCGTAGGCGAAATTCTAAGCCTATGGTGATTTTGATAAATTAAAAATTGAAAACTCCAAAGATAAGCAAGAGATTAAGTTTTACTGAGTTTTTAGAAGGAAAACTATTTATCAAACAAGATTTCAGAATTTATTTTTGATGCAGTTATTCTTGGTGTTACGATATTATACTTAAGTATCTAACCAATAAAATGTTCCTAGCATTAAATTATTCCTAGTATCAAATAACGTGCTGCTACTGAAAACTTCCATATAGAAAAACCCAATAATACAATACTCGTCCCGGGAATCGAAACCAGGACATCACGCACACCAATCGCGCTTGCGACTACTAGATCAATAAGGCAGTCAATCACGAAATCTCAGAAAATATAAAGCCTGGACTTTAGCAGAAAGAGCCTGTACTGTAGGCAAGGGCTACGAAAGGGTTGTCCAAATTTTTTTTTTTTTTTTTTTTTTTTTTTTTTGTTTATAAACGTTGCCCCACACTAGGATTTCTCCTGTGTCGTGGGTACAGTTTACAAACATACATGTCATATGCACACACAACCAGACCCGGAACAACTATCTGTAGATCATACAAATATTTGTTCCGTGCGGGGATCGAACCCGCGACACATAGCGCAGAAAGCTAATCGCTTAGCCACTGCGCCAACCGTGTCGTCCAAAATTCAACCACTAAAATTGTTTTTAGTTGTTGTAAAATATTTGTACGCGGTCTGATTGGGATCTCTTAGTAAGACAATATCTTTCAAGGCCAAGTTTATGTCTATCAACAATATGAAGCAACGCCCATCCCAGGTAATTGATAGTTTCGCAAATAGTTCTACAATAGTCTGAGCTATTTATAACGAAGTGCTGACAATCATTTAGACAACCAACAATGGAAATGTTGCGAAATTGACAATGAAAAGTATATTGAAGGAATAAAAGGTGGAGTGCAAAATTAAATTATAATAAGAATTGTCTCAGAATCACTGTGTTTCTATATTGGCAACCCCAAATTTTTTATCCGATTGCCGTAGTGTAAGATTTCTTTTTAAAACTTGAGCTAGTGTTGTTTTATATGATACTAGCAGACCTGACAGAGGTCGCCCTGCCAGAAGGTTGCAAATAAAAAAAACCTATAACACGATCGGAGTGCCACCTAACGGGTCCGATTGTGAATCGAAACCATCCAGGGACCACCACCATGATAGTTGAAGATGTCGGAAAAAATCATGCCGACTGGGACCTTTGCTCGACGTAACAGGCTGATACGACACTACGACAGAAAAAAAAAATGAAGTCGTATATACTCTGCTATCCGTGCGAAGCCGGGGCGGGTCGCTAATTTACAATATTTCAATATAATCGGTTCAGTAGTTTCAGAGATTAGCGTAAACGAACCTCGTGATACTCGTGATTTTTATATGTGAAGATGTATTGGGACTTGGGTTATTGGCAACCCTAAAATTTCAACCGATTGCCGTAGAGCTAGCCGAAACGGTTGGGACTTTGTATAAATGAGGTTTTTTATGGTATGGCGAAATGAAATGACTTTACTGAACGGTTGAAAGTCGACAGATTCATCATAATTAATAAAGGAAATAATTGTTAATTATATACATCGTCACCGTTTAGAAATTAAAAAGGTGTGTAAGAGTTAACTTTCTCTTTAAAACACTGCGTTCGTTAGTGATTCACTGCTTTTTTATCTTACTTGAATATCTCATTAACAATATTATTTTAATTGGCAGTATTCAATTAGTTTCAAGTATTACTTTTAGATATTTAAGATATTTTCAGTGCAGTTCAGAATTTGCAATTGCGCCCTGTGGATAACAAGACTCACCTTCTGTTGCTGAAAACTCACAAAAATGACTAACAGAAAAATAATATAAGCAATAGGCTCCTATTACATGGGACTCAATAACAGCATCGGCGAAATGTGGATGTACAATAGTAGGTACACCTCTGCCTCATCCTTCGGGGAATAAAGGCGTGATGCTGAAAATGTTTCTATATAATAAACGATTTATTTGAATCTCAAAATCGGTAATTTTTGTATTTTGTTATCAATGCATTCCTAGGTTGTCTCTTTAATTTTAAAATTATTGTATGCCCAAAATGGGCCGATTGATGCTTCTAACACTATCATAATGAAATATGTACAACACCTGTAACTACTCAATCAGAAACAATAAAATTTACTTATTTACTTCTCAATTTGGTCCCTTTTTCATTTTACATGAACTTAACTAAAGAACAATATTTGGTCGTGATTATGTTTTTTTTTATTCTTGATTACGACTGACTATTTTTTATTCTCACTTGAGGGGCTCGTAGCTACGTAGCTACTATGTAGATCGGTCGAACTGCGAGGTTAAGCAGCGCTTGCTACGGTTGGTCCTTGGATTCGTAGGTTAAGCAGCGCTTGCTACGGTTGGTCCTTGGATTCGTAGGTTAAACAGCGCTTGCTACGATTGGTCCTTGGATTCGTAGGTTAAACAGCGCTTGCTACGGTTGGTCCTTGGATTTGTAGGTTAAGCAGCGCTTGCTACGGTTGGTCCTTGGATTCGTAGGTTAAACAGCGCTTGCTACGGTTGGTCCTTGGATTGATGACAGTGGTGGTGGCTTACACATCGGGACCCCTCTGTGCTTTGGAAACACCACTTCACGTATTAAATTAATTACTTCATAAGGCTAATTACTGTCACCATAACTCTTGCACCATATACGAGGATAAGACACCAAAAATATTTCTTTCTTTCCTAGAACTATATCTGTGACACATTATTTCACAAGTCTAATACTTAGACTGGTTATATTGAGCTAAAATATTAGTAAATCATCGTGTTAGGAAACTGATTCTCAAACTTTTTTGTACAGTGAGTTCTTTTTTAAGTGTAATTTATTGAAGGGTGTTCAAGATGTAAAATATTATAATTAGAAAGTTGAAACCATAGCTAACTAGATGGTGTTTGTAGTCAAAATAGAAGTCGCTATGGGTTCGTTAGGTATTTTGATATGACATATTAAATTTGTCTCGTACTGAAGGAAAGTTGTTTTAATCAGTTATCTCCACACGGCTTTGAACCATAATTGTACAAAGGGCTTTGTCGCTTAGCGACCATATCGTCTATACAGTGAGTTAAAAATATGGGTAATACAATACACTGCCGGCAACGCATTAATTGGTGACTATTCGGCTGATTATTATAACGTGACAACAGGCCGGTTTGACTTCTTGCGGTACATGACCGTATATGAGGCCCGATAAGAAAAAAACTTTGAGTATCTCTTTTCTAGTAATACGGTGTAGCACAATATTATGTGCCATGTGTTACGTAACTAGTGTAGTGCCCTCATACCTGCACGTGTGTGCTAGCTTAATGTATTCAGATCACATTAAAATAGGGTTGTACCTTGCGGATAAAATATGGTTTCATTAATAAAATATTTTTACGTTATTAATTATTGTACATTTACCATGATTATGCTATTGCTTATTTTAATTCTATACTTCGCTTAGCTACAAACGGAAGCAAAATAAAATCGCAAATTGAGATATCGTGCCTCTACCCTTGTCAATCATTTGGGTGAATGTTGGCACGACACGCCAGAGGTTGTTGCTTCAAGTTCTGCTGTGTCATTATTTTTAAAGTTTTCTTTGTAGAACATCAACATGTTTATTTTTAACATGACTCACATGTTTATAAAATAAAGCTACGAAATCGTGGTTTGTGTGTTACGCGTGCGTTACGTATGGACAAGAAGTCGCGTAATCGTTGCGACTACGTGCGTAGCCGTACCGTAGCTAAACGTTAGCGATGTGCAGTGTAGTACTGCTACGCACGAATGGCTGCGGGGACCGACGACGCGGGTCCTTTGAAAGTAATGCATGTCGGATATATCCAAACATCTCAATTTGTTTCAGCACAACCCTAGAAACCAGGCCGCCTCAGATTAGCATACAATGGTGCACTCACAAATTATTTATTTAGTTGGTATCTCGAATTAGACAGATTTACACACACAATATTATTAACGTTGCTAACAATAATAATTGCTAATTACAGCTTTTGGGAAATTTTTATCTAATATACTTAGACTTTGATTAAAATGTTTGCGTAGATGTATCTGTGAATGCTAATTTTAATAAACATAAAAAAACATAGCTTCTGAAGGGTTAGTTGTCCTGTTGTATAATTAAATATCCCGATACCGGCTGTAGATGAAGTTCAAGACATTCAGAGGAAGTAATTCCGCCTGTCGCGTTTTGTTTCTTCGTCTCTCACGAACGGCTAAGAAGTGGAATTCTCTGCCTGTTTTCCCCAATTCGTAAGATCTGGGAATCTTCAAATTTAGAGTGAATGACGGCATGGTTGGTGCAGTGGCTAAGTGATTAGCTTTTTGTGGTAAGTGTCGTGGGTTAGATTTCCGCACGGAACAAATATTTGCATGATCTATAGATAGTTGTTTCGGGTCTGGTTGTGTGTGTATGTATGTGAAACTGTACGCACGATACAGGAGGAATATCAGATATTTTTCTAGATCTGCCTAGCCTAGCCAACTACATTGGGGTCGGTTTCCAATCGAACAGGTTGCGGCTGAATATCAGTATTTTACACGGAGTGACTGCCTTCTGACCTCCGCCACCCAATTACTGGGAGACAGTAATTGGGTGGACAGGTTGTCAAACTTTTGGGGCTACTGACACCCGTAACGACTATCATAGATCTTCGTAAGACACCCGGGACCAACTGCTTAACGTACTTTCCGAGGCACGGAGAGGAGATTTTTTACCAAAATATATGTTTATTATTTGAAGAGAAAATAAATAAATAAACAAAAGTATATAATTGCTACGTTCCATTGGGAACACATATGTTCCCCGGTTTATTTGGAATTTGAAGAACAGAGACCCGTTAAAGTTTCTTTTAACATTCTCAGACGAATACGAAACGAAAATCTCAAAAGAAAAAAGGGATTTTATAAAAAAAAAACATATTTGGTATTTTTATTTTATTATAGTACCAAAACTAGGTGTGACATGTCACATGACACTAATAGTTGTCACAGATGCCCTTGTATGATCGTGTCATATGCGCGTGCGCGACCCTTGTCTAATTGAAGTGGATTTGTCACGCCGTTCGTACTTTTATTAAGAATACGTAGTAATCTTGGACTCATCTCTACGTGATGAATTCTTCTTTATTGCCTACATCTGGTAAATATTATGTTGTTTTGTATGTGTTACTAAAGTGTATGGGTATCTGTTTATCCAAATGATTGTTAGTTTATAACGGTTTACGGACGATTTTCATTACTAGATTGTAGAACTATGATATTTGTTGCTTCGATACGGGAAAGTCAGGAATAAGTAGTAGGTACCGAAATTCGAATTTGGTACCGAAACAAAACGTTGGTACCGAAATAAGACGTCGGTACCGAAATCAGTACCGAGTTTGAGCGTCGCCACCAAAATTAGTCGTCGATGTCCAAATTACGCGTCGTCATATTTAAGCGTCCTTAGCGAAATAAGGCATCGTTACCGAAATGAGGCGTCGCGGTACCGAAATTGGCCGTCAACATAAGGTGTGGTTAAGGCTTAGCAAAATAATATTTTCCAAAACCAAGCAACGGTCGCAATCTAGTCTGACAAACCAGTCATGAAATACCTGCTATGCGTGCTCCTATTGACATATAGTTGTACTACTATAAGTATATATATATTTCTGTATGTAATGTGACTGCATGTGCAATATTTAGAGTTCATGCGTGATGTGGGCATTTTAAATGCTGTAGATTTGATTTACCCCGGTTCAGCTGAAATGTGTGCTTTCACAGAATTCCGGCTTGGAGGTGTATTTTGTTTTACTGATTATGGTGTTCGGGAATGATTTTCATGGCCAATTCATTACCAGGATGATCCATTACTACCCAGTGGGTAACGCAATTGACCCAAAGTTAAGACCGTCGAGGCTAAATCCTTCTTAATATTTTCAGTGTCCAATTTAGAAAAAGAACAAGCTATCAATAATATTAAACGGATTAAAAAAAAACAAACGTTGCCCCTCTCTAGGAGTAATTACAGTATCGTGAGTGCGTTTACGAACACATATATTCACATACACAAAGACCAGACCCGAAACAACTATCTGTAGATCATATAAATATATGTTCCGTGCGGGAATTGAACTCGCGACATGTAGCACAGCAGTCGATCTCTTAACCCTTGCGCCAACCGTGCCGTCATTCATTCTTTAACTAGCTCTAAAATAAACACCATTCGTTTAGTACGCCATGACACTGACTAATAATATCTCTACATCTTAATTATTGTTACAACATAAATACTCGTGTCAGAGTGCGTAGGATAACATCACAGCCGAACTGAAGTAGTGTGCAGTAGGTGGTCGTATTGAGATAGCATAATATGATTAACACAGATAATAACTTGCTCTTAATTCGGTGTTCGAATGAGTTAAGGTTAGGTTGCATTTGGACGGTAGCTTTCGGTGACAGTCGTGCGGATAATGGAGATTTATTCTACATAGCGTCACGCCTGTTTTCCCTGAAGGGTTAGGCAGAGGTGTATTAATTAACACCCACATTTCGCCGATGCCGTTATTGAGTCCCATGTAAAAGGGGGCGAGTCTATTGCCATCTACCAGGCATAGTTTCAGACTCCGTGCTGCTACTGAGAATTTTCATATAGAAAAATCCAATAAAACTGCCCGAAGTCGAACCCAGGACCTCATGATTAACGGGATCAATGTTATTTCCACTACGGTCAACAAGACGAGACAGTAGCCGGCGTGATATTTTATGTCAATTGGCGGTGTAGTATGTTCCTTTAAGACCAGCCAACAAATCCAATGAGCGCCTGCTTTTCCGAAAAAAAAAGTGCTAAGAAATGTTATTTAACATATCGTGTTGGTTCTTGGTGTCCTGTCTTAAGGAAAAGGTAATCCTATCTTACTTCCTTCCTACTTTAATATTATAAATGTGAAAGTTTGTGAGGATGGATGGATGGATGGATATTTGTTACTCAATCACGCCGGAACGACTGAACGGATCTGGATGAAATTTGGCACAGAGATAGATTATAGTCTGGAATAGCACATAGGATACTTTTTATCCCGGGAAAATGTACTGGTTCGTTATCCACGCGGGCGGAAGCTGGTAATATATATCACGAGGGTGGAATGGCACAAAAGCACAGCAGGTCAACATTTTGCATGTGTCTGATAAATCATCCTCTGGGTTACATTATTTTGTAAAGGCCCTTTCTTTCTTTTATTTTAATATACTTAGTCGCACACCAATAGTAATTTCTGTACAGTAGCTGAGTTTGCAAACACAAATATTCGCATGCACAAACACATAGATCCGATACAACCTGAATTAGAAGCAGTTGACCGTTGAACCACTGTGCCAACCGTGTAACCTGCCTCGTCTACTAATCTCTTGAAAGTCTTGCGCACCCTGGGCACTCACCTTCGCTACTACCATAGCTGACGGGCTAATCTTTCCACCACGGCATAAGTTATTCAAATGTTATAGCTCGTGCGGACAGAACATAAGAAGATCGTTAAAAGTAGAATGAAATCTTTTTATAATGCGAAAGTGTCTTAACTGCTTATCATTTTGTGCTGACAAAATTATGATTATAAACCTGGAAGAAACATGCATTACTCTATTTCTAGATAGTGCAGAGGAAATCATACCTTCATCCAGTTATTTTAAGATCTAAAACCCGTGTAGCAGTTTCGCGAAATAGTTGATTTTTTTTCTTGTAGTAGATAAATGGGATTTTGATTCTTATCTGTATGGTAATAAGGGTCTGCCGTGTGTATTATATTGTGGTGTGACTGTGAAAGGTGCAATATCGCTATTGTCACTACAGCGACATTGAAGAAGGTCGACATAATGCGGGATGTAGCGCCAGCAGAATAAACTAGGATCGAAATAAATCCTTTATTTATTTAATTACATATTTTTTTTAAATTTATACGTATATATAATAATAAAAAATACATTTATAAATATATAAAAAATAGGGACCAACCGGTATCGGGAATAGGGTCCAAGCTACCGGTGGTTAGGGCTCTAGAGAGAGGCTCTAGATTATTATTTTGGTTTGCTGAAATATTAATTGTAAATTCTGTCTTATTGATAAAACTCTTATTAATCACTAAATATTATAAAAGTCCCCCGCCGCGTCTGTCTGTCTGTCTGTGTGTTCGCGATAAATTCAAAAACTACTGAACGGATTTTCATACGGTTTTCATCAATAGACAGAGTGATTTATGAAGGGGTTTTGGTGTATAATTCGTTGAGGTTTTGTGTAAATTGGCTGAAATATGATGATGATAGTTGAAGATGTTGGAAAAGATCATGCCGACTGGGAGCTTTACTGGCGTTCGCCGAGTAAATGCTCGACGTAACAGGCTGATACGACAGAAAAAAAATGGAGGCGTATATGCTCTGCTACCCGTGCGAAGCCGGGGTGGGTCGCTGGTAAAATGATAAATAATATCTAAATTATTGTATTTTTATTTCATAGAAATAAACATACACATATATCGGAGTTTTTCAAAATTTTATTCCTAAGCAGGTGATTTAGAGTAAGTTTATATGGGACGTTCGTCACTTTTGAAGGAAGAAGCGTGAAATTCAATATTAAAGCTTCTTTTATAAAGTTAAATATACATATATAAAATATCTACGCGAGCAAAGCCACGGGCAATAGCTAGTTTTATATACATATAAAGATAACTAGTACCTATCTAGGTTTTATGGTGTTCATTTATTGAACTAGTACTATAATAATATATTTATTTATTTGCAAAAATAAATTTCCTCGAGTTATATTTGACGACACGGTTAGCACAGTGGCTAAGTTATTAGCTTTTTGCGTTAGATGGCGCGGGATCGATTACCGCATGGAAAAAATATTTGCATGATCTACAGATATTTGTTTCGGTTCTGGTATGTGACATATATGTTTGCAAACTGCACACACGATACAGGAGAAATCATAGTGTGGGGAACTAACAGCTCTTTAAAAATAAAGAATGAATAAAAATTTCTTCACTTATGAAGTCATATCGTAACTATCATTCAGGTTTATCACATTGCCAATGTTCAGCACCGGTCGCTTACACGCTTACAAAAAGTGAAATTGACATTACAAAATATAAAATTAGGCCTACTTATCGTGCTGTCTGTACCGGTTATCTTTCACCGGTAGTACACAGAGGTCGCGTCGTGCGCGGGCGAACTTTATGTGTCAATGACGCCCTTATCTGCGCAAGCCTTAGTTTCGTTATACACTGGTCTTTTTAACCTGTAAACAAATAAATTTTCTCTGTTGCAGGTATGTTGGTGATATGTAGGTGTTCTAGGCAGGTGAATTTCATCATCCATTGTATCTTCGCTTCACGTCAGGTGAGATGGTCGGACGGTTAATTTTAGTCTTGTCCTTCTCATTAAATGAAGAGACTCCATTTTGATCGCGAAAAGATTCTATACTTGTTTTAGACATTCTTAAATTCTAAGGTTGTTAGTTGCCAGATATTTCCAACCTTCTCGGCCTAAGATGATGGTCAAATGTTTTTTTAATTCAACTAGTCGGGTTTGCTGTACGGATTCCGCATATTAGGCTATATGATGGCCTAAGTAGGAGAAGCGCAAGGCAAAGTAATTAACTCGTTTTCTTTGTTATTATGCCAGGTGATATCAGCTTGCCATCTCGTAAATAATTATATATATGCGAAAACCTTTTATCCACAAATCCCATCAAAAACTTAATTACTTACTTATCAGAAACAGTAACTCATTTAAACTCAAAATATTTAATGACAGCACAATTTTATTATACTAATAAATCTCTTGTTTATATTCTCGACAAATTACAAATAAACAGAGTGTGTTGACAGCGATTAAAGTGGGATTTATAACTGTTACACTTTAATGTTCGATATCTGATAATGTTATTATAATAATGTTATCTTATTATTATGTGACGTGCAATTAGCTTGTTTTGTTTTGGTTAAGTGGCAATTAATTGCGGCCAAGGCTGCTTCCTTTCCTTCCGGCCTACTTGAAGTATAGAAAGATCTAGTAAATACATTGTTACAACATAACATACGCCTGTATTCCTTGAAATGTTAGCCAGAGGTGTACTATTGTACACCCACATTGCGCCGATGCAGTAATTGAGTCCCACGTAATATGAGGCGAAAGTATTGCCATCTACCGGGCATAGTTCCTAAGTTTTGTTATGAGTATTAAGAATTTTCATTCAGAAAAACCTAAAAACATTTTGCAAGACCCGGGAATCAAAACCTCACGCATTTGCAATTGCCACAACTATACCTACAATGTTATTACAATGATATTATTTTCGTTTGCTATCATATGTTTTACGAGGTAACACAGAGATTTAATTTCATCACCACCTTTTTTCTAAATTACGATAAAAACCGTCTCGTTATTTGATTCTTGTGTTGGACAAAATGTTTAATTGAGTTTTTCTGTAGGGAAAATGTATGTTTGGAGTTATGCCAGACAAATGTAGCAGACAAAAGGACACAAAAGGACCCTATAACACGAGACTTAGAAACGGCTTCAGCCAAATGAGAAATACGCCTCTGCTTAACTATAGTTTAGCTAAAAGTTCTCATACAAAATGCGTTAACGTTTTTACCCCACTAAACATAAGTTGTTTTCGCAGATTTTTTTATATTTTATAGACACACGTAAAAACTAGGTCGTCACGTTTTTGTTTTATTGATATTGTTTATAGATTGGAAAATAATTAACCCTCAAAATGCGTATTTTTAACTAAAAATCGTCCTTAAACTTATCTCGTGTTAACTTTTAAATTAATAAAAATTATGAAAAATACAAAACCTTGTTTATAATCTGATATGATAGAGACCAAAATCAAATCAATTTGTTAACATTTAGATGTAAGAAACGTTAACGCCCAAACACCTATTTTGCGCGTATTTCAAGACAAATTTTTCAGAAGCTAAACGATACTCTTAACCACTCGGGGATTAAAGGTGTGATACAATATATTTTATGATCAGCGCTAAAGAAATCAATACTATAAATAACTCCGTTTTATCCGTATTAGAATTACTTATCTCAATAATTCTGCAGTTTGCTTCCTCATACAGCGACTTTCGCAATGTTGTTGTTATCTGCAGCTACTTCCTGTGCGTATGCGCAGGGTCACGGTATTATTAGCACCAGATGTAGTGTTTGTTTTATTAAGTGTTTCTATGTACTTATGTGTCATGTACTGTCAAGGGTATTAGCAGGAAAGGGTCTTTATATAGAAATGAGACAAAGTAGGAAATAATTATCGGACTACGATTATCTTCACCAGTGTTGCCCAAAATCGGTCTTGGTCTCGCAGGCTTAGGCTTGTTCATGCTCAAATCTTGCACGGTCAGTCTAGGTCTTGGTCTTGCTAAAATTACGCATTTTTGCAAGACCAAGACTGCAAGACCAAGACCGATTTTGAGCAACACTAATCTTCACTAAAGCAGGTACAGTTTTTAAACTTAACGAGAATCTAAACGAGATTCAAGTTCGCAATTATCAATATGTAGTATTTCTTTCGTCGTCATGTTGTTTCTACAGCAGAACAGGCATGATTTTTTGATGTTCATTATTGTATGTTTTTTTATGTCCCTCTTTGCCATTCAAAGGTTGTCTGGAACAAATGGCTTTACGGGATAGGACACCATTTGTATTATATTATGTTATGTGAGTTTCTGGGTGTGATTCCCGGATCGGGCAGTGTATGGTCGGTTTATTTTTATAGAAATACTCAACAGCAGCACGGAGTTTGGCACTGTGACCGGTAAATGGCAATAGGCTCGTCCCCTATTACATGGGACTCAATAACGGTTTCGGCGAAATCTGCTTAACCCTTTAAGCAATACAGGCGTGATGCTATGTTATGTAATATGTTTATCACGTTTGTTTTGCTCTCGGTACTATTACACCTATTAATATCTACTTACTTAGTATTTCATAAGAATACTTATTGATGTTAACAATAATTACATACGCCGTATACAACTGCTACTCATCCCCGAAGACCTTGTCCGTAATGATATGCGTTTCCGTGTTGCACTTCCTACATCTAACACGCTCCTTTTCACAAGACATATATATATGCGTCCAAGGATTCACCTGCATTTGCAACAAGTTCATGTAATACCATTCTATAAAATCACTACATCACTACATATTATAAAACAAAGTCCCCTGCCGCGTCTGTCTGTCTGTCTGTTCGTGATAAATTCAAAAACTGCTGAACGGATTTTCATGCGGTTTTCACGAATAGACAGAGTGATTCATGAGGAAGGTTTAGGCGTATAATTCGTTTTGTGTAAATTGGCTGGCATGCGCCGCCTAAATGCTCGACGCAACAGGCTGATACGACACTACGACAGAAAAAAAATATGGGCGTACAAGCTCTGCTACCCGTGCGAAGCCGGGACGGGTCGCTAGTAATGAATAAAATTAACTGTAATAACACACTATAAAACAATGAATAAAATTAACAATCTTATTCTTGTCTTTAGCATTATGTTCTCATCTAAACTAGCTCTTCGGTAGGCTTAGCATAATTTTTTAAATTGAAAATACAACTGTACTATGAGGTTTCGTTTTAATTTTATGCGACAAACACTATTTTATCATATATACATATCGACGGTGGAAAGGAAATATTTACCAAGCGACAATTTGATCGATATTGAGTTAATGATCAATATCGACCACGAATGATGAATTGAGTCAATATCGACCAAATTGTCGCTTTGTAAGAATCAGATTATTTTTCTGATTCTTCACAAATGGACCTGGTAGATGGCACTGCGATCGAGTTCTAAAACAGGTTCGGGCAGGACATCGTCTGTCGGGTCCGCTGGTGATATATATAACTCAATATCGACCAAATTGTCGCTTAGTAAATTTTTCCTTTCCACCGTCGATATGAATGAAGAGTTCAACAAAAAAAAAAGAATTTGTGTGAGACGTATTTTACATTCAATCACGTTAACGATACAGTTACGTTACCAGACGTCTAAACTTTCGTTCTAGCCCTACAGTCGTGTTATATATTTACTGTTTACAATATAATGTTACAATAACACGTAGACAGTTACTAAAGATTGCTAAACCTTGCTAAAATCGACACGTCGTCGAAATACTAGGCACAAGAAATGTATTCAATCAAGAGATGTGGAAGAGTGTTCTAGCATGATCAACGCTTTATATATTAAGCTGTACATAGGACTCTTCAAAAATGAATGTTCATCCAGCCTAACGTTCTCACTTCTTGTTTTTTTTTTTTTTTTTTTTTAAATAAACCTTGCTCCACACTCGGATTTCTCCTGTATCGTGGGTACAGTTTACAAACATACATGTCACATGCACACACAACCAGACCCGAAACAACTATCTGTAGATCATACAAATATTTGTTCCGTGCGGGGATCGAACCCGCGACACCTAGCACAGAAAGCTAATCGCTTAGCCACTGCGCCAACCGTGTCGTCAAATTAATTGGGCCCATGACCATGCTACCTAATGTTATGGTACAGTGAGAATACGGAACCGCTACTGCAGTAAATATTACATAAAATATATTTATATGTGTTGTGGTAGGTCACGCGACCACTGTTATAATGCGTCTATTAATAGTGGATCATGTTTTGTTGCGACTGGCGTATGCGCATCCATTAATAGAAATAAAAATGTAGTGGTGTATTGTTTTAAGACTGTCTTCAATGTAAATGTGACAAAGCCTATCTCCATCAATGGATGGGTTGTGGTATAATTGATTATAATAATTCTCAATCTGCATCATTGGTCTAGATTTGCTCGAAATCCTCAATACCAGTCCAGAGTTTGAATTTGTGTCCAGTAGATGGCAATAGATAAGTCCCCTACTTATAACGACACAACGCGAAATAATAGTCTTCTCTAATAGTAAAAATGAATTGCCAAAAATATTTGTAAGCGCATAACTTTAGAACGACTGCACCTATTTAGCTAATTCTTCTTATTTTGTGTTTGTAATTAACAGGATAAGTTTTGTATGAAAGAAAATATCGGGAATATCCACCCGAAAAGTCGGAACTTTGGATGGTATTTTTGTATGAAATTTCTTATTTTCTTCATTAGTAAATTGCAACCGTGCGAAGTCGGGGCGGGTCACTAGTCTATATATATAAAAATGAATCCCTATTTCACTTGGTCATGCCATAACTTGAGAAAAGCTTTACTTACGATTTCATTCATTTAAGTTTTCTAATACTTTGTAGAAGGTTCTTACGGAAAGAAAAATTAAGTAAATTGCTGAGAAAACTGAAAAAAATCCGAAAACTTATCGACTATTAAATATTATACTACTAATATTCATAGCTAAGACAGTACGTCTGTCGGGTTAACTAGTGTAGTAAAAATGACTGACATTGATTGAGTACCCGATTCTTATCTAACTAATTTCAGGGTGTGTATTCTTTTTTTTTTTTTTTTTTTTTGAGTTTTCTCTCGCAGTTAGCTCAGGGAGCTTTTACTGCTTAACCGGGCAAATGGCGAGACCAGAAGGGCCTCCAGCCGAGCAAATTATATAATACTAAGCAACATTGCTAAGGGTGTCCCATAGTGGGACTCGAACTTCGGCTTAGGGCGTTGCTGGGGGGCATACAAGAGAGGACTTGCTGGATCTGATTGTGATTATTTAGGGACATTTGATTTATTACTACTGGCTCAGCGCGTGCTGGTTCGAGCAAGGGTCGGGGTGGAGAATGAACGGGTCAGTGTGTATTCTTTATCTAAAGTTTTCAGCTTAAAGAAAATTTGTGCTCGACACTTCCGGTAGAAAAAGTTTAAATCCACAGTTCTTTTCTCTATTCCCACATTAATTTAGCTGAGGTCACAGTGTTTACTGTGAAACAACTAACATGACATAAAGCTCTTGAGGCGAAGGTCAAACAACCACGGAGTATGTATGTCAATCGGTTTCGAGAATGAATAACGGGTTTTTCCGCAACCAGATAACTTTTTAAATGTAGTGTTAATAAAATATATATATAAAAAAAATGCAACTAAATACGCAACATATTTGGAAAATATATCCGAAGAAAAAAAAATCTTTCGCATATAAAAGGGGCCCAGGTGCCGCCCACCTGTGCAGCGCCGTTCAATAAATTCATATTTAATTTGAAAGTGAAATAACACTGACTAGTCACGAAATCTCAGTATCTTATAAGCCTCATTGGTCTACAAGCGCGTCTGCTGAGGTCCTAGTTTCGATTCCCGGGTCGGGAAAAGTGTTATTGGGTTTTTCTGTATGGAAATTCTCAGTAGCAGCACGGAGTCTGGAACTGTGCCCGGTAGATGGCAATACGCTCGCCCCCTATTACATGGGACCCAATAACGAAATCGGCGAGATGTGGGGGTGTACCTAAAGTAGTGGCATAGAGTTTTGAAACCCTTATGTCACTTCTTTAGGGGTTGTGTTTTTGAAAATCCATTCTTAGCGAATGCCTCCCAGCCCTATAAGGAATCTACCTGCTCAAGTTCAAGTTATAACATAACATAGCATCACACGTGTATTCCCCGAAGTATTAGACAAAGGTGTACACACAGTTTGCATAACTTTCCACGCAGACGGAGTCGCGATGACATCAAATTTATAATAACAGCGTATAAAAACAGCTGATCAATTACATGGTAAAGCTTTTAAATATGTTAGCTTCCTATTAATTACATAATACGACAAAAAAATTGTACGCAGACACAAAATATTGTGGTAGACCTTGTGGAGTTAACTTGATGTTAACTGATCATGAGTTTAAAGGTTTTAATCGTTCGCACATAATTATTGTAAATATAATTCTGCCAGCTAATTAGTTCAAGTTTTTTTTAACTTGTACCTATATCCTTTACTATATGATAGTTAGTAGTGGTCTTTCGAGTCGTAGTTCCGTCTTATGTACAATTTGTAGGTCATGGGTTCGAATTGAATAGATAGATAGAATTGTTTATATTTCACATAAACCCAAAACAGGTACTTTTGAGACGGTAAAGGACTCCGGGAGACTCGGGGAGAGTTGCACGGTTCCAAAAAGTTGGTCCTATGGAGAAGAACCGGTAAGAAACTCCAAGGATACTCTTTTCAAGAACGCAGGCGCCCGCGCATCAGATTATAGTTAGGTAGCCGAGATTTCCAAGAACCAAAATTTCGAAGACTTATGACATTAACATCTCTCTTTGGGTACACTATCTAGATCGTCAGTCCAATGTCTAGCCTTAAGGCTGGAATTCAGTAGTGTGTGTAACTTAAGAGTTTTAACCAACTAATTAAATAATTATCCTCTCGAACAAGAACTCGTTGGTGTCTGTACAACATACTGCAACACTCGATCACCTACGGCAACCAGTGTGAGCAAAACTTAAAGCCTTTCATTAATTTGAGGCCTTTAAGTCATAAGAGGTTGCGGAGCGCGACGATGCAGGTTAAAGGTTAACGTCAGAAAACGGCAAAAGTATCAGTATGTACTGTACAGTCATAGGTTTTGATATCTACATACTGCCATCATCAAATCGAGGCCAGGCGCAGTTATTATGGCAAAACGTGATTATTGTAATGAAGTATCTTATTTCCTCTGACAATAACTTTGTTTGAAGTTGTGCAGTTACCGAAAACTATTAAAAAAATATGTATATATAAATCCAAAATCGTTGCCTTAAATAAGTTGTATTTGTGTAATATTAAGGCTAGTTACCTATATACATTGGACCCGGGTACGTCTTAAAACTGCGGCCAGACAACGGAGGACGGGCAGCAGCGTCCTCTCACTAATCGGTGAGCCACTGCGATCCCCTAGCCGCATGCCAAGCGTGGGGATTATGGCACCCCCCCACCCCCTTGGGGAGGCCTTCGTTCAGCAGTGGACGTCTTCTGGCTGATGCTGATGATGACCTATATACCTACAGTTCTTTTTTTTTTTAATTATTTAACACCTACACTAAATCTCCGTCGCTTCATCTCCCACCTTGAGTCCTACCCAAATCCTTTACACTAAGAACATAAGTACATACACGAGATCTTGACCCTATTATGTTTTGGCATTGAAAGTATCGTGAGTGACACGTCAGGTCGCCCCCCTCACTCCCCTCACCCCCTGGTGATCCCTGCACCTGACTGCAGTGTGTTCTAGGCTTTACAATTGGCTATGATGGATGGTACGATAAAAGAGGCAATTATTTGGTATTGTGTTAGGTTGTAAGATTAAATGGATTTTTGATTTATGGTTTATGACGCTTTTGGGTTAGGCTATTCTGGCTGCGAATTCTAAGCTTTAGATTGGTACTTTTTTTCATGCTATGTAAGCCTTAGCCGCTTGTATATATGCACCGCGTCTGGATAGCTGGTCGTGCTCCCTTAAGCTACACAGAAACATAGCCATCACACCTGTATTCTGTTAGACTGAGGTGTACTCCTGTACACCACCATTTCATCAATTAATCGACCTCCCAGGTTACTAAGCGACGAGCCTAATCATCTATCGGACACTTTTCCAAACACCGGAATAAACCCAATAACACTTTACCCGACTCGGGTACTAAACCCAGAACCTCACGCTTAGTAGCTGCGCTTGCTGCTAGACCAATGAGCAGTGAAATGTCTTCAAAACCTGAACCTTTGTGGCATCTAGTGGTGATTGATTAATTAAATTAAAGAAATGTAGAAAGGTATTTATTACTGCCAATAGGTAAATATTAAAAATGTCACGTGTGATGCTAATTTTTTTTAAACATTGCTCCCCTTTACCTTTTCTCCTGTGTCATGGGTACAGTTTACAAACATACATGTCACATACACACACAACCAGACCCAAAACAACGTCTGTAGATCATACAAATATTTGTTCCGTGCGGAAATCGAACCCGCGACACCTAGCGCAGAAAGCTAATCACTTAGCCACTGCGCCAACCGTGTCATCAAATTAATTAATCATTAATTGACACTATACTCGTTTTGTATAGGTATTTAACTAAAGGTAAACAATCTTGATGTGTATTTTTAATACTTTTTGTTTAAAAGCTCAGTTTAAAAATAAAACACGACTAAAAACCAATGTAAAACAGCAATAACGATTACCAAATCAATTGAACCACTAGTTTAAGCAGTAGTTTATTTGTTTAATATGTGTTTGTGTAAAAAGTCACATCAAGATTGTTTACCTTTATTTAAGTACCTAAACAAACCGAGTATAGCTAACTTTACAAGTACGTTGGAAATACCCACCATTCATTCCAAACATGATGCACTTAAACTAGAGTTATTTTACGTTAAGAAAACAAATGTTAAACGAAACCAGACAACTAAAAGCAATTTAAAATATATTGTTTGGTTAAACATCATTAGTCTAAAGTTTAAAAAACAAATTTATTCAAGCGACTACTCGCAACATGGCAAAAAGTAAAGCGCCACCTATCGAAGTCAAACGACAACATAAATCCTCTATCGCATAAGTTTACAACGATAATAACTTATATACGAATGTCCGATATACCATGCCACCATGACTCGTCGTAGGATCCTGCCTTTTCAATAGAGGAACACCATACTTTGTCCCCCCAAAGTACCTTTTTTTTTGATTTGCGTGGTAAGTACCCATCGTGGGCTATCCTCCGCCTGGGGGGGGGCGGACAGGTGCGCCGGACTCCTACCGGCTAATCTCACCATGGTGGTCCGCTTCGACACCATATGGTGGGCCTTGGGAACTCTTAGAAGACCGCACAGAAGCCCACCACGGTGTAATGCCAAAAGGCATTTCCAGGAGGGGGTGACTGTAAAGACGCCACCCCCTCGTGCACGTCCCGGGGGAGACTGTAGAAAGGTCCCCCGTTTCCCCCATAGTACCTACTTTAATAATACCGAAAACAAGCTTAGTGCTAAAAAAAACGTATGCATACTGAAATCCGGGATATCTAAAATTCCACCGCCTTGTTTTTGCTGTCGGATAATATGCTTACCATCTTCTGGGCGTGGGTTTGGGGGTGAACTTGTCCCCAAGTACATTGCCCTGCTTACCAATCAAATACGCATAGTGAGATTGTGACAGAGATACCATTTGGACATTTTAGAGTCTGTGGATGTTGGCGTGTGTGGTCGAATGTTTGAAAGGTTTGTGTGAAGGGGGCTTAAGACACTGTCCCACTGACGTGTAAATGCTTTTTTCTAGGTGGCGCCGCAGTTATGAGCATCAGCTAGTACCTACTAAAGTCAGGAAAGTGGGCGACAAAAAATCTGTTCCATGCCGGACACATTTCCGACGGATTTCACCTTATCAGTTTTCCGATTCCGGACGACTTATTTACGGTGCGTTCTCCTAAAATAAACCTTAACGTGTTGATACAAGGATGTTTTTTGAGAAATCATTGTGTACAACTGCGAATTCTAGTACTACGTGGGCGAAAACTGCAAAACAAACCATTTTTCTTGAACTAATTCCCTATAATTACCATAAACATTAAATGATTGTCTATAATTGTTACATTACCTATGATCTCATATCTTCAATGTCACAGTAATGTATGCTGGCATTGCCCGGGCAATTCCTACACCATACGGCAACACAAAAAACACGACGATACTATCATTGTGACCTTATTTCCTTCCGTCGTGGCCTGTGACCATCGCAAATGGCAATGTGGTAATTTACCAACATACATCTGCAATCGGAAAACAATTTTTTTGTAAAACCCAACTTTATTTGCACGAAATAAAGTCCAAAATTTTATATGTAGGAGTTTTGTGGTTTTATATTTAAGTTTGTCGATATATCGTTTACTGTATACAGCTGATAATGTTTACAGGATGTTTATAAGTCAATTAATTTGGTTAATATAAAATGTTTTATTACTAAATAATTATAAATGAGAAATTAATACCATTTGAAATGGTTATGTATCAAGTTTGGCTGGGGGCTTCGCTTGGCCTTCTAATGAAATATGTATATATATTTTATGGGTCCAGTTTCCTATACTATGGTTAGACACCATTGATATGTGTCCATATCCGTGTGGTATATATACAATCAGGCCTACTTCTTAAGAGAAGTTACTCTACGATAATTAGACTGCCTCATTGGTCTAGAGGTCGCATGTGGGACTGCTGAGCCTGAGTTCGATTCCCGGTTTGGAGAAATATTATTGGGTTTTTCTGTAAGGGAATTCTGAGTAGCAACACGGATTCTGGAACCGTGCCCGGTTAATGCAGATATATGGGACTCAATTATGGCATTGGCGAAATGTGGGTGTATAATTTATTGTACAATGGCCATTATGGGCAATGTCAGAGTCGCCAGAGGCTAAAATCCCAAGGGATTAGGTACTGTCTTCTGCTTACTTTGTCCATCAGGGGATTGCGACAGATTTGATACAAAACGGCAATACGCGATACTGCCTACTGCAATAATTACTCAAATTTATTTGCATGTCTGACCATGTTGCTGCAAAGAGTCGACATGATAATAACTATTCTCTAGTGAATTAACTGCTTATTCAATTTAAAGTTCAAGCTCAACGTATTTTTTATTTAAATTAGGCTTTTAACGGCATATTTGTGTAACCGCGAGAGCGATCGCTCCAAATCCGTAAAAATATTAATACTTTCAGGGATAATTTCATTTATTGTGACCAGCTAGGGTTGCTAATAAATAATATATAATACTGTACTAAATTTCGGGTCTGCGTACTATATACTGTTGAAGAAATACATTGTACGCAAAAATACTATATTTTCAACAGCGAAATCTAACAAACAATTCCTTCATTTTAAAATGCAAGAAGTGCAAAAAAAAAGTAATTTAATTTTTATAAAAATAAAGAGGTAAGAAATATATCTTTGTCTATTTTCTACCTTTTCCATAAAATATTATATTTTTTGAAGTGTACTATATTTTTTTATAGTTTAGTTTGAAAAATACTATATTTCGCCGAAGAAATGTTGGCAGCGCTGTGACCAGCAGGCTTCGAAGGAAATTTTCTCGATCTTTTCTGATTAATTGGTTAAAAATGAGACGCTATCAACGGATATTGACAATAGGCTATTAGACAGTGTGCAAAATAATGTCATAACTATAGATATCCGAATAGATTATGGGTTTTAAAATAAATTTGCATTAATCGAACTAAAATAATTAATATTAAGGAGATAAATATACTTACCCTGCCGGCCCTTTACATTTTCCAGAACATTATGTACGTCCGTAAGAATATAACTAGTTTTAGCAAAATAAGTGACATGCACAGTTTGAACACTAGAAATAAAAACAAACTTGCAGTCCCCGGTTTTAGACTCAGCAAGACCGGAAAATCATTTATGGGGAATTGTATTAGGTTCTATAATAAAATTCCTGATAGCTTAACGAATTTACCAGATAATTTGTTCAAACCACTGATAAAGCGTATCTTGATGTCTAGAGCTTATTATAGTATAAATCAGTATATTGAGGATAAAAATGTCTGGCATACAATTCCATCCTGCACAAGGCGACCCGCTGGCACTTTAAATTAATTTCTTGTATTATGTAATCGATTTTATTTTTATTGAATTTTATTTTTATTTTCTACTGACCTACCCATTGACATTGTATTTATTGTTTTTTTTTTCTATTTATACAATTTCTGACATGTTTAATTATACATTTTTTTTTCTCACATTTTTATTTTGGGATTGTTTTCTGTTATGGGACCGTATTGATACTTGTTTTATATACGGGTTAAATAACCTAAATTTGTTATTATGTGAGAATCGTGTAGACGTAATTTTATATTAATTAATAGACATGATAGCTGTCTGGCAGTTTGAGTTTGTCATGCTCACTCAAATGTCCTGCTGGTGGTGGCGGTGTGTGTCGGGTCGTTCGGTTCCCTGCAAAATGGTTGAGCTGAATGACGCTGACACATACGTCTTACTCGTGAACGGGTGCCGTCTGCTGGGACTGGTCAGCTCTTAACTGTCATGGCAGTATTATCAGAAATTTCTAGATATTATAGTTATCAGTTTGTCTAGACCTAGTACCTACTACATTTTCCTCACATAACGTTGAGGGAATAATGTATTCATCATAATTATTATGAAATGTTAAACAATCAGACTTCAAAAGAGTAACCATGGAGTTTCTTGCCCGTTCTTCTCCATAGGAAAACAACACTTTGGAACGAGGCAACTAGAGTCTGACTATTCATAAGTGCCTTTAACTGGTCTACATGAATAAAAATATATTTTATTATTATTATTATTAAAAAATAATGGATAATTTATCCAAAAACCCCGATTAAACTTAATTTTTATTTGACTTGTGTCATGTGATCGAAAGCGGTCTGGATTGGCAGAATCTATGATGACGTCACACGACAGTAAATATGTCTGTCATTGATAGCTGTTCCTTTGACATTAGGCGTTCATTTTGTGACAAGAGACGTCACAAGCCGGTGCGACGCCATATTGCACAAGATAGCGTTTTGGCGGGTTATTTAAACAAAGCATATTTTTTGAAGAAATATATAAAATAATTTAAAAATATGTACTTCTTGTGAGCTCGATAAACATCACTAAATAAACTGAGATGGTTTCAATAGATCAGTCAAATAGCCTATTAATATGAGTGAGAAAGGTTAAAAAAGTTCATGCTACGTCTACTTATGTTTGTATAACCAACTAGCTTCAGCCTACGGCTTCGTCCGCGTGATCTACATATGTAATTTATAGCCTATATTTTTCGAAGATAATGTAACTATCTATCGGCGAAAGAATTTTCAGATTCGGGTCATTATTTCCGGAGATTACCACCTACATACAAACTTACAAACAAACCTCTTTATAAAATTAGTATAGATTAAACAAACCTGATTAACAATATTACCATTAAAAATTATTCTCATTCAACAATCAGACAGTAATTTTGACACAATTATATGCGTTATTCATTATACATATGTACATACATAATTAGTGTAATTACATACTTTCATAATACAACAGATTTGATTGATTGATAACTGATAACAATTACTGGCCGTTTGATTGACAATCATTATCTGATTTACTAATGACTTAATATAATATCTTAACATCTACTTGTAACGGAAACAGTTAATTAAGTAGGTACCTGTAAACAAAGTAATCTGATTAGGTACTTATATTTATAATTTTTTTTTTAAACATTGCCCCACACTAAGATTTCTCCTGTGTCGGGTACAGTTTACAAACATACATGTAACATGCACACACAACTAGACTCGAAACAACTATCTGTAGATCATACAAATATTTATTCCGTGCGGGGATCGAAACCGCGACACGTAGCGCAGAAAGCTAATTGCTTATTTCTAGGATTTTTCTTTAATTATTACCTTCTAGCTGTTCTCGCGATTCCATCTGCTTAGAATGGTTTTTTAAACTCCCATTTTATTCCCAGAGGCAGAGGTTCCTAGACTTGTTTTCTCATAGACCACTTTCAAAATTTTGCTGGTTCGGGTGGACCCCCTGCAGCTACATTTCTACCATATTGTAAATTGAATTATAAACCCCCATTTTTTTGTCAGGCCAACGTAGACCCCCGTCGAGTCTCCCGTGGACCCCTGGGTGTCCACCTGGACCACTTTGGGAACTAATGCCTTAGGGGTCGAATTATGGAAGATCCTTTCTTAGCGAATGCCTACTACCCATAAGGAACCCACTTGCCATATTTCAAGAATTTAAGCTTTAAAGTTTCTAAAATTTCATTATATGTTAGTAAGCGAATGAATGGTATTTTGAATTTATAGTAATTATGCCGTGGAGTGTGAATTAGTCACTGTTTTATTTATAAGCTGCTTCGCACGCGTGGAAATCTTAACACAATATTGTAATTTCGCATTATCACCAACCAAGCTTGAACTTTGCGTTCTATTGGACCGCACAATTTTTATTATATTATTGAATTTTAGTGCGTTTGGTAGCACTCTAGGTGATGAATAGTAATATACCTTAATTTTATGACATTATAGTTGAAATTTCTATGATAATGGTCATACCTACAAAAGCATGGTTCGGTAAGCTTGGGGATGCTGTGTCGGCAGCCTTCGGAATGCCTCGGTAGTCCTCGGATGTAATATATCGCATGTCACATGCATAATCGATTATCTAAGGATATCGCGGCATAGTTGCCGTCAGTGTGCACTTGCATACGGGAATTTCGAAGGATCCCTTGCCGTGCCGTCAGTGGGCGCCGGCGCCGAGCCGGACCTATCGCTTCTCTTGTTTAAAATCAATTTTGGTCTAGCAAGCCATACCCGCGCTAGAAGACAATTTCTCCTTTCAATTCCTTTTATGGCTGCCACCAGAGAAATCGATGAGGACTCTATAAATAAAAATAGATGCACTAAATAGCAATACAATCGTCCTGTATAAAATAAGTTCACAATCACGTCTGCCCGGTGTCGTGTGCGCCTGCGCGACACTTAGCGGCTCTAGGTCACAATTGATACACGACCATGCATTATGTATGAGACGCGCGGCTTACGGGAAAAGTTCCGGTAATGAGGCGTGGAAGATTTTCGCGAATAGGTGTCAAAGATACTGCTGGGCCAAGGATACTGGTATTAATAATAAGGATAATAATATATGTGCTATACGAGGATTGCATACGAGAGGTGTTTCGCTGATTTTTCAGTGTTAACTATAGCTATGTATCTCCTCATCGGTGAAGTTATAGTAAGGGTGACTGCTGAGAGTGAGGTTTTTTTTTAGTAAAACGTTGTCCCTCACTAGGAATAATTCCTGTATCGTGGGTGCGTTTACAAACACGTATATTCACATACACAAAGACCCAGACCCGAAACATCTATTTGTAGATCATACAAATATTTGTTTCGTGCGGGAATCGAACCCGCGACACCTAGCGCAGCAGTCGATTTCTCATCCACTGCGTCAACCGTGCCGTGCGTCTTGGTTCGGGCAATGTTATTGGGTACGTAAAACAGAAATATCTACCTGTAGATCATACAATTTTTTACCTTTTTTGTGTTACTGGAATCTCAGGCGATTAATGTGTCTACGTAACTTAAATTTTTGTACGTCACAAATGGCAAAACATATAACTGCTATCTAAAATTGAACACCACAATTGTATTTTTCATTAATGTTGTAACAAAATAAATATGTCTTATCTTATCTTACAAATATTTGTTTCATGCGGGATTTGAACCCGCGACACTTAGTGTAGAAAGTTAACTGTCAATAATGTACCATGTATCAAAAAGGAAAGGACGACACGGTTAGCGCAGTGGCTAAGTGATTAGCTTTCTGCGTTAGGTGTCCCGGGTTCCCGCCCGGAACAAATATTTGTATGATCTACAGATAGTTGTTTCAGGTCTGGTTGTGTATGTATGTGACATGTATGTTTGTAAACTGTACCCACGACACAGGAGAAATCCTAGTGTGGGGCAATGTTTTATATATAAAAAAAGTACTTGATATAATTTAAACGAAAGTATTATGGCAACATTCGATCGGATATTCGTGTTTTTGCTTTTGCATCAACCGGTCTACAAAAATAAAAGTAAAAATGTCATTGCATGCAAAATACTTTCGCCCACTGACATATTTAGTGAACATTGCTATTTACGCTTTTCATAGGTATTTTTATTACACTTGGGACCAACAGCTTAGCGTGCTTTCCGAGGCACGGGGAGGACTCAATGTGTAACGAACGGTTACCCATCCGAGGAACGACCTTAGCAACCGCTGCATAGCTCTTAGCTACGTAGCTATGAGCCTGATATACATAAATAGTCATATACTCAAATATATAACAAAACTCTGTTACAAGAAGCCGACAAATTTTGGAGTGTTCGTTCATATCGATTAACGTCAAAATGTTAAGAGCCTTTACGCCGTACGGTCCGTTATTGGCATTTTTCATCCTGAAATTACTTCGTTAAATTGTATAGATCATATATCAAAATTGCTGTCCATTTAATAGGAAATTTTGTAAAGAACAAATCTAATACAAAACATTTTTAATTTTTTTAGTAATTATGTATACTAGGGCTATTATTTGACACCATGTTTCGTAAAATTTACGAAACGTGACTACTTCATCCTTCGATACCTGGCAAAGTATATGAAATAAAAGCAAAAAATAAAGGTTTTTAGAATACATATATACTCTTGTCCAAATCTAGTAGACAAAATTTTAAATAATTATTATTATTCTAAAGTAAATTACGAAACAACATAGCGTAAATTATATATTTTTAGGCATTTTCAAAGCCAATTTTGACAAACTTAATGATGGCTAAATTACATATTATATTTTTTTTACATTATTAGAATATGTCCTTAACAATAAGGCAAAAAAAAATTTATTCAAAAATGTAATAAACTATTTTTAAAAGATTTTTTAAAAGTACCATATAAACTGACCCGCAACTCGGCGCGAGATCAGTGCCCGCCGAGGCTTTCTAGGGTAGGGACGTGTCGCTCTGCGCTCCGTTTTTCGAAGAAAATATTACGATTCTGAATCAATAAATTGGAATAAATCTAGTCCAAAACATATTGATACTTTGGGTAGAAGTAAACAGTTGAATTATTTTTGACGACTTTTTATGAAAATTTGTACAATAATTGTTCATAGTCCTCTTATACTTCTTGGTGAGGTGAGCCATGGTGGTGGAGCCGATGGCATCGAAGACCTGATGATGGATACTGAAGGTTACAGGAACTCGGTAACTGTTTATAGTAGAACCACCGTGTTTAGGCTTGTTTTATTTGTCTCGATCGGTACTTTTATCCTAACTAGTGCTGATGCCCTGATGATGCTGATGATGATGAGAAGTGTTTACAGAAACTCGGTTACTGTTTATAATAGAACCATCGTGTTTAGGCTTGTTTTATTTGTCTCCATAGGTACTTTAATCCTATTGCTAATGACCTGATGATAATGATGATGATGATGAAAGGTGATTACAGGAACTCGGTTACTGTTTATAGTAGAACCACCGTGTTTAGACTTGTTTAATTTGTCTGGGTAGGTACTTTTATCCTAACTAGTACCGATGACCTGATGATGATGATGATGGGAGGTGTTTACAAGAACTCGGTTACTGTTTATAGTAGAACCATCGTGTTTAGGCTTATTTCATTTGTCTCGATAGGTCCTTTTATCCTAACTAATGCTGATGACCTGATGATGATGGGAGGTAATTACAGGATCTCGGTTATTGTTTACAGTAGAACTACGGTTTTTAGGTTTGTTTGATTTAGTATAGTGCCGATAACCTGATGATGAGGTTGTGAGGTGCTCTTAGAAACTATATCCACCGTGTTTGAGTTTAGGAATTTGTATTAATTTCATCAGGTCTGGGAAACAAAGAGCTTTTTTTTTATTCGGGAAAATAAATAAAATAATAAGTAATGTACACAATATGTATCTTGATTATTGATATAATAATTCGCCACCGGAAATATGAATTACTGTAAGGGACAAAATGCAAGTTTTAGGAAATCGCAAAAAAACTTAATAAATGTATTTCTTTCAACTTTAATGGTATCATAATAGTAAATATACCATTATTCTTATATTTTTGCGCTCTATTTTTCCCATAAAACAGGATTTCAATAAGTCTTTTAGTTTCAGATATAGCCATTACTGTAAGGGAAAAATTATTTTCATCAGTGATTAAGCCAATTTATTATCAGAAAAATCTTTAAATCATGTTTAAAAATGTAAATAAAGGCTATTAAGTTTTGTATTTAGGGTATAATACCTTTGTATAACTATTTTATTTCGGTTTTAGAGTTACGCTAAACGTATGTAATATACAAATTTGATGCTTGCTGTTTGGACTTAAGGGTGACTTTGTTGTATCTCTGCATGAGTATTTATAATCATGCCATGCAACTGCTTTATTATTTATATTTTTTTTAAAGATTTTAAAAATTAAAAATAAATATACCAATCGATAGAGCAGATTTTTCTGAGCAAAACTGTATATTTAACAATTTTTTGACAATTTGTCCCTTACATTAATTCATATTTTCGGTGACGATATTATCGTATTATGAAAATATATCGTAATATCTAGGTACTAATAATTATTAGCTCATCTGAATAAACAAATACTATAAACTACAATACAAAATAAATTATAGTAAACTAAAAAATACCAAAAAGGCAAAAAGGATCAACATCGCCAGCGCGCGCTCTAAGCATTGCCTGCTCACAGTCCGCACGCACACATACAAGCGGATGAGCGGTCGAGCGCTGTAAATACCTAATTTCGCTCGCCACCGCGCGGCGTAAACGCTCGTCATCCGATTACAGGAAACTCGAGAGGATTACGAATTTGACTCCCACGCAACTGTTACCAATTTAATTCCAGTTTGTTGTATATTAAAAATAACTTACGTACTTTAACTTAACATAACATAACCTTAATCTCAGAACAAACACACTCAGGGAAAATGGGGAGCTCAGTACGTTGCGAACAGAACGTAAAATATATTACATAGCACCACACCTGTATTCTTTGACGGGATAGGTACAGGGATAGGGGGCGAGCCTTTTGCCATCTAGCGAGCACAGTACTACTAATAACCATTTTATTTTATTTCGTAATTCCGATCTTGACTTTTGATCTTGATCTTGACTTTTGGCTTATATCATCTACTAGCGACCCGCCCCAGCTTCGCATGGGTAGCAGAGCATATATCGCCTTAATTTTTTCTGTCGTAGTGTCGTATCAGCCTGTTACGTCGAGCATTTACTCGGTGCACGCTAGTAAAGCTCCCAGTTGGCGTGATTTTTTCCGGTATCTTCAACTATCATCGTCATATTTCAGCCAATTTACACAAAACGAATTATACACCTAAACCTTCCTCATGAATCACTCTGTCTTTTGGTGGAAACCGCACGAAAATCCGTTCCGTAGTTTTTGAGTTTATCGCGTACAGGCAGACAGCCACGGTGGGGGACTTTGTTTTATAATACAATGTATTGATGAAGTTTATATAAGCCAAAAATTTATGAAATGCGCGCGCACAATTATTTTCTAGATTTTTGGGTTTTTATCGACGATATCTCGTACCAGATTCCTATATAGAAATCTCTCATACTCTATCGAGGCTGAGTGTCCAAGGTGTCTCTTTGCTTCCAATGGTGGAACTCTGATACTAACCATGAGTTCAGGTCAAAGATCAGTGTGGTGGAAGTGTATGCGGTATATTATGTAATACTTCATCCGATTACAGCAAAACTGTAAACAAGATTACTGATTTGAAACTTACGTGACTGTGTGGGCAAGGGATATCTCTGCGATTGAGTTATATCGCGGCAAAAGAATTTAGCTTTTGGACAAACAAGATATGGCGAAAGAAATTGAGAACCGTTTAACTTGGCAACGTTAACATTTTTTATATACATAACATAACCATCACGCCTGTATCACCGAAAGATTAGGCCAGAGGTTCTCAGACTTTTTTTCTCATAGACCACTTTCAAAATTTAGCTGGTTCCGGTGGACCCCCTGCAGCTACATTTGTACCATATTGTAAATTGAATTGTAAACCCCCATTTTCTTGTCCCGCCAACGTAGACCTCCGTCGAGTCTCCCGTGGACCCCTGGGGTTCCACCTGGACCACTTTGGGAACTAATGTAGCAGATGTGTAATGTGGGCAGAGGTGTACTATTGTGCACTCTCATTTCGCCGTTGCTGTCAGTACCATGTAATAGGGGGTAAGCCTATTGCCATCTACGGGCACAGTTTCATACTCCGTGCGCTTGGGACCACTAGACCAGCGAGACATTCTGACCAAGAAGTCCACGCAAATGATATCATATGCTTAGCCTATTTCCCAACTACATAGGGGTCGGCTTCTAATCTAACCGGTTGCGGCTAAATGTCAATATTTCACACGGAGCAAGAGCCTTCTGACCTCCACCACCCAATTACGGCGAGACAGTGATACTCTAAGGTTAGACTGCTTGTCAGACTTTTTGGGCTACTGACTGTCATAGGTCTTCGTATGACACTCGGGACCAACTGTTTAACGTGTATCGGAGGTACGGAGGGGTCTCGATATGTGAAAAATTGTCAGTTATCTAAAGATTGACCGCGTCATGCGCTGCTTAACTTCGCAGATCGATCTATCTGCGCGGTAATTAGCTACGAGCCCGAATAAATGATAATCGAATTTTAATGGACACATAAATTATGATAGAGAGATGTGAATAGAATAGAAGAATATATTTTAAAACAATTACAGCCACTTATGAAATGTCGAGACTCGAGGTGCACGGTTCCAAATAGTAGGTCCTATGCAGAAGAACCGGCAAGAAACTACAAGACGTACGGGCTCAAACCCTCTTGCATGGAAAACTGGCGTTCCTCTATCACCCATTTGCTCAAACCATCATGAAAGCTTCTCAAGTTCAATTCCGAAATGATACGACTCGGTTGTATAATGTCTGCGTCACAGCCACAGGTCACGATTCCACCCATGTTCCAACTAATGTCAAGGGAAATAGTATTGTTCCGTCGTTTTGTTATCTATCTACTTATCAAGTTACAATCATAACTCATAATAGTACAACAATATGTCTTGTAGAATTATGATTGATGATTTCGTTATTAATCGTTTAATAACAATACGAATAGCGTCGTGGACGAGACTCCGGACTTGGTCTCATAGCGAATTGGCAGAAACGAGCGAAGGGGACGGGCGCAGTGGTTTGTTGGACAGTTTAGACTTACCAGTTCTTCTCCATAGGATCAACTTTTTGGAACCGTGAACTAGAGTCCTATAACGTTTCATAAGTGCCTGTATTAGGTTTATTTCAAATTAAAACAATTCTATCTATCTACCTACGATTATGTAGGTAGGTACCACTAAACTTGGTTAGTTACATAAAGCTTAAAAGCTATTAAAGTTATATTAAATTTTCATTAAAACTGATCGCGTCTGCATTGTAATCGGTAAAGAGATCTCTCCATATTCATTATTATATAGTAGAGATGGGGTAATAGGGTCATTAGTTGGTAATACTATTATTAAATATAACGCTTTACTGATATTATATTATTATAACTATTACTCGGTAATAGTCAAATAATAGTTTACGGATTCAGTATTCGTTACCCAATAATATATATTATTCATTTAACGTACTCAGTCGTATGATTATACTATTATCGATACCGACTAACATATTACGCGAAACGGTCATTAAAATTTCCTTCATACTTTTACAGGCTTAGGACTACTATTTAAAAGTTTAATCACCGTTATCTACATTGATTCTTGATTTGTTTTTACTAGAATAGTTATTTGACTATTACCGAGTAACACTATTATTAACACTACACTTATTAATACTATGTTACCAGTAACTATTATGATTATATTAGTGACACCTCTATTATATAGTATTTTTTTTTAACTAACCCCACACTTGCATTTCTCCTGTATCGTGGGTACAGTTTACAAACATACACGTCACATGCACACACAACCAGATCCAAAACAACTATCTGTAGATCATACAAATATTTGTTCCGTGCGGTAATCGAACCCGCGACACATAGCGCAGAAAGCTAATCGCTTAGCCACTGCGCCAACCGTGTCGTCAAAAACTAATTATGTAATAGTGAGGTAATATGTGATTAAATCTTAAGTGTGAATGAGATTTGATACAAAATGGTATTGGATTCTCCGGGACCAAAAATTTTTATCGATCGGTTCAGTGATTTAGTCGTGATGAGGTAACAAACACACAGAGCTACTTTCGCATTTATAATAGTGTGGATCTTTGTAAGCAATATCAATGTAAGTATGATTGTTTGTTTATAGCAAGGTATTGTCTTTGACTTGCAAAGTAAATATATGCAGTAGGTATTATAATATTTATTGTTAGACACATTATGTCTAACCAGGAAGTCAGCTGATCCGCATTTAGACCCTTCCTATCGTGTAAGAGAATGTTCACATGAGTGATACCCATTGGCGGTCCGAGGGAGATCGTGGGGGTCATGATCCCCCAAAAATGATACACGTAAAATTGACAAACCCTGAGAAAAATAGTCAATTTACGAAAATTTTAAACCAATTATTAAATTCCTGTTTAAAACGTTTAAACAATGAAATCAATGATAGGTCATTTTTTATTTATTTATAATTTTTTTTTTGTTAAATAAATTGTAATTTGCTCAACTTTAATATATTTAATTTTATTATTTAATATTAATCTCCTGTATTGTAGGTACAGTTTAATTAACCATCTCAGCAGACGCTACTATCTGTAATCAATACAAATCAAAGTCAAAGTCAAAGTCAAAGTTTTTTATTTCAAGTATGCCTTTTCAGGCACTTTTAAAAAGTCGAGACTCTAGGCGCACGGTTCCAAAGGGCGTAGGTCCTATGGAGAAGAGACCGGCAAGAAACTCCATGGATACTCTTTTCAAAAACAAAAAGTTAATTTACAATTAAAATCTTAAATTAACATGCATTATATAAGAAAAAATACAAACTTAATAGAATGCTACTTACACAATGAGGCAATACAACATGAGTTAAACAATTGTTTCGAATATAAACTAAAAACGGGATAAACAGATCAAAGCGGATAAAACAGAAATAAAAAAATACAAAATATTGAAACATCAAGAATGTCCAGATATGTAAAGTGAATCTAATATAAAATAGAATTAATATAAAATAAATAATTGTACCAAACGTGAATTATACCCGTGACAAATAGCGTATAAGCAGATCTTATTACTGATCCACAGCGCCAACAGAGGCCGTATCGTCATAACAATTCACCCACAAAATGAGGCGTGAGTCATTTTATAGAGATATAGAAGTTCCAAGCGAATGGAACCGTGGACGGGCACGGGACGAATTGTAAGAATCGTGTCATTCACAAGCATCATACATTCACCGAAGAGTAAGGCATCATCAATAAACTGTATACACGTAGCGAAATTCAAAAACGTGTTTTAGAGTAAATAGTGATTGAAATTGACCAGTTTCATACATGGTGTCTGCGGATACATAAAAATACATGGTCATTTAAAATTTTATGATTTTAACCAATACCTTTTCAAGAATAAGTGTTTGAATTTCGCTACGTGTATACATCTTTTTGATGCTGACTGTACACCCACATTTCGCTGATGCAATTATCCAGTTCCATGTAGGTAATAACGAGCTATTATTTATAGCGTATTTATATCTCGGACCCGGGTACGTCCTAAAACTGCGGCCAGACATCGGAGGACGGGCAGCAGCGTCCTCTCACTAATCGGTGAGCCACTGCGATCCCCAAGCCGGCTGCCAAGCGTGGGGATTATGGCAAACCCCCCCTTGGGAGAGGCCTTCGTTCAGCAGTGGAGGTCTTCTGGCTGATGATGGTATGGTCGGCACAAATTTATTCCGCTGTTTTTTTTTAAAAGTCCATACAAAAAAAAAGCAATAACAGACTGGAACAATGTTCTGTATGAACAATGCACTGTCCTCTCTGAATGTATTTATAATAAAACGTAAAGATAACTGGCCTAAACAACTACGGAAAGATTGTTCTATAAAAAACAAAACATTTTTTTACCTATAATTATTGATTGTTGACGTATTATAGTTGCTACGAAAAGTCTATTTCAGTTGCCACGTCACCAGCCTCGGTAGCGCAGTAGGCAGCGCGTAAGTCTCATAATCTTAAGGTCGTGAGTTCGATCCTCACCCGGGGCATATCTTTTTGGAATTTCTTTTCATTTTATTGATAAAGTAGTAGTTTTTAGGTGTTTTCCAAGTACGTGTTAAATATTAATAAATAGTTGATAACCGATTTGTTTATTGGTCGCTATTTCTATGAATAATTTTTTTCGGATTCGGATGATAACACATGTTTTGGAATTTTGCCTAAATAATGGTACAAAGATCCTCTTTACATCGGCACAATGGCGACCCGACCCGACATCTGTGCCAATAACAATACATCTCTGCCTTCTGTAAGATAACAAACAGTTTGAAGATAGAAAATATAACTTCAAAATATAGAAAGATATTTACAAAACAAGTGTGATTATAATAAGTTGAGGACAGGGCTGGCGCAGTGGCTAAGCGATTAGACTTCTGCACTTTGTGTTGCGGGTTCGTACAGATAGTTGTTTCATGTCTGGTTGTGTGTGCATGTGATATGTACCTATGTTTGTAAACTGTACCCACGAATCATAGTGTAGGGAAACGTTTTTTTAAATTATTCATATTAAAAAAAGCGATATTGATATTATAACAATAAAGGTGCTTGGAAAGAACCGAATTCGATTCCCGGGTCGGCAAAGTGTTATTGCGTTTTACCGTATGGAAATTCTCAGTAGCATCACGGAGTCTGGAACCGTGCCCGGTAGATGGCTATAGGCTCGTCCTCTATTATATAGGACTCAATAACGGCATCAGCGAAATGTTGGGTGTACATTAATACACCTCTGCCTAACCTTTCGGGGAATACAGTCGTGATGCTATGTTATGTTATGTTATACCTAATGGATCTGTATATATGCAGTTAATGTCGATACCCATATTTCCCCGATGCCATACCAGGCCACGCCATCTAGTTTAAAAAAGACGTGTAAAAGTGATTGAAAAATCCTAATTGCAAAATAAATAATTTCATTTAATTAACCACGTAGCAAGATTAGCAATTGCTATGGGCCCCGCGCAAAAAGGGCCCCCGCATATCCAAATACCTCCGCATGAGCGTAATTTTTTGAGTGCAACTTATTAAGACGCGGTATATTGAATTTACGTGTGATGTCACAAAAACTTGAAACGTTACACCTGTTTTCACGTCAGACAATCGGTAACCGATTATTTTGCTGGCGAAAATAAAACACAAAATTTCATTCGGTAAACGCACAAGTTCTACAAAAAGTCACTTTATACTTATGAGCCCATAGCAGATCAAGGGCCCCTCGATAGAATTTGCTACGGGCCCCGCGCTTGCTTAATCCAGCACAGAAAAACCAAACGACCTGCCTGAAAATCCGACTCAGAACTGAACACTAATGAGACATAACATAATAATAGGTACATAACACCTCATTATGTAAATAGACGATAACAATTACTGCAGAAATAACCTATAACACTATAGTTTAGTTATTTCCGCATCAACCGAGGAAAATGTCTTGTAATCAGCATGATTGCAGCCAGGAAGTCGGCAAGGCTGGCGACTGTCAATGAACTGTGATCATCGCTCATATGGCTTGACTAATTGCTTACTATTTATATTGACTATAGGTATAGGTATTAGCTAGTTAGTAACGAGTTAGGATGAGGTTAAGCAACACTTGCCGCGGTCAGTACTAGGATGGGTGACCGTTTTTTTAGAATACGGAATCCTTTCGTTCCGCGCAAATATCGTGAGCAATTGGTCCCGTTTGTCATACGAATACTTAGGACAATCGTTTTAAAGACACGTGGCAGCTGAAAAATTCTGACAACTGGTCTAACAGGGTATTGCTATCTCTTCGCTATTGGTTGGTGTTGGTCGAAGGCAGTCGTTGTTATTTTGAACTGTGCCTGTGGATATACGCAAGCTCATAATAATGAGTCACCCTATACGGTTCATGGTAAAGAATTACGAAGAAATTATCTGGTTTGGCAGTTGCTCTACTAAAGCCTCATTGGTATAACGGCTGCAGATGGGGATGCTGAACGTGAAGTTCTGGTTGGATTCCCAGCTCAGACAAAGTAATACGGCGACTGGCGTCTGCGAAATGTGGGTGTACAATAGTACGTCTAAACCTCTACCCATCCCTTCAGAAAATACAGGCGTGATGCTGTTTTGGACATACATACAAATTTTGTTAATTCTTCAAGTCATATGGAAGTCACTCTTCATTTATATTCAAACCAATATAATCAATGGAGGATCCTTATTAGCCCGCTAATTAATGAATTTACATGGTTCCTAAACAAAGCGGCTTTTGGCATGAAGCCAGGGAAACGCTAGAATAAAGGAGTTAACAATAGTCTACAAGTAGCATTAATGTACAATCAGTTTAGGATTAATATACATTACATAAATACCGGTCGTTATTTAGGCATTAATGAAATATTATTTATAAGTTTAGAGGGTATTTAATTAAAGATACATACAGTTACACGTGTTGTGAAGCTTGGACATTGACACAAAAGGAGGAAAATAAACTTCTATTAACTGAGAGGAAGCTCCTACGAAAGATCTTAGGACTTGTGCAGAGACCAGACGGCAGCTGGAGAATCATGAAAAATGCCGAGATAGAAGAGGTCGTGGCGGATCCAAATATCATCGGGGAGACAAAAGCTCACAGATTCCGATGGCTCGGCTATATTGAGAGAATAGGAGAAGATCGTAGGGTGAAAAGAGCATACCTGGGCCGAACAACGCGCGGGGCGACGTCCCGTTGGTCGACCCAGATACCGCTGGAACGATTCAGTGGAGGCTGATCTTCGAGAGCTTCAAGCTGCCGATTGGCGAAAAACTGCCAAAGATCGAATCGATCGAATGGAGTTCTCTTGTATCGGAGGCCAAGACACATTTTAGGTTGCTGAGCCAAAGGAGTTATTTAGTTTTTGTTCCTAATATTATCATCATGTGTATAGCCCCAACTACGTCGGCGTCGGTTCCCAGTCTAACCAGAAGCGGCTGAATATCAGTAGGTACTATACACGGAGCGAGCATTTGACCTCCGCCTCTCTCAGTTGCGGACCAACTCATACCCTATGTTTACACCTCTGCTTAACGATTCAAGGAAAAGAAGCGTGATTCAATATTTTGTTAGAATTCGGAAAAAGACATCGACGAATACAGTACAACAATAACAGGATGAAAGAGCAACAAATTTTTCTCTTTCCTCAATAAAAAAATGACTGCCTCGTTTGTCTAATGAACGCAAGTGCGATTGCTGTGCGTGAATTCCTGGGATCGATTCCCGAGCCGGGCAAAATGTTATTGGGATTTTCTGAGAGTCTGGAACTGTGCCCGGTATATAGTAATAGGTTCACCCCCTATTACATGGGACTCAATAATGGCATCGGCGAAATGTGGGTGTACAATACTACACCACTGGCTAACCCTTCGGGGAATACAGGCGTGATGTTATGTTATGTGATGCAATAAAAAAAAAAGTAAAAAATGAAATATCAAAAATATGCACAGAGTAAAACCACACATTCAACTCAAAATAATTCATATCTACTTTCTCATAACACCGACAAGATACCCTTTCTATCGGTGCAATTTCTTCACTTTCAAACGTGCATATTTCTCTGTTATTATGCAGTAAACAGCCGAGGTCAGTGAACAACGTAGTGCCGGCGTGGCCAAGATCTTGGCACATGACCTTACTGCGACATTGCCAAGCGAATACTAAATACTTTATGTTCAAAGATTATGTAGTCATTTCTAGTGTCTTCTATAATGATGAGTAAGCTGTAGAATATTATGGCCAGTGCGCACTAGAGATTTTGAGCCGGCCGATATTTTAGTTGAAAAATAAAATCGGGCATTTGTTGCCCGACTGTTTAGTAATGTGCGCTAGCAGTTAAGGTTAGCTTAATTAGGTGTTGAGTGTGAAGTTCACATTTTAATAAGTTTGTCGCTTTCTGCTTGTGGGTATCTTGACTAAGGAAAGGCCGTGGCGGTCGTAGGGGTCATGACCAAATCGTACAAGTCAAAATAGACAAACCTAAAAATAGATTGTTCCCAGATCGGGTGTTGTGGTGGCAGTAGGCTCACCCACATGGGACTCAATAATGGCAACGCGAAATTTGGGTAAACAACAGTAGGTAATCCTTCGGGAAAAACAAATATGATGATATGCCATACATTCTTGCATTTTCTGACCGGGTAGAATATTTGTATCTTTCCTGTTCCTAAAGTCCTCGATTTGAGAGCAAGAACATGCAAGACAATGCTATAAGGACGGGTGTCAGATTGATTGAAACATCACAAAGTATAATGCAGGACTGCCTTTATTTCGGGTAATACACGAGTTATATATTGGTTACATACCTATAGTTATAAGTACTTACATACTACGCCACACCTCCCAAGGCAATAAAAAAAAAAAAAAATATACTATATTACATTTTTTTTTTTTTTTTTATAATGCATATGACTGAGTATAATATATTTGGTTAAATATAATAAATTATCCTATAATGAATAATAGTCAAACAAAACATAAAAAATATGCTTTTGAAATTATTCATGTCATTTAAAATATTTATTATACTGATAACATAGTAATATTCTTACATCTAAGATTACAGCAGATGTTCCATTAATGTTTATAAACAATAAGTATATTTAGTAGTTGGTATAATCTATCCGTGCAACTATGGAATTCATATCATCTTACAAGCCACAATCGTAATGTCGATGATATAATCGGTAAGATTTGGTATTGTTACTATGCATAATTATGAGAAATACAACTTCGTTCTATTTTTATGAATTACATCACTTTTACCATTTATGTTTACCTCTACATTAGGTGATAAATCTCTTATAACAGTGTATGGGCCAGTATAAAGGTTTGAGAGTTTATTACCAGTTTCATTTTTAATCAAAATTTCATCATTTTCCTTATATTTTATAGGCTTAATATATTGATCATATTTGTTTTTTCTTATTAATTTCGAATTAATCAAGTTTTTCCGTGCTTCTGTCTGTGAAACCTGTAATCGATATTTAAGCTCCAAGGGATAACTGTCATAATTGTAGAGTGGTTCTACTGTTCTTACGATATTACTTGGTAAGTTACATTTCTTTCCGTAAACAAGTTCGAACGGGGTGAATTTCGTCGATGAATGTACAGTGGTATTGTATGCAAAGGCCCAAAATGGTAACCATGAGCTCCAAGTGTTTGGTCTGTCGTTGACATGTATTCTTAAAAAGGCTCCTAGTGATTTGTGGGAATTCTCTAAAGCGCCAATGCTTTGATGGTGGTAGGCTGTCGAGTTCAATTTAGAAATATTAAGAATGCTACATACCTTTTTGAATGTTTCTGATATAAACTCCGTACCTCTGTCAGTAGCGATTTCCCGAGGTACTCCATGTTGGAGAATGAAGTTATTGACGAACACACGAGCTACTTCAGCTGACGTTTTATTCACTAGTGGAAAGGCACATACATATTTTGACAGTTCACACTGGAGTGTTAAAATATATGTGTAATTATCGTTATCTCTATCAAGTGGTCCTACTATGTCTAAAAAGATTTTTTCAAATGCCGTTTGGGCAGTTGTGGTGATAACCATGGGTTCTTTTGTCATAATAGTATATTTTTGTTTTTGACAAATAGTGCATTTTTTAACGAAGTTATTAACGTCCCTTTCTAAACCCGGCCAAAAATAATATTTTTTAATGTTATTGAACATTCTTCTTATACCCGCATGGCCACTTGTCGGCAATATGTGAAAGTCATTCAAAATTACTCTTCTATCTTCTACATTATCTACTCTTTCTATATCATTTAAAATACATAATCGCGGCCCTTCCCATTTAGCATATTCTTTAATTTCATTAGTAATTTTTTTTATAAATATGCTATTGCATTTATTTTTCACAAAATATATTTCATTTATATTATTAACATTGCAAAAATCACGCATCGCTCTCACAAATGCGGCTGGCGTCAGATGTGATCGAGCAGATGGATTTATATACAGTACCATTTTTTCATGATCATAAGAAAATATTTTATTTTCCTTGGATATTCTATTTATTTCGCGTAACCTTTTTAGGTGCGCTTGGTCAATAAATTGCAGCTCCACTGCATTATTAGGTCTATTAATTATTTCTGCAATTCTCGGTTGACCCGAGATACAGGTTTCTTCGGTAACGTCAGGAACTTGAGAAGTTACTTCTAACTGTTTTCTTTGTGCTCGTGTCATTACAAATACACATTCGTGCATGTTCTTTAAATCCTTCGAAGATAACGAAATGCGAGATAAGGCATCGGCGGCTGCATTTTGTTGACCTTTGACATATTCAATTAAATAGTCGTACTCTTCTAAACATAGTCTAAATTTGAGTAATCTACTTGACGGCTCCTTTAAACTAAATAAATATATTAATGGTTTGTGGTCGGTAAGTATTTTGAAGGAACGACCGTACAAAAAGGGTCTAAAATGTTTCACGGCCCATACTATAGCTAGGAGTTCCTTTTCTATAGTCGGGTAATTCCGTTCAGCTTTGTTTAAACTCCTACTGGCGTAAGCGACTGGCCGACCATCGGTATTAGATAAAACTGCCCCTATTGCGTAGCCTGACGCGTCGGTTTGTACTATAAACTGATTTTTATCTGATAAATCTGGGTATTGTAGAACTGGAGGTTCAGACATACATTTCTTAAGCATTTCAAATGATTTTTGTGCGTCACTGTTCCAAATGAATTGAACGTTTTTCCTACACAGAATATTTAAACTATTTGCAATTGCTGCAAAATTAGGAATAAATTTGCGATAATAATTTGCTAAGGCTACAAAACGCTTTACTTCTTCGGTATTTTTAGGAATTGGATATTTTTGTATAGCGCTAATCTTTTCAGGATCGGGTAGTACACCGTTGTCTGTCACGACGTGTCCTAAATATAGCATTTCCTTCTTAAGAAACTCGCATTTCATCGGATTTAATTTTAAATTGACACTGCGTAATCTTTCTAAAACTTCTATCAAGTTTTTGTTGTGGTCCACTAAGTTCCTGCCCATTACAATTAAATCGTCTTGATAACATAAACATTTTTCGTAATTAAGGCCCGCCATTGCCATGGTCATCATTCGAGCAAACGAGTTAGGACTTGTCTTAAGACCCATTGGCATTCTTGTCATTTGAAATTGGCCTGAATGAAAAGCTGTATATTTTCTACTGTCGGGTTCGAGTTCCACATTGTAAAACCCTTGACTTAAATCTAAGTGTGAAAAATAAATGCAACCGGAAAGTGAGTCTAATATTTCATGAATATTTGGCAAAGGGAATTTATCATTTTGTATACAGTTATTTAGCTTTCGATAATCAATGACTAGACGCCATTTTTTCTCTCCATTTGATTTCTTTGGTACTAAAAGAACGGGACTAGACCATTCGCTATTACAAGGTTCAATTATACCTTGTTCGAGCATGTGGTCAATTTGTTTCTGTATTTCCCCTTTTTGAGAATGTGGGAGCCTATAAGGTTTGCTGTATATTGGTCGAGTACCGGGTTTTATAGTCATCGAATGCTTGTACGTATTTGTCGTGGTGAGTTGATCTCCTTCAAGATAAAAAGTGTCATTATATTTTGCACAAATGTTTATAATACTACTTTTTTCTTCTTTATTTAAATAATCTAAATTTAATAAACGTAGAAGTTTTTTGACTCGTTCGGACCTAGTGACATGCTTGTCAAAACTACAGATATTGTATTCACTTGCTAGATGTATTTTAGGGTTAATATCTTGTAAATAAAAATCATTTTCAGTGGTATTCAAGATTCTAATTGGGAGTTTCCCATTTACGGGAGTTCCCAATGTACTTGCTAAAAATATGCCATTTCCTATTTCTGCCGCGCAGACTACACAATCCTCTACAAAAGAAGTAGTAATATAATGTATACTTTCGGACCTAGCCGGTATAGTTAGTGTATCCTTATGTAAAGTAATCGGCAAATTAATTTCTTTATTATTATTATATATATTTAAGGAATTATTTCTAAAGTTAATAATTGAATAATATTTGCTCAAAAAATCTTGGCCTAAAATACCACTGGCCTTACAGGGTAATGATTCAAATACGTAGAATTTATGATTTAGAACTTGATCACCTGACAACGAGATTTCCTTTTTGGATTGGTACATTCAACTCACAAACGTGTTTATGTTTTATAGCCGATAAGGAAGCACCCGTGTCGATGAGCCATGTATAAGAAAGATGTTTAGTGTTTAATGAAATATGATATATGCTATTACATAACATCATAACATTTTTATTCACGAAAAAACTGTTCTATATTGTCATTATTACTTTCTGACTGACTTTCTGGTGGGTTTGTGTCTGTCAAAATATGCATATGTTGTTGTTCCTGATTATTAGATTGGTTAAAGAAAATCCTACCTCTAGCTCCACGGTTCGATGAACCACGGCCGCGGGATCGCCATCCACCGCGAGTTGTTAGCCATGTCCGATCACCCCTCTGGTCCGCCGGTGGAGGTGTTTGTCCTCGTCCTCGTGACACCCAGTGACCTCTGTAATTCCTATATTGTTGGGAGACGTTATTACGACGCATAAACAAAATATCACCTGAAGTAGACACTGTAGAAACATCCTCGTCGATGGCTGATTGTATAGCTTCACTTAAAGATGTAAATTGCCGTGCTGTTATAATAGTGCTTAGTCGAGGATTTCTCAATCCGTCGGCAAAACTTTTTATGGCTAATTTCTCGTTTATAGGCTTTAATATACCGAATTTACTTTCATTGCCTTCGGATTGGGAAATCGTCAAGTCAACAAATAAATCAGTTATCTGCTTACCATAGTCATCAATAGAAAGATCATTTTGTTTTAAATTAAACAATCTATGTTGCAGGGCTGTTGCTGATTTTTTGGGCAACAAGTTTGTTTTCATAGCCTTGATTAACTCATTAACGCTGTCATATTTTGTATTAAGTTTAAGTTTTGCAGATTGCGACAGTCTACTTTTTAAAACAAAATTGATTAATTTAGTTTGTCCCTCCGAGTCTAGTTCAGTTTGATAGTATTCTATCCCGTCAATAAGTTGTTTTGTATTAGTACCATCGTCGTTTAAAACTGGTAATAAACTTAAGGCGATTTTTAAATCAAATTTTGCCATTTTCAACTCTAATGTCGACTCTTTAGTCGATGAGGAATTACCACATAAATCTAAAATATTGTCATACAAGCTAAGAAAATCTTTGTTTAATTTATCAAATTTATGAAACTCCTCGTCTTCTAATCCAGTTTTTAACAAACTTAACCGTTCTAAGCTCTCATTAAAAATAAACAGTAAATTATCGGCCTCTTTTAATTTTTTCAAAACAATTTCTCCTTTTCGTCTAATTGGCCCTATTTTTATTAAATATGTTCTTATCTTACCAAGGTCATTGTATAGTTGTAGTAACTCCTCATACATTACTGTTCATTACCTATATATATAGTTCACATATCTAATTCACGAAGGTCACGCGCACACTGTCCGAATTAGAATTGTCGCACTTTCACACACTTACTGGAATGCACTTTGCACACACTTATTAGGACATATTATTCACAAAGCTAGTCGAATCGCCGAATTTGTCGTACCTCTGCGTGTTGTTAGGAACCCTTGTTGGAAGTATGGACCCGACATTCCTCGCTTGCAGACAAGCTACAAGCAGCGCCGCGGTACCTTCTGGATCGCTCCGAAGAACGCCTCAAGATATGTCTCGTAATCTGCTGTCGCGTCCAAGACTCATGACATCTCTTATAGATTTTAAACATGAAGTAGAGGGTGCCGAGCAACAAAATTGTGCAAATGATTATTATTGCAATATTGATCGCCGACAAATGAAATTTGAATTCCTCCACCGTCGCGGTATTTTTGGCAGCGCTAACTTGGTTGATAAATATCTCTTCATTATTTACTTTTGAGTTGCACATGATGAAAAGTCACTTGTAATAAAGTTCTTCACTAAACAGCCGCCGCGCGGAGTGAATTCTAGAGTGATCACGTACATGATACAAGCCCTGTTTAGTGGCAGGGTCGCCATATAAGGACGGGTGTCAGATTGATTGAAACATCACAAAGTATAATGCAGGACTGCCTTTATTTCGGGTAATACACGAGTTATATATTGGTTACATACCTATAGTTATAAGTACTTACATACTACGCCACAATGCAAAATGTTTTATACGTTTATCTTAAGATAAGATATGTTTTTATTCATGTAGATATGTGGTATAGAGTATGTGGTCTACATTGTAGACCATATACAGGTACTTAGGAATAGTTACGACTCTAGGTGTCACGCTCCAAAATGTTGACCTCCAATGGAGAAAAACGAGCAACTCCATGGTTACTCTTTTAAATTAAGAATTTCTTACAATACTTTTGTCTTCTTTTTTCTTTGATACTTGTTTTTGTTTATGGACTCTCGTTTGTACACCAACAGCAAGCGAAGAGGCGGTAGACAATAGTACACGCTTGCCTAGAACTAACCTATTCACTCGAGATTTGAAAACTCCAAGTTAGAAAACAATGTTTATTTCTTGTTATACTTCGTGACTTTTCAACCGATTATAATCAGTCCAAAAATCACTATAAAGTCCTTGAATTATAATTACGATTAATTTTATGCTATAGACTCTCGGATGGACCAAAATCATTAATATATTATCAGCACCCACTGGTCGCGGAAGCAAAAACCTTAATGGTAGGTAAATCAAGTATTGACGATAAATCAATGGAGAGGCGTGTTCAGGAAGCCATATTGCGTAACCCAGTTTATTTGGACTCTAATTATGTCAGGGTTGACAGCAAAGCCCTTAGGGGAAGGATTTGAGAAGAATTAGTGTGAGGTTAAGGACTGGATAATTACCAATCTGCACAAGACCTTATCAATAGTCAGAAGGATACTTGCAAGGATCTTGCAGAGGAAGGATGGAAGATAATTTCTAATATTGCATGGAAAAGAGGGTAATTTCTTACATTGTATGACGAATTAACGTATGTAAAGTGAGTTAAAAATTACTATTTCAGAAGAAAGAAAGAAAAATTCAACCGCGAGCAGGAATCGAAGAGCTAACGTTAGCTAAGAGGCTACAGAGGTTGGTGCACAAAACCATTATGATCGTAACTGATTCTTAGTCCAAATATCGTTATGATATAGTCACGTAGTCATTTATTAAGTCTACGTGAAAAGATGTCTTAACTAGGGAGTCATTAGACTATTCAAAATAAAAAATATATATAGGTACAATAAAGAGTAACGGGGTTTTCCTTTATATATTATTATTATCTTAATTTATAACTACCAATAGACAACTATTTATTTTATTTTTAGCGACACTACTTTTACTATTGTAAAGTTAATTTAATTTTAAAATTAAATCTTTTGTTATTGGTTTTGAAATCATTGCGTCATTTAGAAATCTATAGGTTATTAGGTACCGTTAGATTTTATAGTAAGTAGTTTTAGTGATTGACGGCTCTATGGCTGTGGAGATTATTTATAACTGGACATAAATTTAAGGAAACCGAGAAGAAATTACTATATTTTTGTAAAAGGTTCTTTTTGTTCTGGTAATTACATCTCCAAAGTTTATAAATGGGTTATATTTATTTCGGTGTCTTAGCTTCTGCTTCTGATATTTAGTAAACATCATTATGTCATTGGACCATTAGTCACACAGAAGCACTTGCTATGAATTAGTGAACTGATACACAGACCGACTTACGTATTTGGAGAAATCTGATCCATTCAGCTCTTTGTAGTCTTCCGCAGGTAGACACATATAAGCCTGTAGAAAACAGGTCAAGTCTGCAAATCCTTTATTCTCTTCTATAAACCTCGCTTGGCAGGTTGATGACCGGCGACCGTGGCAAATCGATTAAAACGTCGAACTGAATTAAGCTTCAATGTTTAACAATAGAGACCCGGGTACGTCTTAAAACTGCGGCCAGACACCGGAGGACGGGCAGCAGCGTCCTCTCACTAATCGGTGAGCCACTGCGATCCCCAAACCGTCTGCCAAGCGTGGGGATTATGGCAAACCACCACCTTGGGGGAGGCCTTCGTTCAGCAGTGGACGTCTTCTGGCTGATGATGATGATAATGTTAACAATAGATTGTAAGTCGACAAACCTGTAAAATTGGTAGCTTATATAACTACACCTGTATTGGAAACTGCTTGAAGTAGGTATAATGTACCTATATAACATAGCTATCACACCATTAGCATACTATACAATACGATACACTTTATTGCACACCAGAAATAGAAAAAATAAACAAAAATGGAAACCAATGAGATGTACAAGAGGCGGTATTATCGCACTTGGCGATTTATGCCAGACAATGCTTAGGATGGACAGAATAGCAGATACAAAGAGAAGGGTAGCATACCTATATTTGACCTGACTGTGCTAATTAAATAAAACCACTTCAATAGAGGAATCAGTCCATGGCTTATTTGATCACATTTCTCTTATACTACCACCTGCCACTTGTACTAGGTAAGATCTGAACAAAGCCATGGACAGTGTTGTAGAAATGACAAAATTTTATACAGGTACAATTATAACTATTGACACGTAAGGAAAATATGCCCATTTTGGAAACTTCAAAGGGTCATTGTAAATATGTATATATGTATTATTTTAAACATTTTAAATCTTAAAGATGACGATAAGCGTCAGCAACCTCTAATTTATGTATAACAATAATAACGACTGTAGAAGAGTATATCGTAAATAAAACATACCTTACGCGATTGATTCATATGTATGTACGCCTAAGTTCCCTTGGGATTTATAAGCTTAATCGTAGCTCAGTGGCTACGTTGTAGACCTATCATCGACGAGGTTACGCAATATTGCTACGGTCCTAAAATCATTGCACATAGCGTCACTTCTACGGCACATCGCGTCAATGTAACGTCTAGACATGATAACAAACAATTGACTGCTCCTAACAGTGCTTAAAATTGTTTTATTTTGATTTTCATACTTCTGAAAGTTTTTAAGTCTGTCATGTAGGATTGGGTTGCTGAAATCGTACATTAATTGGTATTCATCGGTTATTCGAGATGATCTGAAACTGAACTTGAAAAACATAATATAGCACCACGCTTATATTCCCCGAAGGGTAAAGCAGAGATGTACTATAATTGCACACCCATATTTCACCATTACTGTTAATGAGTTCTTGAGTTTCCTTATTAAAAAAAATGGTTTAAATTATATTTGAGTTTTATGAGCCACTTTTAGCTTGTGTTAAATCAAATGTAGTTTTACTAATCTACTTCGCGTATTGTAGTATAGTAATAGGTCTTCAGTAACGACCAGAATCCCGGGTTCTCTTCCTTATCCAGTGTATTCTGAATCCTGGCTTGGCTTGAGCGACCTCATGTCAAGATTTTGTATACTTTACCGTGTTTACTGGTTACGTAACAGTTGGGCCAGCTAATAGTCCACGTATTTAATCTAATTAGTCAATTACACAATGTGGTGATGTGGCCTGACGAGTGACGGGTGCTAATCTTGTTATTTTGTTACGTACATGAAATTCTATCTGTTATGACGTGGCTCTCGTAATGTTGCTATGTTCAATATTGGTTTATTTTTCTTTCAGCACTCTTTTTCTTTCTTTCGGCTTCAACGTTCCTTTTGTGAATGTGACATTATGGATGTTCTAGAGATGAATAATGAAGGAAGATTTAGGATGTTTTTTTGTTGATGTAAACTATTTAAACAGGTATTTGATAATAGTCAGATTTTAGATGGCACATTACAAAGTGTTGATTTCCTATGAAGTAGATAGGGCAAGAAAATTCATGCTTGATTTCTCAAATTCAGAATTTCAATAATGTTCTTTTTTGTTAGGACGCCATATTATCTCGTAGTCCACACGAAGAGATGTTGTATGTTCTTTTCTTAGAAACCGATGACCTCAAAATTCCCATAATACGACCACTAGGAAATATAGCCGTAATTAATTTAATGTTCAGGTATCATAAACACTAAATGGCCAAGCAAAAATTAATTATATAACTCCTCAATTAATTTACTCATCCAAAATCCTCTAGGTAACTTTATCTGACACGTCTAAACTGAAAATAAAATAAAAGCAGGATTTTTTTTTATTTTATTTCTCTGTCTACACTTCACTTCTTCATCAGAATGCAAAATAACAACATTCAGTAACAATCTCAATAAAACAATAACTTTGTGACGTAACTCTTCGCTGTAGAGAAAAAGTGATCTTAATCGTCGAGTAGTTTTCGAGATCAGCGCTGGTAAACGAACAAATTATTTAATACAGATTGTTGTGTTTACATACAATGTGTTTGTATTTGTACTCGCTTAAGGCAATTTCACCGACGGTTAAGGAACAAATCGGTCATATGACAAAGATTTTTCTATGAGTAATCGCCCGTTTTAATTTTAAACACCTGTTATAGTGTTGGTAAACATGGCCCTTAATAAACCAAATGTAACAGAGCTGCAAACTCGAAACGATACGAAAAAAAATATATAGAGTTGAGTCTTTTGACATCCAATGATTGAACGCAATTCCAAACGGGCAAATATTTATTGATAATTTGTTAACAAAACTTTCGACTTAGGAATTGCATCCAGCCATCCATTTGAATTCCAAGCTTGACTAATTAATATTACGTCATCTTATCTTATGGTACAACACCATAAAGCACTGTCAATGATTTTTTAATTTATCTTTGATCACAATTGGACGTGGTTAACAAAGTATTGTCAATATCTTATTACAATCTGTGGTAGCTGATTTGTAACTTTTATTATTTATTCGAAAACCATCATTAAAAATTGTGTGGTGCAACAGGGGGAGCCTATGTTCGGCTGTAGATTGTTCTCTTTGAGTTGATAAATTATTGAGACATTGCATGAGCTCTGTGATTATGAATCAGCGTAACCTTGGTACTATAATCATATTTACTATGTTCTGAGTAAATAAGATTATCGTGCTAATGTTTTTTTTTTATTATAAATTGATATTATTATACAAAGACTTAATTTAAACAAGTGACATGTCCGGAAGAGCAAGGGCAATTATTCTTATTACATTTATGGACAATAAAAATAAAAATCTGTTTGCCGAAGAAAATTCAGAGTGTGATTGTTTGACGACACGGTTGGCGCAGTGGTTAAGCGATTAGTTTTCTGCGCTATGTGTCGCAGGTTCGATCCCCGCACGGAACAAATATTTGTATGATCTACAGATGTTTCGGGTCAGGTTGTGTATGCATGTGAAATCTATGTTTGTAAACTGTATCCACGATACAGGAGAAATACTAGTGTGGGGCAACGTTTTTTAAAAAAGAAAGAAAGAAAGAAAAGAAGAATTATGTCAGTCCAAAACTAGACTAAGATAAATAGAATCAAGCGTTACTTTGCAGATATCCAATTTAGACTGTTAATCTGTATCTTGGGGCACGAATTTTGACATATTTATAATTATTTTACAATTTAATCTATAACATTAATCCTAGCTCTATAACTCCTGAAACTGCTAAAATTACAACAAAATATGCATCTGTGTTAATCTTAAATCCTTTCTTCAAAGCGCTAAATTCCAACCGGCAGAAGCACTAGAAAATGTCCGTCTGTAAACCCAGCTCAATTTCTATTTATAGAAACTGTTGTTTTAAAATAACCTTAAGCAAAGAAGCTATTATGATATATTATCTATTTCCGACACATTAATTAATTATAGTCGTTAATTAACACCAATGAACAGACATTATATTTATAGTGTTAAAAAACAATGACGCTTTAGTGCAAAGAAACCTTTACATTATCATATGGTAACTTACAAAACATGTAGTTAACGAGACCTTCAATTGGCATCATTCAATCACATAATACTTATAATATTGTGCGATTTCCACAATGCAGCTGCAATTAATGCATCAAGTACGATTAATACAACTCATAAATTATTGTTCCCAATTATCTGCAGAATTAGAATGCTGATTTTTATGCTGTAACATACTAGCGTGCGTCTATTGCGTGCGGCACTCCCAACCAGTGATAAATTCGCGTGATAATGTGCCTAAAACATAAATAGACACAAAACCTAACCTCTTTTTCATAATATCCCGCATTAATAAACACATGCATGCACTAAACAGCGTCGCGTCGTCTGGCAATGTCATCTCATATCATTTCCGAATGCTTCGCCTTTTACTCGCACATCCCCCCGATATTATAAAAGAGTGGCGTTTGCGCCGCGCGCCCGCAGTCTACTCCGCGCCTCCGAGCGAGCACCGTCTCCTGTAATGCAATAGTGTGTCTAGTGTGCACGTTACGCCGATATGGAGGGGACCCCTCCCAGCCACGGAGTGCCTGAGCCTGACGAGGGCATCGCCTCTGACCGCCGCCCGTCCACCGACGACCACGCTGACCTGTCCGATACTGCCTCAGAAGCTGGCTCCGGTGGTGGGAAAGACTCTGGTTGCGAAGTCGCCACTGAAGCTCAAGAACCTCCCTATACGCCTCCAGACGACGAATTAGCACACAGGATAGTGTCACAAGTCGAGTTCTACTTTTCCGATGCCAATATCACTAAAGACGCTTTCTTATTGAAACATGTGAGACGGAACAAGGAAGGATACGTGTCCCTGAAGCTCATATCTAGTTTCAAGCGTGTGAAACACTTGACGAAGGACTGGAGGGTGGTCGCTGAAGCACTGAAGCGGTCTACGAAATTAGAAATCAATGACCTAGGAACTAAATTGCGCAGGATAGATCCGCTCCCGGCGTACGATGAAACTACTCCGTCTAGGACTGTTGTGGCTGTCAGAATGCCCATAGATCGTCCTTCTGTAGAAAATGTGTCGCGACTATTCGCTAGCTGTGGGGAGATTGCCCTAGTGAGGGTGCTTCGACCAGGCAACCCTGTGCCGGCAGACGTTCGCCAGTTCCTCAACAAGAACCCCAGTTTGGTTAATTGTGTGTGTGCGTTAGTTGAGTTTACCGAATCTGAATCTGCAAGAGAAGCGTTGCGTTTACAGAACCCTGAAGAGGATGGCATGCGAGTGTATGAACTGAACGGTGTGCCTAGAGAACCTAAGAGGAAGGCGCCCATCCGCCGAGCTCCTCTAAGACGTCACGAATGCGAGTACTCATCGTGCTGCAGTGGCTCAGAACCTGAATACGACTTCAGGGGATATGGAACTCCGTTTTATAGAAGGAATTCGAGCGGCTTCTTTGCGCCGCGTTCACCTGAGATTCAAACCTGGGTACCACGACGGCCTTCAACATGCAGTCATAGCTCCGACTCAGGGGTTTCGTTTTACTGCAGTTCGAGGAGGACGTCCCAGGCTAGTACGGGAAGCACGAGCAGCGCGGAGGGCTGGCTGTCGCGCCGGCTGTCGGGGTGCTCGATGTCGGGTCCCGAGTGCGGCGGCCGGCGGTTGTCGTGCGCGCCGCGCTTCGAGCCGCGCGCGCCGCTCGTGCCCGACGGCACGCGCGGCTTCCACGCCGCTGCCCGCCAGCGCCGCATCTCGGACCTCGCGCTCTACTCGCGCTAGAAAGCGCCCGCCAACCGTGACACCTTTCTAATCACGTTGGATAACCGCCTTTCACGTTCTGGCCGCTGGTTTTTTAATCTATTTCGCACGAGGAAGCATCGCGTGTGTTCCGCGAAGTTTTCCTTGCTGAACAAACTGAGTTACCTTCTTGAACAATGTGATCATGAGCTCATTTAGTTGTAAGCCACGGAACGCTGTGTTTAGTTTCGTAAATCACTTAAACATGTAATTTATTAGTACATTGTATTTATGAATCGCGTAATTTATTGCGAATGCGCGCGCGTCGCGGTCGAGTTTTCATTTCGAGTTATGTCAGAGTTGTGGGCACAAAATGAACACGCAAAATCGACATTCATGCGATTGTAGACTCTGAGAGCGATACATGTTCAGATCAGACAGATGTTTATTAGGTTCACGTTGCACTGTAGCGAAGCGAGTAATTCCAGCTCGTTTGACCGCTTTGCGAGGTAAGAAACACAGTACGTTCACCGCTTGGAAAGGCGTGTAAGCGTCGATCTGTCAGCTGTGTTGACCACTATCTTCGCTTCGCCAGCGGTGCAACGTCTTCTTAACACCGGAGTAACAGAGCGCGTACAGTTGTAGAATGCATTACATAACACCATTGCACACATTCTAAATGTGGACGGTTTCCTGTAAAAGTAAAGGCTCTCTTACTCCGGCTAGTGAGACCCGCGACGCGCTTCGGCTAATATTTTTTTCACTTTTTTTTTACAATTAAGTCATTTTTTAACTTAAGTCAGTCGCCATTTCATGTTAACTCTCGTTTTTAAGTCTTGTCGATGTAAGTACATTGTGATGATTATGTAGATATTGGGTTGCGAAACCCACTACTTTCTTGTGCGTTTTTTAATTTATTTTTTATTAAGCAGAGGAACGTTACATGCATGTAACGGCACAACTATTTCGCTTTTTATTTTAAGTATCGGTGTGGCTTGAAACCTTCGTGCTAGATCTGAAACAAAATAGGTCTAATTATTACTTCACGTATTAAATCAGATTAAGCGCGTCCTCCAAGCCACACAACCTGTGTAAGTTGTAATTGAAGATTGAGATGATTTATTATAAAGATAATTATTATAAGATTTTTGGAGAAACTTGTTGTTTTAATTGACCTTCGTCGTGGAAAGTTGGCTCATGATCCGATTGCCTTGACTGATCGATTCTCACGCTTAACTGTTAAGTTACCCAACAGGTCGGTACGTTAGACGAGAATATCGGAATCGATCGATTCAATGTTAATAACGTCAAATATTATGTAAATTAATACGACAGCGGAGATAATGATGCTATTTATGTCGTTTATTTTAATAATTCTGTTCAGATTTGTTGGAATTATTATAATAGTGTTGATTGATTTATTTTAAAGTTATTTTGCCTTCCTGTTGATGTTTATTGTTGGATTAGGATTGTTTTTTTTTTTTTATTTGAATATTTGTTTATGGTTTTTTAAGCCAATTATATTTATTCATGAGCTTTAAGCAATGAGAGTATTAAAAATATTAATCATTAAAATGTATCATTACAGAGTGATATGATACTTGTGATAAAGATCTATAGAGACAAATCCATATAATCTTTACATATGTAAGTATGTTAGATGACTTAAAATACTTGAAAACTTCACATTTGAGAGGAATTTTTTGGTTTTAGATTCATATCAAGCAGAAAACCGCATGTTAAATCGATTTATGTTATTTATTTTTAATCCGTTTTAATTAATTTTATTCGTACCTAAAGATAATTTTTGAACTCTCAAATTGAGCTTCGCCTGGAAGCCGAACCCAATGTAGTTTGGAAAACGCTAGCCAGATGATAATAGTACGCACAAGCATACATTATCATAGACAATACGTAGAGTAGATACTTCCTCTTAATCCTAACTTCTTCGCAATAAAATGGCAGAGATTTGTTAATAAGATCTTCCATGTAAATAATCCATGGTATTTAGGTGATTTTTTCCTATAGGTATGCCAAATCAAGGTATCTGTTAATGAAAATCACATGACTTCTTAAATCAATCCAGTAAATCTCTTTGAATTTTATCGGCTTATCGTTTTGTTCAAGATGTCTGGTTTTCGCATGGAGACAGGCACTTGACCTCTGCAAATCGGAAGGCCTGACACCTCACTCACACAGTGACCGACATATTTGACCTTATGGCAGAGACGGTTGCCGACTTACCTATATAAGTATCGTTTACAAGGAAACCTTATGAGTGCAAGTTTTTGGTTTAAACCTACCTACTTTCTTTTTAATCGTAGGGGCACTGGATTTGTTCCTGTATCGTGGACTGCGTGTAATAATTTTATATAGGTTATACAAATATTTTTTCTGTCTGTTTTTTCATCGACCCTGTAGCACAATCTTGAAAGTCAAGTCCTAAAGCTACTGCGACAAAGGTGTTGCTAAATTGAAAGAAACTGGCTAGCAAATAGTAGCAAGATATTCTTGCAATAAATCACTTGAAAAGTAGGTATATTTCCTAACATCCAATATTTTTAACAGTATGGTCGAGGGTCCCATTTTCAGCAGCGAACCTTGAACACATCAAGACGATAATGAAATCTATTATGCAAATTTTAAACACAAATTCACAAAGTTATATCATAATCAGTTCATTCGATAAGATGTAAATTAAATATATCACGAATGCTTGTTATGATAACCCAGATGCACAGATGCACAGTCTGCACTGCGCATGCTCCGACACTCGTTGAAATGTTACAGACTGCATAACGATACATTACGTAAAACAATTGCGCACGCGTCATACCAGAGATCTACATGTGGATATGCGAATGGCTTTTCACTTCACCATATCGGATTTAAATCAGTGGCATAAATATAGATAATATCGATATATGGCATTGACTTGCCCGTCATTACATGGGACTTCAAAACGGCAGTCGTAATGTGGGTAAACAATTATAATAGTAGCATCTCTGTCTAATCCTTTGAGCAAAATAAGCGTGATGGTAAATTAAACGTCTAAAATTCCTACAAAAAAACACTATTCTATAAAAAAACTAAATATAGTCATCCATTTGTAAAGGATTCAAAACAATATGATATAAAAAAAAACACAAAATTATCATAGTCCATTCAGTGTTTTTATACGAATTTGACAAGATTACATAAAAAGCGGACATCGGCGTCGCTTCCTCAATTAATATAGTAAAGTTAACGATCGCCACAATTTATAATAACAGCTCGTACTTTAATAACATTTCCTACTCAAAGGAGCGGTCTAGTTTTTGTGAGCGGTTAAAAGTAGCAGCTATTTTATAACAGTTATTAGCTGTTAGATAATCGTTACGGCCCGATGCGTTATCGGGTGCTATGTGGAGCAACTTAGGGTTCAGTAGACAACAACTTAAAAGTAAAATCACATATTAATTAATAGATGCTTGTGGGAAAATTTTATAGTTTTTTTTTTTACCTGCCGAGGTTAAATCTCACCTCATATAATATCTCTACACTCTTGAAGATCCCTAGATTAGGTATAGGGAACGGGGAACAATGTTAGAGAATTCACTGGAATTCTCTACCCCTCCCCGCGTATCCAAACCCGCCTCCGCCTAGCGTTACAGGTGTAACGCTTTCCGACTATGACAATCCACGTTAGACAATCGGTAACCGATTATTTTGTTGGCGAAAATAAAACACAGAATTTCAAACGGTAAACGTACAGGTTCTGCAAAAAGTCACTTCATACTTCGATAGAATTTGCTACGGCCCCCGCGCCTGCTTAATCCTGCTTACACTGTGTATAGTAGTACCTACTACGACTGTGTACCATGTGAGACCCTTAGTTAACAAAATAATAGTAATTAATAATATTTAGTAAGAAGTAGTCTCATTACAGCTATTTCGGTACCTTAAATTATGTGACCTTCTATGAAACCCTTGACAAGAAATGTACTAAGAATATTCCACGATCTTGGCATTATTCCCTAAACTCATTTATTGTTAATTTGTCATTGTTGTGTTTTGTTTAATTTGGTTACACTGGTTACAATAATGTCAAAAGGCAAAAGTTTAGCTAAAAGTGTTCAAATGAAATGCTGCTGATTTTGCTGATTTTTATGTTATATTATAGACAAGTAAAAATTTAATGGTCACGTTTTTGTTTTTTTGATATTTTTTATAGATTGAGAAATAATTAAGTCTCAAAATGCGTTTTTTTTTTTAACTAATATGTTCCCTATACTTCTCTCTCTCGTGATAATTATAAAATTAATTAAATATAATATTTTTTTTTCTTTTTTTTTACTTTTCTAATCTTATTAATGTGTAAATATATGTAGTTTAACATATAAGTTAAGACTAGTTCTGTAGTATTTTAAATTAACGTGAAAATAAAACTATTAAGTTTACATTAAATATTGAAAAAAACAAAACATGTCGGCCTAGTCTGATCTGACAAAATGAATGGGAAAATCAAATTAATTCGTTAAGATTTCGATGTAAGAAACGTTAACGCCCAAACATCTATTTTGCGTGTATTTCAAGGCAATTTTGTCAGAAGCCGATAAAACTTACTGAAATTAGTAGTTTAAAAACATAGTGATAATGACAATACAGCCGTAGTCTATCACCAACTCTAAGTTCCTTAATATTTACAAGTTATGTTATATATACCCCATCATTCGTATCAATTTTATAAACAAACATTAATATATATTACATACAGAACCATTTCCACTTATAAGACCACGCGTCAACCACGTTTTCCATCTACTCACCTACACAGTGACACAGATTGAAACAATCTGTACACACAGCCCAATTTCAATGTGTGTGTGGGAGGCTGTTGAATGGACCTTACAGTTGCAACTATTAATCTTGTTACAAATGTAGGATAGGCAGCGCTGTAGGCGACATTGACATAAATTTTGAAGTCATAATTTTGTTTTTTGCTTTTAATTAGATAATAGGCTTCACTTTTTTGTTTGTGGGTGTTATTTAATTATGAAACGCAGGATTCGGGAAACAGGATTCCAAGGCCTGGCTGCGAAATGTTTCCTGATTTAGAGGTTTTATAGGACACAGAAAACTTATTCAAATCAATCAAAAGTTAAGATTCATTGCAGTTTACAGCTTAACACAAGCTTTTCATGGGGGCCTTACACTTAATAGAACAATATATGAAAACTTCTCATCGTCTCAGTATTATAATTAATATCCTACTAATATTACATATTTGAAAGTTTGTGAGGATGGATGGATGGATGGATGGATAGATGGATGTTTGTTACTCTTTCACGCAAAAACTACTGAAAGGATCTGGATGAAATTTGGCACAAAGATAGATTATAGTCTGGACTAGCACATAGGCTAGTCTAATCGATGTTTGTCTTTCATAATTTGACGACACGTTTGGCGCAGTTGTTGAGCGATCGACCGCTGCGCTACGTGTCGAGGGTTCGATTCCCGCACGAAACAAATATTTGTATGATCTACAGGTATAGTTGTTTCCGGTCTGGGTGTATGTCCATGTGAATATTTGTGTTTGTAAACGCACCCACAATACAGGAATAATTACAAGTGAGGGGCAACGTTTAAAAAAAAGTCGGGTTTTACTATAAAAGCGATATGATGAATTTGATATTTTTTTAATGTATAATATCTGGAATAAAAATATAAATGTGTGTGATCATTGTTAAATTGTGAGAGGGGTTAAATTGATAACCCCTATTTTTTTCAAAGAAAATGAAACTCACTTAGCCACTGCGCCAATCTGTTTGTCTAAAATTCTAACTGCTACTGAATAAAGGTTTCATTCACATTATCTAACTTTGATTCTCCGTCCAGATTATAACAGTTATCCCACCAAAAACATTTCATGTAACATGTTGCCAAGACGACCACATAAAGTTTGCCCTGTGAAAAAGATATCAGATCTCATGTAGAGCCAAGCTTCTGAACCTACACGGCCTAACTCTACCGACCCTAACTTCACAAATTCTACATATCAGTAAAAATGTATGGCTTCGCCGTTTCGCTACCGTCGTGGAGGTGATGCGAATATTTAGTTTCTGAAGTAAGTAAGATAAGCTCTATAGTTTAAATAGGACCCGGAAAAATAACAGAAAAAAAAACTGTTATTAAATCGTTGTTCCTTAAAATTACATAATCATACATTATAATTAAGTACATAGATAAACAAAATACGGATGGAAACATAGCCAAGGTTAATTTTTATTATGTTATGAATATTGTGAACAAACTATAATACATACATTGTGCCTTGTGGTGCGAATAACTGTACTCGTAGGGCTGCCCAAAAATATTTTTATAACCTTGAAATTATTTTAGTTGATGATAATGATATTATTATTCCTTCGGGTGATCCTGAAAGAAAAAACAGAAAGAAGTGAACCAGGAAGCAGGGGGTTACTGGATTTTTAGGTGTTAGCACGGTGTTTTTCACTCTCACATTTCCGGATCTGGGGCTTGAACCTAGGACGACAGACAGCAGCCGCGCTGCTACGCGCGACCACTGTTTTTTCTTCTCTTTTTAAAAACTTTGCCCGACACTAGGATTTCTCCTGTGTCGTGAGTACAGTTTACAAACATACATGTCACATGCACACACAACCAGACCCTAAATAATTACATATCTGTAGGTCATACAAACATTTGTTCCGTGCGGGAATCGAACCCGCGACACCTAGCGCAGAAAGCTAATCACTTAGCCACTGCGCCAACGGCGTCGTCACCACTAAACCATTAACTGTTTTTCTAGTGGGTACTTTTTGTGACATTGTAAAACTGTCTTAACCAATATTTATTGCAAATAAATATTTTTAAAGAAACGAAGAGGCATTAAAACGTGTTCAATCCAAGTTATATCACAGTAAAGTGTAATCAAGATGAGTCATCTTCCTGATATGGCCAGCATAGGCAGCTGTTTGTAAACAATGTCAAACCGGTCTCCGAACTATGTGGATCCAAACAATTTACGCCTTGTTACTGAATTTAAAATACAACATGCTAAATGAATACTATAACCTTTTGATACGATGTTACTGAATCCCGTGTAATAAGGGGCGAACCTATTGCCATCTACCGGCCACAGTTCCAGACACAGGGTGGTACTGAGAATTTCCATACAGAAAAACCCAATAACACTTTATCCGACCCGGGAATCGAACCCAGGACCTCAGGCGCAGCATTTGCGCTTGCGACCAAAAGACCAATGAAGCAATCACATATTTAACCCTATATACACATAAATAAATAAAAAGTTTTGATAGTGAAATAAAATCCTGATTTTGTATGTTATCGCTTAAAACAATTCATGCGTCAACCCTGACATTGCGATGTGTTAAGTTTACATAAAAAATGTGACAGAATTGTTGATGTCACCGCTAACGCTGATACGCTCATGAAATCAAGAATCGAAAAAGCCCTTCGAAAATTTAAGAAAACATCTCTTAAAGTCTGCAAACCAATACACATTCGACTGTGCCACTGACTGGCAAGGTACTACGAATAAAAAAAATCTTAAGAGACAGCCCTACATTCCACAATGGATGACATTATGCAACAAGCGTTCAGCGAGTTTTACGAGGCGTTACATAACGGTACAGACTGTTTACATAAAAATGATTGTTAATACTCCTCATTGTAGTTCTTTAATGGTCATTGTATAGACTAAATAGTTTTATGTTTAATTGCTATGCTGCAACCTGCAATGGCTGAATATTGAATTTACTGGGCAATTTGTGTGGACAATGAAGGCGTTTAGTTAGGTTTGACTATATAAAATATGTGTGTTCATTAGATAATTATTGTTCGTTGAAAATTGTTATGGAAATTTGTAAGTTTAGTATTGCAAGCTTAAATATGTAGCTTGAAGTAATGTGAATTTATGTGTTTGTAAACGCATCCATGATACAGAAGTTATACGTAGAGGGGGCAATGTTTAAAAAAATAAAATAAAAAAAAAGAAATATCATCATTTAGCTAGTCATAAACCTTAAGACAATTGACGGGCAATGGAGTGGACACTGCAAAGAGGAATTCAGTCTAGTTTTAGACAAGCCTATTATATCAGTGGATTACGAAATGCAGCTGCTTACATAAAACAGCATCATGTCAGTATTGTCCGAAGGGATAGGCAGAGGGATTCATTTCGCGCACCGAAGGGGCGAGCCTATTACCAACTGCCGAGCACAGTTCCAAATTCTCTGCTGTTACTGAGAATTTCTATACAAAAAACTTAATATTTTGCCCGACCCGGGAATCGAACCCAGGGTGTCAAGCTCGGCAGCCACGCTTGCAAACACGAGACCAACCTTACCAGACAGATTTTGTTTGTATATGGCAATCTTACCGAAAAAAAAAAACACTCAGATTTCAGTTCTCAGTTTAAATACTAATGAAACTAATTGTACAATTAACTGTGTAATAAAAAATGAAAATGTTTTTATTATTTATGTAATCAGGATAATTTGTGAGCTCATTGACTAAAACACGACAGCTAATAATAGATCAGTGACCGACAAGAAACAATCAACAAGTCTATTTCACACAGAGCGAAATTTCCAGTTGTATTTATTTGAATTTGTAATAACTTTATTGAAATACTAGCATACCGCGAGTCCGTGTGCTTTCTGGATTTCTTTATACGAAACCATTACAAAACGTCGGTAGGCCGTTGCAAATGTTCTCACACTTTGGATTCTAAGAGAGTGCTTGCTTGTTCTCTTGATAAAGTTTTAATATTCGATCGGTTTCTTAAATTTTACTGTTTTTATAAAACGTTGCTTTCAATAAGATTTCTGTATCGTAAGTAAATATTACAAACATATTTATAAAAAACATACCCCAACTCCGAAACTATCTGTAGATTAAACAAGTATTAATTTGTTCCGTATCGAAATCAAACCTACAATCCGAACGGCAGAAAGCCAATCGCAAAAATTACGACATTGCACCAAAAGTGTCGTAATAACTCCACCATTATCTATGTTCCTTTTGGAAAAGGATTATTTCCAACCTTGGCCTATGGTAACTTGAATTATATGAAATAACTAGCTTCCGCCCGCGGTTTTGCCCGCGTGGTTTACGAACTCCTACATTTTTCCGGGATAAATAGTAGCCTTTGTGCTATTCCAGACTATAATCTATCCCTGTGCCAAATTTCATCGAGATCCGTTCAGCCGTTCTGGCGTGATTGAGTAACAAATACCCATCTATCCATCCATCCATCCTCACAAACTTTCACATTTATAATATAAGTAGGATAGGATAGGATAGTAGGATATATATATTAGTAGGATTACTTGAGCAAAATTAGCAAATACGGAAAACACAAAGTAAAGTAAAAAGATTAAAGGGTAAATAGCGTATCATTAGTCGTAAAAGTCAATCAAGGGTAACAGGTCACTATTATGGTGTATGACTATTACGATTGTCACCAACCTTCAATGTAATTGTGACCTTTACTTAAGATGTTGATACAATAACGTCTAATATGGTATGGACGCGACTCATGGATGGTTATATCACATAGTTTAGTCCAATAAGTCATACTTACTGTGCAAATTGGTGATCAACATGATATTATCACTTTTATATAAGATTAATGTAATAGGAGGCGAGCCTATTGCTATCTACCGGGCACAGTTCCAGACTCCGTGCTGCTATTGAGAATTTTTATACAAACAAACCCAATACCACTTTCCCCGACCTGGGAATCGAACCCGGGACATCACGCTAACCAGTTAAGCTTGCTATCACGAGACCAATGAGACATAACAATAAAACCCATATGAAAAAACAATTGAATTCGTAACCTACAATTTCACGGCACACTTAGGAAACTCTTTCACTGTGCGATTTCCTCAGTGGCAGCCTTGTGTTGACCCTGACCTCCCCACCTTGACCACTGACCACAATATTAAACTAGCACCTTAGAATTCCTCTAATAAACATCTCTAACGAAGTGCCAACTTCAGCAAACATCTTTTGTCAATTAAATATTACTTGTTTAATGTTTTATTGTAGTACAGATTTTTTTGCGTTTCGAGGTTAGGATGTGTGTAATTAAAAGTGTTTTGATATTAGAAGGAAGTTTCCTTCAGTGATTGAGGATTGTTGATACATACTTAAGACGTATATATATACTTATATATGTATATATTGACGGTGATACAGCAAGTAGCAAAGATGTGAGAGCCACAGGACTGTTGATGTATGTATTTAAAATCCTAACGAAGACAGAAGAAAGGAAATATTTCAAAGAAGATTTTAAACTGGAAAGCAGTTTCCATTAAACAGAAGAGGAATACTACCATGCGGAATCAGGACAGAATTATTGGACCAAGCTCTGTGGGCCAGTACCTCTCGAATAAATATAATATGAGGATCTATAAATAAAGAAGTAATATGACCAAAAAGTCGACAGAAACCTAAAGTAGGTTTAATATTTGTGGGAAACGAATCAGTGTCTCTTCTATAATCGCCGATGTTTAGGTGATTGCTCACTTTTAAGTTTATGGGATGCCAGGAAAGAGTGACGGAACTTGAGTTCGTCTGGTGCATCCTGGGCAATCAGCGTCGATACCATCATTGCTGATTGGCTAATCTTTACTGCATGAGCGATTCCGTGCTGTGGTCGTGCTCGTTCGCCTCCCACACAGAAGACGAACGTTCGATCAGATGGTGCATTTTCTATGACTACTTCTAAGAAGAAACGTTGATACAAACTGGGGTCAAGGTCTATTTTAAAGTTCAGAGAAATTGTCACAAGGCTTTATATGAGAACAATATAGGGTAACCGCCGTCTGCCAGAGACAAAATTATTGGGGTGAAGAACACAGAAATAAATAACTTTTTATATAAGCAACTATGTATATATATGGCGCAGGATAGAAATAGGTGGAAAAAATTGCGGAGGCCTTTACCCAGTATGGGGACAGTTTGGGCAAAAAATAAAAATGTATTTTCTTTTGAATATCTAATAAATGTTTTGCTGCAATAGTAAAAATAAGCCAACTTCCTCCAGAAGAGGCTACCTCTGTAAAATTTCACAACAATCGACAGACAGATTTAATATAGTGTATAATTAATTTGTTTACTTCTTTTCTTTATTGTTAGTACGTGACTTTAATTATAATACTGTCAATAATTAGACTGAGACATAAAAGAATGTGGCGTTCTTTTTTCGTTTTCGTTGATACATTTGCGATATAATTTAGAGAGAAAGCAACTTATGTCAGACACGTAATATAAAGTAGGACAATAAATTGTATGACAGCCATTTCTGAACGGTTTTTATTGAGCGGACATTTTGTATTTTAATGACTGACTTCCGAACAATCACTCTGTTAATAAAATAAAGAATGGACCAAGAAGACAAAAAATACAGTTATTATTTGGAATTTAAAGATATAAGTAAGATTTTTTTTTGGGAAAACCTACACTAGGTATAATTCCTGTATCGTGGGTGCATTTACAAACACAAATATTCACATGCACAAACACACGCACCCGGAGCAATTATCTGGTGGTTATACAAACATTTTTTTCTGAGCGGAAATCGAACCCGCGACATAGTACAGCAGTCGATAACTCAACCACTGTGCCAGCCGTGCCGTCAGAAGTCAAGACAAGATTATGGCACTATAGTTATGATTACGAAATAACCTGTCACAGTTAAATTTTAACTTTGATTTTACTATTGTCACCATGGTTAATTTCGTTTGCTGTACGGTGTCCAGCAAAAAATCGACTTCAGCTCTTCGCTTGTGAATGAATGAACAAGACCCAAAAGGATCATCATCAGCCAGAAGACGTCCACTGCTGGACGAAGGCCTCCCTCAAGGGGGGGTTTGCCATAATCTCCACGCTTGGCAGGCGGCTTGGGGATCGCAGTGGCTAACCGATTAGTGAGAGGACGCTGCTGCCCGTCCTCCAGTGTCTGGTCGCAGTTTTAAGACATACCCCAAAAGGATGGAAAACTGCATCTTCCTTTGAGCTGCCAACCGCATTATATTTTGCCAAATCCGTGTGATAAGCTTTATGATTCTAAAAATATTCACGGCCTGATTATATCAGTCAATTTCCAAACCCCCTCTTTGGTCTAGTGGTCGCAAGAGCGGTTGCTGAGCATGAGGTCTTGGGTTCCTAGATCGAGCAAAGTGTTATTGGGATGCTCTGATATTCTAAGTAGCAGCCCAAAGATTTTTAATAGTGCTCGGTAGAAGGCAATAGGCTGGCTCCCTGTTCTATGGAATAAAATGACGACATCGGTGAAATGAGGGGGTACCCTGTCTACAGTACTCCTTTGTCTAAACCTTCTGGGAATATAGGCGTGACGCTATTTCCTTGCCTATCGTGGCTATAATACGATCTCGTGACTATAATAATATCCACATAGGTGTTGTCAAATGCCAACATTCATTCTCACATGGTCGTTTCCAACCGGGGATTCGTGTCACAGTAAACAGTATGTCAATATATCTTCATGCATAACCATGCTGCGCGTACGCAGAACATACTAATTTCACTTCCTGCTTGTTATCCTGCGCGCGGCCTTTGCGAATGTTTTCCTATTGCCAACGAAGACCTTGGTGAACCTTTGTGCATTTATACCAATGTTGTCCTTTAATGAATCAAGAATAGTAAGATGGGGCTAATAATACTTAGATTCACTGTCACGGCCCAGGATGTCGGGAAGATGCGAAATTATCTGGATGCTTGTTTTTTTTTTTGCATTGTAACAAACGTTGCCCCACACAAGGATTTCTCCTGTATCGTAGGTACAGTTTACAAACATATGTCACATGCAATAGATCTGAAACAACCATCTGTAGATCATACAAATATTTGTTCCGTGCGGTGTACGAACCCGCGACACGTAGTGCGGAAAGCTAATCGCTTAGCCACTGCGCCAACCGTGTCGTCGATGAAGAGTAACTACCGCATTATTATTATTACTTTTTTTTTCTTTTTAAAAAACATTGCCCCACTCTAGGATTTCTCCTGCATCGTGGGTACAGTTTACGAACATACATGTCACATACACACACAACCAGACCCGAAACAACTATCTGTAGATCATACAAATATTTGTTCCGTGCGGGAATCGAACCCGCGACACCGAGCGCAGCAGTCGATCTCTCAACGCACTGCGTCAACCGTGCCGTCGCATTGGTTTAGTGTTCGCAAGATCGTTCACGATCTCTACGGTAAGAAAAATTGTAGACACCAGAAAATCTTGCAGAAAATCGGTGACGTAATGCTTTGAATCTTTTGAGGTTTAGGGATCATATCCAATTATGATCACAATCAGTTTATCATGCTGGTATTGACGAGAGGGATAAACCCAAAGATGTTTACTCATTCAGTTTTAGGAAAGGGCCATATTGCATAGGCACTTATTACATATAAGTAGGTTTGTCAGCCTGTGTCCGACTGTGAATTCATTAATTAATCAACGAAGAAGATAATTATAAGCGTTTTACTTATTAAAAATAAAGGAACCCGCTAACAGACCTGAATTGTGTGAGTAAATTGATATTGATTGAGTTCGCTGCGTCCGAGTATTGTTTCAAGCTTAAACTAAAAGCAGAAAATAGATCACGCCTAGATTTGATTAGAACTTTCATTGAGTTAGTTAATGTCCGTTTCAATTCTCATTTTCCCGAGTTTTCCGCATGTTCGGCACAATTTTTTTTTTTAAACTTTGCCCCACACTAGGATTTCTCCTGTATCGTGGGTACAGTTTACAAACATACATGTCACATGCACAAACAACCAGACCCGAAACAACTATCTGTAGATCATACAAATATTTGTTACGTGTGGGGATCGAACCCGCGACACGTAGCGCAGAAAGCTAATCACTTAGCCACTGCGCCAACCGTGTCGTCAAAATATTCATTTGGTGATTAAATAAAATTCATTTGTTTTATTTGATTCGGATTGTTTTATTGTAAAATATTGTTTACTAGCCACCCGCCTCGGCTTCGCACGGGTGCAATTTACAATTTCAAATTTCCGATTTTCCAAAAATATTCTTTCATACGAAACTTACAACAATTACAAATACAATAAAAAAAAAGAATTAGCCAAATAGGTGCAGCTGTTCTGAAGTTATGTGCTTACATACATTTTTGGCAATTGATTTTTATTTATATACATATATAATTAGCTGTGGACAAAATCACTAGAAGACCTGTCTAAACAAACAATAACAGTCTTGCTTGTAAGTTAATATAGCTTACGAACATACGAAAACTAGGTTGGTCTGTCTTCTAATCGTCAGCCCAGCCTCCGCCACCATTTCGTGGAATAGGATGGTATTGCAATCACGAGGAAGCTGCAAAAAGGGTTTCGACTGAATTATAAACAAATAGGTACATTTTGTAGAAACAATTCAAAGACAATTTCATAAATTATTGTCACGAACGGAGCTGGAACCAGCGGCCATTCCAGGTACTTACTTACTAAGTTTATCATCATAAAAGGTGCCAATTAAGCGTTAATACTTACTGTTAATAACACATTATGTCTGCCTGTCAGTTACGTCACAGTTCAACGAACTGTTTAAGCGGAAACATTGCGCCGTACTTAGTTGTTTTTCTGACATAAAATTCGGTCACATTATTTATATCGATCTTTTACTTGTTAAGGCGACGAGCGAATGGTTACAGTCAGTGATGATAAAGCTTAAATAAATGTATATAAAACTTAACGATTGAACGTCACTCAGGTGAACACTGAAAATCAGCGTCGTCATGTGGTCCACGCCACAGCACTGCATTATGCTGAGTGTTCACCTATTTGTCGCAATTTTTTGACCTACGCATATCCGTTTTAATTAATAATATATATAATTTGTTTTTGTGCGTGTGACTTTGTGACAAATAAATCGTATTTTCTTTTTCTTTATATTCTTTCTAAATGTCCAGTGGGCAATAATAACTGGTAACATTATCTTAAGTTCGGCCTCCCCCCTAAACAAGTTCCATTCTACAAACGGTACATATTAGAAACGCTAGCAATTTGGATCAACATTTTACGAATCGCGTTTCTATCCGACAACTTATGTACAATTCACTACATTTTTTTGTTTCCATTATCTAGCAGCAAGATAGAACATTTGTCTGCAGGTATAGATACCTATCTACGCGCAACGGCTGACTACCAGTATTATAATGTCTGGGGCATACCATTAGTAACAGATTATACCTGTGGAGGAACGAGGTATGGTGTTCCTCCATTGAAATGGGAGGGTCCTGCGACCAGGCAAGGTGGTTAGCCTAGCTGGCCGAAGCCCGACGGTTGATGTCGGACATTCGTATATATATATATATTTTTATTAATAAATGGGCCTGCTCCTGTCCTCAATCTCGTATATGTGTTAGAATTAATGTAAACTCTCATAGTGCGATTCAAGATATTCTGTTGTCGCTTCACTCCGATAGATGGCGCTTTACCTTTTGCTATGTTGCGCCGATAGTCGCTACAGACCTGTAGTAAGTTCTCTAGTCTAGTTCCAGTCGTAATAGGTATTTTGTATGGCAACCGCGACCTCTCCGAAACACAGCGACAATTTCGACGAATTCGTAAATGAAAGTACCTACATATAACAAAGCCTCTCTCCACTCACACTGACAAAATAAAACCAAGAGTCCAAACGAACGTAGTCTTAACAGATAACATGCAAGTAGCGATTGGAACAATTTTTTTACATAACATTTTACTTTCACTGCGATGGCGTTCTCTGAACAAAGGGACTGGTCGTGTTAGATTTTTATTGGGTAATGAACTGATTGTTATATTGGATTTAAAAGAAAAACATTTACCTCAAATTCCGGTGTGTGTGTGTGTGTTTGTAATTCTTTTCCTCCTAAACGGCTTGATCGATTTTGATGATGTTTTTTTGTACTTATTGCGTCAGCTGGATGGTTTTTGTCGTAGCTGGATGGTTCTAAGTTATAGTTGGACCCAGTAGGTGGCGCCGTTGTTAAGATCCAAAAAAGGCTCATCTAAATCACGAATGTTACCGTTCAGCACGCGATGTGAGATTAGTGACATCATATTGTTAAGTGTTTTTTCTTTCGGCTTCTCTTGTTAAACACGCAAAAAAAAGTATTTTATTACCCTATGGTATTAGGTTGGCTATTTTTTATTTCTCTCTTTCTCTCTCTCTCTTCTGACCATGTTGAATCTACCGCCGTAAACAGGGAGTAAACTGTATTTTGTACGCAACTACACAAGTAGGTAGGTACGACTTAACCTCTTTTAAACAAAAACCCTATCTTGGTATTATAATCTCTCGATGTCCAAATCTAGGAAAGGCTTCGGCAACCATGCTCTATTAAATGAATCCATCCATAATCTTATTAATTATTCAATGAGATAATTATTCTTTCATTTTTATTTCCATCATTGTATTTCTGTGCATCAATTTTATAAAAATTTATTCTTAAATTCTAGATAATCTAATACTTAGATAACGGATTCAAATCTTAATTCTGTAAGAAATTTTTTTTTTTTTTGTAAAAAATCAAATAAGCATCCGGATCACGCAAGATTTACATTTATGTAACAAAACTGTTTTTTCTAAAAAGTAATTTGAGATAGACATATCTAATTAAATTGACGCCAGTTGAAGTTACATTTGACAAGTAAATAATTAAGCTGTTAATGAATAATAGTTACATATCATAGTATAACGCCTGTATTCCCCAAAGGGATAGGCAGAAATGCAGTAGCTTAGCTAGGTATCTAGATACTGTTGTAAGTTTTTCACCTACAATTTCGAAAATGTCGATTTTTGAAACCCATAAATGGCAATCCTATTACCGTCCATGGATTCAATTTCAAACACCGGAATGCTACAAGAAGGCGGATGCAGGGAAATCTAACCGAGGAATCGAAAACAGGTCCGCACGCTGACCACGTGCGCTTGCGTCCGCTAGACTAAACCTTACGTTTATATATGTATCTATACCAAAGCTTAGCAGATTTAACCCGACCAATTCATTTTAACATTTCTAACCATGGCAATGCAACAATAGACAGAAACGAATATTGCAGTCTATGGTGAAATTTTCTTCGTAATCAAGAGAAATAGAAAAATAAACAGTAAAAGTAAGTATCGTAAGACGGTTTTAGAAATTGAAGTTGGTTACAGCCGACCACAAAAGTAAAATTTAGAACAATAAAATAAAGTTATTATCTGTTGATGGTGAAATCTGCAGACTAGCGCTTGTTACTATATGAAATATCTATTGCCATTAGTTGTTTATACAATGAATAAATTACACAAAAGGAACCTACTTCAGAACCTATCTATAAATTTCGTGTATTAAACTTATTTGCAGGTGCTTCAGCTAAATGTAAGTACTGCCATCTTTTATCAAATAGCAGAACTTATAAAAGCGCCCTCTTGCATCAAATAGTATCTTGTTTACTTCATTTGTAGATGTCAGCACTGGCGATACAACACTGATAGTATCGATTATTTTTTTAAGAGGTTGGTATAATTTCTTGATGTAATTTTATTTTTTATATATTTGATACTATTTTTTATGACAGCACAAATTATAATACATGAAATAAAAACTATCAAACTAATATTAAAATAATTTTTATAGGTATGAGCTACTGACAAAGACAATATTTCTATTCTAGAATTATTGGTTTGGCAACATTGTGAACAGTCTGTAGTTTATGGAAGATCGCCGCTTGTGACAGTTCGCGAGTGAAAAACCGAAAATTATGAAGTAAAATATTTTCTAAAATTATTGTGTTTAAATGACAGCAGGAAAAGAAACCATGGGGTGAGTCTTATTCTATATGATATGAGGTATTTATTTCAACATGTTGCAACTGAAACCATGCCTGTAATTTTGAGAAAATTCAGATTCACGGACACCTTATTATTTTTAGGGAGGGGATGCATTTTGCCAATGCGAAGGGATATTTTAAGTTTCCCTACGAATAGCCGAGAGCTTTTGATTTTCATACTATTATTAGCCTAAAAAAATAATGAAGTAATCCTATAATTTAAAAAAGAAGAGATTTTGCAATTTAAATGATTTATCGCCTGTGTCGTACTCCATTTACGCTTTAACGGGCAATTGCACATCGATTGCATACGATAGAGTGCTTTTACCTCGACGTTAAGGTCGTGCGGTCTTAGCCTATTTATATATCGAACATATTTCATAGTTGAATGATCTCTTTAGGCTGTATGCTTGCCTAGTACATGCGCTCTTGAAACTGTCGAGGAGATCGTTAAAAACCTAATTTACAAGACAATAATAATAATGGTTTTGTATCAACCTAGCTGCATTTATGTTACCATTACATTTTACTTTCAATGCATCAAATTGAATTACAATAAAATTTTAATAAAGATAATAATTTATTTGAATTAAAATAAAGCTACAAAAATGTGTTTTTCTCCATCAGTGAGCAATCTCTAGAACCTTATGAACTTGTTGACAGAGTGGATAAGTCCAGTCTACTCCACTCTTAGATCAAAAGAGTAAAAAAGGTCCTTTATGAAAAACAAATTAATCTGTAGTAAAAAAGAAACTGCACTATTATTGTTACCCAATATCTGTGTAGTACACACAGTAAACATGTGTATGTGTTGTAATCAATTTGTACGCTAACAATGTACTGTTGTGTTTACAATCGGTGAGAATTTCACACACATTATGTTTGCATGCAATTCTCTTTTATTTTGTGTTTGTGGCTCACAGGCACTTGTCATTTGTTTTGAAGTGTTCACAACAATTTTATGATGTGACATGTTCAAATAATCTTGTCAGAGATAAGATCAAATAGGATTGATGGACAGTTTTAGTTCACAAGTTAAATGTTTCCTACATTTCAATACAGCCAAACACTTTGATAAGCTATGATTGTCGAGCATGTTGAATGACTGTCTGAGTTTCCCACTTACATTTTGAAATACATGTGTGGATCATTGCAAAAAAAAAACATGAATATACACATAAGAAAATGCCAAAAACTTCTTGATTGTCAGTGTTTTTTTTAACATTTATGATTGTACTTAGGTGTAACTCAAATTTAAATTCTCCATGTTTTTGAAAAATGTTTTTTATGACATTCCGTACATCTCAGCTGATCACAGACAACTGCTGAACATAAGCATCTCCCTATTTATGTTCAACGTTAGCACCATAATAATTCCTAACTGAATCGGTAATCTACATGACTACAGAGTCGTCTCTGCTATTCAAGATATAACTGCTGTGGGGTAAACATCATGATCAACATTAACAGCCCAACTTCGCTCACTTCTGTCCATAGGCCTCTCTTTGTGGCAGTACTCAATACTCCTGTACCCAATACTCCTGTGCCAGTCTCATCCAGGTTCACCCCTGGCTACATAGACATGTTTAATTCAAAGATTTTAAATACAAATTTATTTTACCATCTTGACAGTGAAAGCAACTGGACAAGATCATTAAGCAACCAGTTTCACCATAGAACTGTAGACTTGTAAAAACAAACAGTTTTGTAGTTGTTTTCTATTTGTCATTTGGACATTTAGTTACTCATACATTTTTAACTAAGTAGTTTGTACTTACAAAAATTATATTTATATTTCAGTTTATTTCTAAATAAAGTGGTCAAGCATAAATATTAACATGCCAATTTCATCCCCTACTTTTGTGAGGTTCACAATATAGTTTCTTCCACAATCCACATTCATGCTACTTTGTAGAGTCAGCATCAGATTCACTGAAACAACAGAGGTATCCAAATAGATTAAAACATCAAAAATTTCCAGTATCTTTAGCTCAGCAGGACTTATTTTTTTGACACTAAACTGTTCTGTTATTGTATCTGATGTGGACAGTACCTATTTCAAATTCAAGTTATCCAGTAGTTAGTGTATCTTAGAACCTATACTCGTTTTGTTTAGGTATTTAACTAAAGGTAATAATGATGTGTCTTTTTAATATTTTTTGATTAAAAACTCAGTTTAAAAATAAAACGCGACTAAAACAACCAATGTAAAACAACAATAACGATTACAAAATCAATTGAACCACTAGTTTAAGCAGTAGTTTATTTGTTTAATATGTATTTTTGTAATAAGTCACATCAAGATTGTTTACCTTTATTTAAATACCTAAACAAAACGAGTATAGTTAGGGTCACCAGTGTAACGTAGTATTTAAACATAGTGTTTACCATTGAGTCACAAAACTGGATCACAATAATAAACAATGAGTTTGTAATCAAACACTGTTATCTAATGTTTATTGGTTTAACCTTTGTAACTTATGTTATACGTGTCACATAGTAAAGTCGTTCAGAAGGCTAAACACATAAACATAGACAATGACTTCTCGACCAATCATTGTTTAGTAGTGGCAAGTACGACTGAGTGTCCGTGACCTCCTGGAATTTAAGTTATTGGTTGTTTGTGTATAAAAAATGATGCTCTCTTAAAGGCCGCGCCCTATATGGGAATCAATAACGGGAATATATGGGTACTATAAGATACTAGTGTTCACCTGGTATGTGAATCACTGTACTGAAATAACGGAGAATATGCGCAGAGCGATACCTCACGCCAAAATAATACCTATAATGGACTGTAAACTTTGTATCAGTACGATATTCAATGTAGTAGAGACATGTCTGTTCTTCCCTTGTGATGCAGGCGATATTTTAGCAGACCTAATTTATAATGGTAATACTTAATGCCGTACACTGTAGTCGCGAATTCATGCGCTATACCGACATTTTCGTTTCGCCGCGTCATGCTTGCTACCGTGTTTTTTTTAAAGTAGGTCTTCTGTTCTATGAATTATTGTGTCTAACTAATGCGTATGCAAACTATGTTAATTACTAGAGCACATGTGAGTACATTGTTTACTTTTATAATTGTTCTGTTATCTGTGATTCATGTGGGAATGTGCTACTTTTTTGGTATCTCATTCATGCAAAGTGGTACATCCGGCACTAAATTAGCCGGAGCTTGCATTAGAGTAATGGACGGCCTTGGGTCTTGTCACATAGTTGTGGGTTGAGCATAGGTCACTGCTTTTCTCTCTTGGACTATTCTCTGCGTGGGATAGTCAAGGAGTGTGCCAGACCTCCCGGTGCTTTCGGCACCCGTCCTCGTCTTCGGGAACTCTTAGAGAACCACACCAAAACTCACCACGATTCCACCAACGTTCCCTTGTTACCCTGGCTATAGAATGCACGGCGATATGTGACCACTGACCACAAAATGTAGATACATACAGTCTCGGGAGCTGCTTGGTTTGTGCACGCTATTCCCTAGCTTTGCGCTCGCGACCCTACGTTATAGGTGATGTCGGTTGGTGACGAGGAGACCAACGAGTTTCTCGTATGATTTCTTAAAATATACCAATATTCAGATGAAATTACCACAATCGTTCCACAAAGAGATTGTGTATCTCGGATAGATGTAATAGTGATGTGCTTTATCTTGAGTGCATTGCCACATATATGCAGAACAGACAGGCTGAAAAAGTTAGAAATCTTCCATGTATGTCTGGAGCCAACAGCAAGTTATTATTCTCGAGTTCGACCCACAAATGCTGCAGTGCATGTAAAGCTACGGTAAAGGTGCACGCGGATGAGAGCACTAATTTTTAACAAAACATCAAACTGCTGTATTCTATGCGAAGTATAGCGAGGTTAACATAACCCTTGTAGTGTAACATTAGTTCGAATGTTACATTACACAAATGCTTTAATTTGTATGCACCTTAACGACAGCCATTTGAACGAAGTGTAGCCATTTTTTTAGCTTGAGATTAGACAGTACAGGCGTAAAGGAGATTGGACGTAAAATTAAATTCCTGTCTGTTTTTACAACTTATTGATTTTACTGCCGAGAAACTTAGCTTGGTAGGGACAGTGTGACTCGGTCAACGTCAAATAATTAATTAACGCTTCGAAGAATGTTATATGCGTTCTAGAAATGGAATGTAATTACTAGGTTTATATTGAACTAGGTGAGAAATTGTCTCATTGATCTTGGTTTTTCTCCAGGTAGTTTGAATTTGCCCAGTAGATGGTAAAAAGCTTGTCCCCTATCACATAGGACTTAACAGCATCAGTGAATTGTTTGTATACACCTCTGTCTAACCTTTCGGGTACAGGCGTAATGCAATGCAAGTCGGTTGACGTCCGAATCAATGAAAAGGTCTGCATTCGCAAAATATTACCTCAACTTTTTGCCACTCGATAGCACACGAACCAAATATACGCCCATATAATATAGCCCAGACATCAGACAAAGTTTTATGAAACCTTTAGATTATTTCACAATCGAGTTCACAGCTCAGTCGCGTCTAGAACCAAGTTGAACGAACATTAGCGTCATTGAAAGTTGAGGGTCATCATTCTTAGTTTAGGAGTCCCCTTGCGAACTGGTTTAACAATCTGTCACATTGACTCTGGAATACTTACTGTAGGTACTAGAGTTTTTATGGAAGAGATTATCTTTGAATGAATGGTTTGTCGCGAAAGTTTGTAGACGATTGGAAAGATGGTACTTTACTTCAGATATTTCTCGCGGGTACAGTTTTCAAACATACATCTCAGATGCACTCACACCCAGATCCGAAATGAGCAAAAGGTGCTGTGTTTCTGTTACCCCTATGGGAAAGAGGTTATAGTTATTGCGTTGGTGGTTCTGTTGTGGAATTATCAAAGGGAGGTGAGCAGCTTTGATACCGTGGCGAGAAGTCTGACTCCAGTCTCCGCTAACTAGTTTTCAAAATCAAACTTACTTTAATTTTGTAATTTGCAACGTTCAAAGCGTTGTTCCAGTTGTCTAGCGGAGATATTATGAAAACATTGCGCAATTAACGATTGAATTGACGCGATTCCTGTTACGAGCGTTTAACGCAATTAGGGGGCTGTTTGTCTCAAGCGTTTAAACTCGAGTATTATCTTTTCGCGAGTGTCCAGTACTGTGGCTAAAGCGTAAAGTCTGGTGCGATGCCTAAATTGGATGATATATGGCGAGCTTTATCGCTGTGTGCAAAAGAAATATTCCAAAACTTTTGTGATTACGCGCCAAGTTATGCGATTAGGCTCATAAAGCCGTCAAACTGTCCCGAACCGAACACTCCTGCAAAGTATCTTATCAATCCGTCATTTATGTCATATCTCTGTCCTGATACTATCGATTTATCAGCACCCATACAGCCATGCAACTAAAGACCATATAAAGTAAACGTTACAGTTGAAAATTGTGTAAACATTCTACCTGTTCGAGTTAAATTCTTGCATAGCCGAGGTATGTTCGCACGAATTAGTTGTGTCACTTTGTGATTTAGTGTTGTGGTTAAAATGGATTCGTTTATAGAAACAACGTAAGTTTTGAATGTCTTTTACTAAGTTCTTTGGTAGTTAGTTGGACCAAAGTTATACGTGGACAATAATTTCGACGAAATATATTAGATTTTAGGTAAGCAACTAGCTTGTAGGAGTAGGAGGTTTACACATCACCTCATTTCTTACCTTTTTGATAAACTGCAAAATTTTCGGTTGGTGAAATATCGGCTGTGTAGCTTCATCCTAAGACACAAGTCCACGTTTGATGTAGTGTAGTCCACGTTTGATGGATCGGCAATCCGGCTTCCTTCTCCAGTGTAACACGATCTCTTATCGCTTGTCATACGAGTTAGGCTACCGTCTACACTATTATGTCCCGCAACTCCGCGATTTTACCACTATGATATGGTCCAGCGATATTAACCCGTAACTTTTCGGCCTGGGTTGTGTGCCTGGATTTAGGTCCTTTACGATAACGATGTTTTTGGGTCCCAACCTGTTCAGGGTTACGACCAACTCTATGTATTTGGACCAGACATAACCTATTCATATGCAAAACATTCTCCGCACAGTACTGACTTTTGTAAACAGTTCGACCTTAACACCTGTACGACAATAATGTAACATTGACCCCAATTCTGTGGACCGAACACGTTTTGGCGACAAACAAATTATCTCGTTGAAACTCGTGTTCCTTTTGGCATTATCACATGAACATAAGAAATTAAATGTATGTACTAATAGCTGTACCCGCGACTTTGGTATGTGTAGAAAAATGTTTCATACAAACTGAACTCCTATTTCACCCCCTTGGGGTTGAAATTTAATAAATCCTTTCTTACCTATTTGAAGAAAAGCCAAATTTAAAGTTTGGCTTTATAGTTTTTGAGATCATGCTTATTTTATGCAAATTATATTAGCTTGTAAACATCAACTGCTAAACAAAGGCCTCCTAAACCGCGACGTTGACCTTTCAAACATTATTGACGACTGGTAAACGCAAGTCACTGCAGAATGCTTATTAGTCCAAAAAATCCTGCACACCCCCTTGGCTAAATGCCTTAGCCACTTACCACACAGAAAAAGAGTGCGGGTGGTCTATTTTTCTTGGTAAATAATCTACCAAAAAGTGCTTCTGTACCATTTAGTTCTAAGAAAAGCTAACTCTTAACAATCAATATGACTTTCAATACCAAATCCCATCATAATCATCCTGTGGCACATGTCATCAGAGGCTTCACTTACCAACATACCTGAAAGGTAAAAAAATATTGGCTTGGATTTAAGAGATGATTTCCAATGCTAAATGTATTGGAAATCATCTCGATACGAGGAGGTGCAGAAATGGGTTTATTTGCCATTGCAATTAAAATAGTTGATCAGTTATCCAGTTAAGCTAGTTACAGAGTCGTACAGAGTTGCCCGTGGGCCATAACCGGTGTTGGTACTATAAATACATAACATATGAGTCCTTGAATCTTTGTTTACTCCTCTACGGTTGTGGCTAATTATAATTTTAAACTTCTGCGATGAAGTATCGCTTAATGTAGTTCTTTAACTAAAAGTACCAACACCTAAACCATTGAGTGGTCTGATTATTATTATTCATCCGCCCGACACTACACGTGTAGCTCCAAGACAACTAATATGTTCACACGACAACTTCAATCCAAGTCCTTTGCTTGATAAATGCTATAATAAACACTTGATAGGCGGATTAGGTTTTAGGGGTTTCTCCTGATAGAATCACTGAGTATCTTTTTACGACCCTTGTCACGGTACATTAAATACTTGTTTGCGAGGTCGGATAGACAACGCTTTCGTTGAGACCTGTTTAAGGCGAGGCAGCACTTTCGCTTGGCTCTATTTATCGGAATATCGACTACATTTGCTTCTAAAATTAATGAACTGACACGTGTTAGAAGCGAAGCGAGACGAAGTGAAACTTTTCGGTGCCCAACTAGCACCGTCGAGTGCTCGCATCGCTTCGCTTTGCCTCAAGATTGTAGCAGCAGTACAATCTTTTCTTTGACTGAGATTATGTTCTAACTTTCCCTTTCCTTGTTATAGTGAGCAGCCAATATTCACGTGCAAGGCCCACGTGTTCCACATAGACCCGAAAACGAAGCGGTCATGGATGTCGGCCAGTTCCGCAGCCGTGTCTGTGTCTTTCTTCTATGACTCTTCTCGGAATCTCTACCGCATCATCAGCGTCGAAGGGACTAAGGTACGTTGTAGCAATTGTATATCCGAAGAGACCCGAATTTATCTGAATATATCGATGACTAGGTTCTTGACGTCGTAGCAGAAAAGATGGCCATTTACAAACGCTAGTATAAAGTTCTAAGTTGTAATTTCTTATGTCAGACTTTGTAATAGAATTGGCTGCTGAACTGCAATATGTTATTATTAGCGCCCCAAAAAAGGCTGCTTCCCATTTTGGACCCAGTGATTCTCCTCGGTAATAATAAAGAGAGTATAAAATTGTACCTGGAATTTAAAACTGTTAGTAGAATGTAAACTTTTTTCTTTCCAATTTAAGTGCCAGGCACTTGTCGGTGTAGCATTTTCATTTTAGAATGTAAACAGACGTTGAAAATTGTAAGTAATCTTCCAAACCCTAACAACGTGTATTTTATACAGAAGTCATGTAAATATCACGATGTACAAATTATTCAGACTATGACAACATTTCGGGGCTCAGATGTAGGGTCCCAACACACCCAAACTAAAAGCCTGTTTTTAAGTAACCAAACAGCATCGTGGAGTCTCCGTATGTATTCAGGGAAATGACAAAACAAACATCCCTCTTCGCCAGTACCCGCATATGGGATCTCCAGCTTTACCAACTACGCGTTTCGCGAATAAATCATACGGGCTACTAGAAGTACAAATTGTACAGAAATCTAGAACATCCCGCTCTCGCCGTGGTTCTGTATCGATTTGTGTAAACGAGCAATTAGGCGTGCTCTCGATTACCGCGTGTATTTGCTAATTGCCAACGTATTGGCAATGGCGGCTACGATTTGCGAGGGCATAATAAATCTACCGAGGGCTCTTTTCAAAATGAGATGGACCTTATTTAAAACATTTTGCAGGCACACGATTTCGGTATGCAGGTTTTCTCACAATATTTTTCTGCCGTTGATGAAAGCGATCATTGAATTTACAAATGAATTGTAAACATCATAGGTGCGGGTCGCAATCAAACCCAGACGCTCCTGCGTCAAAGGTTCGACCGCTAGGCTAATACAGCTACGATTTGCGACGTCATATCACGTTACCATCCGTAATTCGTGACCACAGGAATATCTTATTGCTCAAAGGGATATACAGTGAGACAGATATATGGCAAGATTTCGGCGAAGCGTCGGCTTTCTGCCAGGTCAAATCAACAAAGGCTTAATTGGTCTACAGATTTTGTTCCGGACTTAGTAAAAGCCAGAGTTTTTTTTTTACAATATTTCTTTGCCTAAATCCGGAATTTATTATTTGAATTTAAAAAGCGTGTATTGAAAATAGAATATATATACTTCTTTTTGATACCAATATAAGACAGCATCCCATAACGCCATCCTTGAAAATAAAACGGCTATATGTATGTGTACGTCGCACTCTGGGCAGTGAGAATCTTATAGCATCAAGGGGATGATTGACTGTATGGATACCTCATGGTCCAAGATTAAAACGTCAGTCGCATTATGTTATATCGTTTTAAAGCCTTCTCTTAACAACGCCACTCTAAGCACACTGTCTATAATTAATTGAGTTCCTAACAATAGATCGAAAGCACAGAAGAAGTAAACACAAGGCTTAATGAGACGAGACTCACAGGCCTATTGTACGTTATATGGCAAAACTTAACATATTAGCGAGTTGAATGCGCGATCGTGGCCCTATAGACGAGTTTAAAACGTCCAAACGTACTAAGTTTTCTAATCGAAGTTCTCCTTTAATAAATTACTTGTTTTGTTGCCAGATGAACACTTGAGACGCGCGTCAAATGATATTGTTACGAAAATACTTCTACTTCAGACGTGTATTTGCATAATTTAAAGTAGATTTGTGTTCCATTGACTTAGTATTACTTTTATAACATAACGATAAAATGCTCCTCCACGCCAAAATTTGGAATAAGTCGTGTTGTTGATTTATTCACGAAAATCATATAATCAATATCATAGGAGTCTACTTCTGGATTTAGACTTCTCGATTCAGGTCTACGTCTTCGGTAATACTCAGCCGCATTCTTCAAGTCATTGAAGCACCTGGATTGGAGACCTTTCCACACTTCGCTTGCAGTCTCCATTCAAGCACTAGTCCGCCCTAGCGACTATAAAATACTCCGCGATAATCCTAAAACAAGTTTGACAAGTTACACCATACCTCGTTCCTCCATAACTTATGAATCAATTCTGTAAACAATACGATTTCTAGTGTGTCTACCTTACGCTGCCTGACGGGTAAGAAGTCTGATATTGAATGTATTTTTGTAGGCGGTAATCAACAGCACAATAACAGCAAATATGACATTCACGAAGACATCGCAGAAGTTTGGCCAGTGGAGTGATGTCAGAGCCAACACAGTTTACGGGCTCGGATTCGCTTCAGAGCCGGAGCTCGGCAAGGTATGAATGATGGACTTTACAAGCAGATATTTTTATACCATAATGTTGTCAACAACACCTTAATAAATTGTTCCTAGTTTGTAACTTGTGATATATAAAATTGTAATTCGGATAAATTACTCCACCGTTTTCTTTTAGTTCATAGAAAAATTCCAAGAAGTAAAAGAAGCTATCCAAGCCATGCAATCCGGGGCGGCTGGTGGCAAATCAGTGACAAATGGCAACAGTGGCGCCGCCACACCAGTTGCCAGTGCAACTGCCAGCCCGCTGCTGGCTGGGCGGGCTACGGGCGCTGATGAGCCGCCCCCGGCTGTGTCACCTGCACAGGTACGTAGTCCGGGAGCACGCCAGTTCACACGCCAAGATTGTTCTCGGAACCACTAAACGTACTCATCAAACCCGTATCTTATTTTACCCGTATCTTAGGTGACCCGGGTACGTCTTAAAACTGCGGCCAGATACCGGAGGACGGGCAGCAGCGTCCTCTCACTAATCGGTGAGCCACTGCGATCCCCAAGCCGCCTGCCAAGCTGGGGACTATGGCAAACCCCCCCTTGAGGGAGGCCTTCGTTCAGCAGTGGACGTCTTCTGGCTGATGAATTCATAGCTTACTTAAGAATTTATTTTTTCGCAAAGTTTCGCGAAACGGCCAAGCTTTTTAACTTTATTTAGCTATGATGTAGACGAACGGCTCGGTTGAGATCCCATAACTTTTAGAAAGTAACGGGTTGCGAATGGCGGTACATGAAATGTGTGCTCACATGTTAAACCTTATGTCGCATACTAATAAAGTTGTTATTGTTACAGCCAAAACCAGAGAACGAAGACATGGCAGTTCACCAGAGAGCTCATTCAGTGTCGTCCACTCTTCAGGTAAAATTTAAAACATAATGAATTATTAGTGGAGATAAATAAAATTGAGATTTATATGTTAGTGATAAGACTGAATATTAAATGCAATGTGTAAGTGTTAGATTTTTTTCATTACAATTAAATATTTTAGCACAATACTCTATCAGGGTGTCTGAAGAGTGTCTATTTTATATTAGAAATACACTTTGAAGGCACGAGATCGACACCTCACAAAAATTATTTACGAGTTACAAGAAATACCATAACATCACGTTTGTATAGTCGGCTTGCGGCCACTAGACCAATGAGTTATAACAAAAAAAAAAACAAATATTATCTATGGTATAGTAATGTTATGCTTACATATATATCTCTTTATAGTGAAAACTTTGCTCCACTGAGTCGTACGTTGAATAACTCAGGAAATAGCAATTGCTTTAAATTGTCAATGCTATTTCCTGATCTGGTGTGTTGAGAGGAAATTGAAGCAGAATTGCCGTTTCTGCAGCTTTTGACGTTGCGAATAAATTTGATAGTTTCCACTTCAGATAGTGTATGGATTGAATATATGACATTTTTTTGTTTCTTCTGTATCGTGATTAGTTTAAAAATGTTTATCTCATAAATACACAATCAAGGAACTAGCGACTGCACTAGCAATTGATTCAAGAACTGACTCAGCTACATATATTTAGCGTATATGTAGCTGAGTTATACGTTCGTCGTGTCGCGCGCGCTGCCGTGTACATACGTTTTGTGTAAGCTCGGAGTATTTAATGTTTTTATATCGGCAAAAGTTAACTACTACCAATATCAAATAAACAAATAAGTGACCATAAAAGCAATAAACCCAAATAGCTATTTCAAACCACCAAAACATCAACAGTGTGTTAAAAAACAACAAAAATCGTTTTCGTTCAACAAAATATCGTACCCAAAGGTGCAGTGAACAGTGACTCATCGTGTGGTGCCCGAGTTCGAAACGTTACCATATATGGTCACAAATTCACAACGATACAAAATCCAATGAACCATAGTAAACTAATGATCCCGTATTTGAATAGTTTAGAGTATAACTTCGTGGCGTAGAGGTTATATAAGCTTCATTATACACGCTCGACTTATGTAGCTGATACAAGTTCAAATCCTAGGAACAAGACTCTCTTTTTGGATTGTTTGCTGTGAACTGTTAATTGGTAAACATGGATGAAAATGTAACACTTCGTAAACTACAAAGAACAAACTCACTTTATGACATTACTACGGAAGACGCAAATTTATTTGATAGGACCATGATGAGCCTACCTAATACTTCACTTGATAATAGCCAAACATTGTTGGACCTTCAAGAAAGAGTAAAACAACTAACCAATGATTTAGAAAGTGCTCATCAAGAGATTGAAAATCTGAACACCGAAAATTTTCGACTAAAATCAGACCTACAAAAGCAAATTAAATTAACAGATACCTTGAAAAAACTTAACATAACCGACCAAAAAACTATGACACCTGGTTCGGGACGCAAAACCAAGATAAATCAAAATAAAAATACAACGCTTATTTTGACGCCTACTGGAAACATAAAGCAATCAAACACAAATGCATGTAAAAATATGCAAAACGAATCCCAGGAGCCAGAAACAGTGTCTGAAAGGATGACAAACACAGAACTAATAAATAAAAAAACTACTTTGGAAACAAATCAGAAAACCTGCTCAACACCAAGACCAAATAATGGATATGAAGAAAACTTGACACCAAAAACTATAAGTCTACTGCGCGATCCGAACATAACAAATAGAAAAAAGTTGACTTCGACAAACTATAAGAATACTGATACCCACTATATACCGAATACTGAACCAGTTATATTGGCGCTCAGGCATGACATCGAAGGCTTAAAAAAGCAACTCAGCCAAGCTGTTTCCCTTATTGGAGTGTATCAGTCGAAGGTTGATGCCTACATGCATCAAGTCGAAGTGCTCAGTGACAAAATAACTCGATATGAGAGCTCAAATATGGTGAACCTAACAACCCATACAGATGTACCTAGTCAGAAGCCAATTTCACCTCCTATTGTTTTGAAGTCCCAAGGATCAACTGTGTCGAACAAACCAAAACATCCACCTAAAACTAAAATATTAAAGCGCTTCGAACCTCTCGCATTAATTAACTCAGTTCAGTCTAACACCCCAGCAACATCTATTAATGATGAAAATTCGAGTGCCACGACTAAACAAAAACGTGACGGCACCCCAAACTCGAACTATGTAGATAAAGATCCTGAAACTCATCAATGGACTGTGGTGAAAAACAAGAAAAATCGACGATTGGTTTCTCTGTGTGGCACCGCTGACCCAACTGTAACTTGTCTAAAAGCTGTTGAAGAACGCAAATATTTGCATGTATGGAACATGGAGTCCACCGCCGCAGAGATCAGTGATTATCTGCAACAAATGATCACAAATGGAACTTGTACGGTCGAAGAACTGAACCCTAAAGGGAATTATAAGTCATATAAGGTAGGCGTACCAGTGGCCTTTTTTGAAAAATGCTATTCCGCTGACTTTTGGCCGATAAATGCAAAGATTAATACCTGGGTCGCCCGCAGAAAGTCGAGTGCTCTAATAAGAAATACTGCCTCTATCTCTGTGCCACTATCCGGTTCCCAGTCCTTTCGCAACTCACAATCCAAACAATAAAGTAAGTCAACTTAATATTGTATATCAGAACGTCCGCGGAATTAAAACAAAGCTTCGTCAGTGGCGACACAGTTTGCTAATAGCCGAACAAGATCTAGTAGTAGCAACCGAGACGTTTCTTGATACCTCGGTAGAAGACGCTGAGCTCATCTGCAGCGATTGGAACGTACTAAGGCGCGACAGATGTACACCTTGTGGTGGCGTCTTGCTGATGGCACGCACCCCCGTCGTGCTGCGTCGCCGTCGCGAGCTGGAAACCGACTGTGGCGAAGACCTATGGGCGAGTTTTACATGGCATGGCCGCGCTGCTTACGTGTGCGTAGTGTATATAAAACCAAGTGCTACTGACGAAGATTATATGAGATGGTTTACTAAAGTGGAGAGTTTTATCAACGATTTAAAAGGAACAGTGATTATTACAGGCGATATCAATCTTAACAGTGCTTCGTTCAATGTTAATAATTATTATTGTTACTTCCTTACTTATTGTAATTTGTGTGAATGGAACGTTGTAAGGAATTTGCATGGAGGTATGTTAGACGTGGTTTTAGTCCGGGAGAGTGGAAGTCTACATGACGTTTCCGTGATGACTACTGAAGGGCTTGTGCCTCCAGATTTATACCACCCACCCTTGAATATTGAGGTAATGTTACAGTCGTCCAATTATTCCGACAGTATTGAACCAAGTAATATTGGCACTATTAAAGATTGGAATTTTAAAAAATGTGATCATTTTCAACTTCTCGACCTACTCTCCGAAGTTTCGTGGGATGCGGTTTTTCTTTCCAACGATGTCCACACCAGCACTCAGAATTTTTACGAAATTGTATATAACATATTTGACATGTGTATTCCGAAGAAACGCCGTAGTAATAGAATAACCAGAAGGTATCCTACATGGTTTACTCATGATATCATCCGGGACATCCGAACAAAGGGTAAATTGCATTCCTCTTGGAAACAAAATAAATGTGACGTAACATATAAGGCATTCTCAGATCTCAGATCAAGTCTGAAAGCTCGTATTTTGTCTGCTCATAACTTGTACATTAGATCCGTTGAAGATAATATTAAAAAGAATCCCAACAAATTCTGGCAACATATAACTAACCTTCGCTCAAAAGGCGGGTTTGAGTCCAAGGTGATGTATAATGGCAAAACGTACAGTGGCGTGGCAGCTGCTGAGTCGTTCGCCGAATTCTTCTCAAGCGTTTTTCTATCCGAAATGCCGACATTAAACTATGAAAAGGCTATTGAAGTAAACATTAACAATATTAACAACTATGTTAATGTATCTAATTTATCAGTACGCGATGTTCGGATCGGCATTAACAAGCTAAAACTCAACAGTTCCACAGGCCCTGATAATATTCCACCTTGGTTTCTCAAACAGGATAAATTGTCTGTTGCCCAGCCTCTTTGTCATATATTTAACTTAGCATTAAAAACTGGAGAATACCCCCCTCAGTGGAAAATCTCAAGAGTTACCCCTATCCCCAAAACAACTAACAAATTTACCGTCGAAGAATATCGTCCTATAGCAATATTATCAACTCCGGCAAAGATTTTCGAGAACGTTTTACACGAAGAAATATATAGACAAGTTCAACAATACCTGTGCAACGAACAGCACGGCTTTAGAACTAAGAGGTCGGTAAATACTAACCTGCTGACCCTTGTCGATTTCGTATCCAGAAGTCTTGACCGAGGTGGTCAGATAGATGTTTTGTATTTCGATTTTCAGAAGGCATTCGATAAAGTCAATAATGACATTCTACTGTCAAAGCTTAGTACATTCGGGTTTGCCCCAAGTTTCCTACGGCTTCTCGCTGATTACTTGCGAAATCGCCAGCAGTTTGTTAGGTTGGGATTATATGAGTCACAAACTTATCACACCCGCTCTGGCGTCAGTCAAGGCTCTGTGCTTGGACCGCTTCTTTTTATACTGATGATCAATGATCTCCCCTCAGTGGTCAAAAGTGCAAAATGTCTGTTATACGCGGATGACCTGAAGATTTATTACGAAATAAAGTCCGAGGCCGATTGTTTAGCGTTACAATCTGACGTAAATTCAGTGTATCAGTGGAGTCTGGATAACAAGATGGTGTTCAATGCCTCGAAATGTTATGTGATGACTTTCGGTCGAATGCGGCACCCTATAAAATTCACCTATTACCTTAATAGTAATATTATTTCTAGAACAGATTCCATGAATGATTTGGGTGTCACATTTGACCAAAAGCTAAATTTTCACAATCACGTGACATTGGTAGCTAAGGATTCTTTTAAACGCTTAGGCTTCGTGCTTAGAAATTGTCGTGATTTTCGTAGTACTCATGCAATTAGGCTTGTATTCACTGCATTAGTCCGCAGCAAACTGGAGTCAAGTGCGTGCGTGTGGAATCCGTTCGAGAAGAAATATATATTGTTAACCGAAAAAGTTCAAAAAGCATTTCTGAGAAACCTCTATAAACAACTAAATGGCTACTACCCATATTTGTATCCCACGAAATTCCTGCTGGGTTGCTTGGGATTTAATTCCTTAGCAGTAAGAAGGGCAAATGACCAGATGATGATGATATGCAAAATTTTAAAAGGGATGATCGATGCTCCCGATCTCCACAATCAAATCTGCCAGTTATATGTCCCTAACAACTACTGTCGCAACAGAAAACATAAATTATTAGCAGTCCCTTCATGTCGTACTGTTGCGCACTCGCAGTCACCCATACCCCGGACAATGACTGCGCTCAATGCTCTCCTGGACTCAACCCCACACTTTGACTTGTTTGGGGATGCATGGAAGAAGATTCTGTCAGAATGCATGAAGTACTGTGAGAAGAATGAATGATAGTGAATTGATTTATATTAATTGTCTCAACTTATTTCGTTAAGAACAATTGTTTAAATAGAGTAATTGGTTTAGGCCGTTCTATCTATACATCTATACATATAAATAAAATTGGAGTGTCTGTTTGTAATATTGAAATAACCGTTTTTTACTACATGCATATGAATATATATACGGTACATACAACAAAATAATATTTTTTACAATTTTTGTCTGTCTGTCTGTCTTTCTGTCTGTCTGTTTGTATAGGCTAATCTCTGAAATGGCCAGACCGATTTTGACGGGACTTTTATTGGCAGGTAGCTGATGTAATAAGGAGTAACTTAGGCTACTTTTATTTTAGAAAAAATCTTATATTTTAGGAAAAAAATAGGGTTAAGTGCATTTGGTCTCACTAAAAAATACATTGTTAAGTTCCGACATCCACGCGAACGAAGTCGCGGGCACAGCTAGTTTAAAATAAAAATAAATAAATAAATAGAAATATTTATGTAATTGTAAATTTTATTATTGACAGTAGAAAAAATATTATATTAATTTTGATTTACGGCTGATTTTTCAATAGCTGGAGAAATCTCAGTAAGGTTATTCCTCTGATAAAATCATATAAAATCTGCTTTAATTTTAAATTAACTAGCTAGATCACTCTTATTCGGATAGGATGTTGGGATCGGGGGACAATATTACATTCCTGCTTAACCTTTCGGGAAATACAAGCGGGAGGCCATGTATATAAAAAAAAATTAAGCATTGCCCCATACTAAATAATTCCTGTATCCTGGGTGCGTTTACAAACACAAATATTCACATGCAGTAACACTCAAAAATGAAAAAGGAGGGTATGTAATATTTTTGTTTTCTCGTCCAACAGGGTGGGTACGCAACAGTAGGTCGAGCACCTCGCGGTCCGCTCGCGTCGGCCGGCGCACCGACCATCATCGACCCTCCGCCCGCTGAGTCCTCGGAACAACAGCTACGCTATGAAAATGACAGGCTGAAGCTGGCGCTAGCGCAGAGGTGAGGCTATGTTAGTTACTATGGCAACGGCCACGGCTCTCATATGGCCGATGTACTCTTTTATTGCGTCAGAACAGGCAGTCGATTTTTTAAAGTTCTTTATGAGTTTTTTTTTGTTTTAAGGCTTCTAGCATTTGTTGTATCCCACCAATATTCTTGTGGGTCCTCGTCAGTAGTGCAACGGTTTCTATCTCACTGTCAAATTGGTTATCCGATGTCTTCTTCGTTGGGCTTGTTTAGTAGATATGTATTATTAGGTTTGTTTTGTTCTCTTTTTCTAGTTTTTGTTTTTCTAGGATTTCTTCTTTATTTTGCTGGTTATAGTTTACAAATATCTTGATTTCTTTCTTGAATTATGGACTAACGACGAAACTTGCGAATGGTAGCACAGAAAGCCAAGTCCTTAGCCATTACACCAACGGTATCGTCTCAGCCGTTGGGCTATAGCCGCTTCGTAGTTAGTTGCGCCACAGTTGCGCGATAGTGAGTGACGGTGGGAACTGTTTAGAATGGAGGGCGGTGGCGGCTATGCGACAGTTGGGCGCGCGCCGCGTGGGCCGCCGGCGGCCTCGTGCGACGCGCCGCCGCCCGACTGCGCCGAGCAGCAGCTGCGCTACGAGAACGATAGGCTCAAGCTGGCGCTGGCGCAAAGGTCAGTACAGTAGCACAGGGTACAATGTACTTAGAGCCGTTTATTCAGCTGAAAAGTAAGTTGCTTTAGGATGAAAAACTGCAATATATCTCTTACATAAGCAAGCTTTTTGATGTTCCTGTTGTGCAGTAGCTTTCAGTGCTGCTGCCCTAAAATTCAACTAATGAATCTCTCTTACGCCCGTGTTGTGATTTCTATTCTTATCACTGAGTTCGCTCTTAAAATATTGCAATACTAAAACTTCTGATACAAACTCGTTACCCACTTTAAGTTGCCCGACAGTTGCCCGACTTTTCGTCTGTAAAATTTTCTATTATACAGCTTATGAGTTTAGAGTAATAAGTTGTGGTTACCTGTAATTGCGTGTACACTACGCGACATTTAACAACCTAATGTTATTGTAATAAGTTATGAGTTTAACATTAGTTGGTAATCCTTAAATAAATAAAATAAAATAAGTAAAATTGCAACTAAAACATTTTTCTCATACGTGCGTAAAAAATTGATGGTAAGACTGTAGGTAGATCTGTTAGAATTTCAATGTATTTTAATCAACATCATGAGAAGTTTATTTATTTGAGAAATATTTATAACTGCTAGAACTATTTGCTAGTATTAATTAATCATAAAATTCGATAGTAACAGTACCTTTGTTATCTAGCAGTTAGCTTAAAACGGGTCTGTTAAAATAATACAACGTAATAACAATAAAAAGTTTAATCAATCGCAAGAGTTTGTACAACACTTAAAACTAAAAAACAGAACAGTCAGATATCAAGTCTTAACAAAACGAACTCATTACTAATTCACTAATAAATAATATTATTCGCAAGCAACTCATTACAACTCTTAATAAATTATTTATTATTAATGAGTCTGCTACGAACACACGCCTGATTCTCTCTTGCCTTTAAATTGACTTGCGTAATAGACATGTAAATTATTCATCTTAGATTTGTTTTAACCGAGTCAGTTACCGCTTAAAGGCTAGGCAGAGGGTCGCGCACCAAAATTTCACGAAAAACGGTAGTAAGCCGCATGTCGTTAAGTGATTTTATCGTTTGCCGGCTACAATTCGTTTTACTGACAGTTTTCTTACTGCTTGGAGTCAAACTCAGATCCTGACAGTGGGAATTCGCGTTTACATAGTTAATATGAAGGATTTTGTTACGACCGCGTTTTATTTTTCATTATTTGCAAAAAAATATCCTCTACACGGGCAGAAATAATTGTCTGCCTACATATTAAATTATGCAAAATTTAAGACCCTGCCAAGTCCTCTTAACACAGAGTACTCGGAAAGAAAATGATTTAAATATACATGTCTAAGCATCCAATTTATGTTGGCCATATTTTTTTTGTAATCCAATTCATAATCGTAATAATGTATACATTGCGCTTTTTGTTTCAACTTGCTCAAATTATCGCCTATAATTTCAGCAATGTATATCTTATATTAAATATGTCGTAGTCGTTAGATACTGTAATTTACATAAATCGATGTAGAAAATATCAAACTTAACGGAATAATATAACTTATGCTACTCGACGATTATAGCGAGTCACTTCGCGTCTCCTGCTTCCAAATGTCGCCCATTAGATTGCGCACAGCTCAGCTGCATGCTGCGGGGCTACAGGGGAAGGGAGACGCCAAGTAGCAACTTATATTTGTTGAGTAGTAGATAGGACCTATATTAAAGCATCAAAAACGTAAACTAACGAAGCTATTTTTGGATTACAATCAGTTGTCTTTTTCATTGAAAAACAACATATTTAGGATATTCAAGTAGACATTGACTGGCCGAGTGGCTTTAAAAGAAAATGTTATTTGCCAAGTTGACTGCAGGTAAATTCTTCAAATATTTGTATACAAAACGTATGTGATCGGAACTTTACAAATCAATGAGACAATTACGAGGAAAAGTATCTCGAAGTTTCTAGAAATGTTTGTTTACATTCTTGTGTTTCTTTAGTGCTGTTCGATAGATTTATTGCTCTTGTAAAGTCACAACAAAATGGTATCTATTCTATGTATTTAAAATTACATATTATGAAAGCCATAATTGTTTTGCCATTTCATCATGTACAGAATTCCAATCAAATTCAAAAGAATCTTGAAGAGTCTAGATTTTTAGAAACAGATACTCTACCATTTACCTGCACCGAACTCGTCTAACGTATGCACATTAGTGTTCAAACCCTCCCGCAACCGGCAAAAATCCCTCATCAAAATGTCCGAAGTCGTGTTGGTAGTGGAGCGGCTCGTGCGCCGGTTTCGCTTCGTACTCCTGTTTGGTCTCATACTCGTGTTTAGACTGGTACTCTTCGTGTTTAGGGGTACCGATCTTGTGGACGACTGCGTTGAAGCCATTCTTGTCGTCTGCTTCGTATTCCACTACGCGTTTTGTTCCGTCGGTCTCGACGAGCGTGTAGGTGCCTGTAGCAATGGATGGGTTAATTATTTATTGGTCATAGGTTCAGTTAAGCTCGTTAAGAACTTGAGCTTCTTAGGTTCTAGAGGATGCCGTAATGCAACAACGTTTGGCAGACAGATTTTTGATACGATATGTGGTTATTGGCACACTGGATTGAGGTACTAAGCATTACCACGCTGTGACCTATCCTTTTCTCATCATCTTACTGAGAACCCTTTTACAACGTTTACACTCAAAATCATATCACCAGTCCAAGACAACGGATTGAGGATCGCAGTATTATCTAGGTATTTACCACCCAAGCGAATGCTCGTGACGTAATTCTTTTATCTGCCTACACCCCCCCAAAAAACAGCCTTTTCTAACTAAAAATTACACTTACAATTAATTTAGTTGAAGATAATTAGCAATATGATCGTATAACTTGCACGAGTATTAAATTTGTTTTAAAGGAGACCACTTGTGTACTAAAGATTAGGCAGCGAAGTTTGTGTTGGCTGACATTTTAAAGTAAATGTTTGCCGTCTAAGGAGTAAGCTTGTTGCCAAGCGAGGTTGTCTTGCCAATTTAAGAGATACTCTCGGTTTTCTGGCCTTAATATTTTGTTAGCCGATTAGATTCTTAAACAGCGCTTGTTATGCTATAGACGCTCAAATTAACTTTATGAAATCAACGACAACAGGACCAATTAGGTATTATATACGAGGGACGTGTCACGCATTCTAAGTTTAGTGTGACTCATGTCATTCAATATTCAACCTTGAGTTGAGCGCTAGTAAGTAAGCTATCTATTTATCATAATTAGGTACCTATATCAATGCCATAAAGATACACTTCTAAATTCAGACCTTATGTAAACATCGGTAATTCCTACGCTTTGTGATCGCGGAGACTGATACTAAATATTATTGCCCATCTATCTGGTATATTTTTACCTAACACGCACAAGGCTAGCCCATTCAAACACTGGAATGTTATATTCTACAGAGGGAAATTTTATACTAATTAGCGAGTCGTTTCGTTAATATGGTGGTAGGTTAATAATATAGTGCTTACCTTTGACCTTGTCGCCGTCTCTCGTCTCCCAATGCTCCTTGTTGTCACCGGTGTGGGGGTCCTTCACTGAATAGTCGAACGAGTATTTGGGGTGCGCCTGTAAATATTATAAAAATATTTTTGAGTGCAAATCAATCGACAATTTCTAGTCCACAAGGCTCTCGCTCCGTCTCGGTATGATCTACTGGTACTTGAGTACATGCTCTTACTCATGCCCTTGAGTTAGTATTGTCACTCAAAGAGGCTTCTTTTGTTACTCCTACCTTTGGAATCTACACCGCAAGACAAATGTAGGTATGTGATTGACATTAACGAATCCCGTGACTATTTGACAACTTGTGTTCTGCAAGGAAAGATGGAGGTCCATGAGTAACGAAATATGAGATCGTCTGGCGCACCCTAGGTACTCAGCCTCGAAAAAAGAAGAAGTATATTTTGCTGGCGTCGTAGATTGTCAATTGTCTACAGTAACTAGATACTTTTGATCTTCTACTCACATGGTAGTCCAGGTCGTACTCCTCTCCGTGATGTTCTTCAAGCCTCTGTGGGTGGTGTAACTGAACTTGCGCCTTGGGGTACCCGTCGTAGCCACCGAATTCGTCGAACTGGGCCACTGCTGCAGCGACCAGCAAGATCAGGGGTAGGGCTCGCTGAAAGTTCAACATTTTGTGGTTATACGTGGTGGGAATGTTAATAAATGGATTTTAGGTTGCGCTAGAGGTACCTATGTACGTATCTTCGGGAAGAAGGCTTTAATCGTGCGTGTTTCTGAATATGGCCTGAAGACTGCTTAAGATAGAGTCAATCGTCACTTCCGATCGAGACTCTTCCGTACATCAAGTTCTTAACTTAGCGACTCTTGACACTTGTTTTAGACGTTTAAGATTATCTGCTTTATTGATTTAGTTGTGGCGAGTGCGGCTGTTAACTGTGACGGTTCTCAGTACGATTCCCGTATTGTATAGTTTTATAGTGCATCCGATGGATGCAAGTGGCGGAATGTCGTTCGATGTGGTGGTCTAAGGGGGAGGCCTTCGTTCAGCAATGGACGTCTTCTGGCTGATGATGATGATAGTGTTAGGTATTAGATTTTTCGGTTAAGAAATCTTGGTGACTGCTTGGAGTTTGGGATGATGGCATTGGCCATAGATGGCAATAGGCTCGCCCCCATAACATGGGACTTAGTAAATCCGTCCGCGAAATGTGGGTGTACAATAGCACTCATCTCTGCTTATCTTTATGGGAATACAGGTGTGATTGTTTCATTCAATATCTCATAATTAGAATGAATACTCCAAGTAAAAATGCATTTCCAACTCGGTACATATGCAAGTAAAATAGTACTATTACTAGACATTTAGAAGCTAGCGGCTATACAAAATAGCTTGTGACGTCAGGTGCGCGCGCAGTGAAACGTTGAGAAAGTGTTATTATCACGGCGATGCATACAGGGTAGACAGGGCGAAAGTAAAATAGAAAATGCGAGGAAAATCTTTTTAATTTAAACTGTTACTCTGCCGTTACTAGTTTTTGACCGACTATCCTAACTTAACATATGTATATCTTTTGCAAATTAATTGTTAAATATTTTTAAGAATATATGATATGGATGGCCGGTGGCATATTTCGATTTCAGGTCCCATTAATGCCAATAAAATATATTATTTTTAGTTAAATTTGTATACATCAGTAGTTTTTCTTTCTTTCTTTCCATGTATTGCAAGAGAAACACTTTTTCTTGTTTTATCATGGATGCAAAAGCTGTTTGCGATGAGTCAGATATCCTATTAGTTCAGAAACGATGATAGGCCAAAAAAGTAATGAAAATTAAGAAAGGTATGATATCTGTTTCAATGGTACAATCTTACACAATAACATTGCACCAGTATTACTCGAAGAAGTTTTTTTTGTTTTTTCTCTCATGTTATACAGGGTGATCCGATTGCCTGGATTGGAAATATAACCCAACTTAGCCGCGCATGCGACTATTAGGCAAATGAGTAAGTTGTTCAAACGACACATCCAACTTTACTCCCGCTGCGTTATACACCAAAAATCTGCGTTAATTTCGTGAGCCCAAATTATAACTATATTATTATAATCTTCAGATGCGTTGTCTTAAAGCGAAGCACATTACCATAATTTGGTGTTTATATATAGAGTAAACAAACGCTCAGTGTGAGCCAGCTATTAAAAATATAAAGTGCGTTCACGTAAATATTGTGCGCTGGAAAATGTTAAGTTAATATCGATCGTGTATCTTCATCATCTATACTATATTTGTCTCACATAAATCATTACTATAATCTGTCTGGACTTTAAAATAGACCTTGACGCCTGAGTTTGTTTCGCCGTTTCTTCGCAGGGATAGTCATAGGAAATGCCGATGCCATCTAGCTTAAAAAATACGTGTAAATGTGACTGAAAAATCCTAATTGCAACATTATAATTTCATTTAATTTCTGCATAGGCTGAAAATTAGTATTTTACACGGAGCGCCTGCGATCTGATTTCCACCACACAATTACTGCAAGACGCTGATACTCGAACGTTAGACCGGTTTTTAGACTTTTTGGTGTGTTGACACCCGTAGGGACTGCCATAGATAAGTATTTGTATGACACCCGCAGCCTAATTACCGATGTAGCAATCAGTTTGCGATAGGCGTGAATCGCGCGATATCTACTGTCAAACGTCAATTTTGTGTTTAAATTTGTATTGACTGACAGTGAGGCTGCTATGCATGGCTGTTGCTTTTTACGTAATTAGGCTGCCGGAACTAGCTGCTTAATGTGCTTTTCATGGCATGGACCGAGTGACCGTTCTTTACACATCGGGGTCTCGATGTGTAAAGAACGGTCAGTCATCTAAAAAACTGTCAGAAGCAAGCGCTGCCTAACCTCTCAGTGAAACGGATCTGCGTGGTAGCTATGTAGCTACGAGCTTAATAATGTCTTTCTGACCGATTTCGGTCCCGGCGGCCAATCTGACCGGAGATTAGCCGACTACGCAGGAGATATTATAGAGCTCAAGTGTGTGCGCATACACAGGTGCTATCTGTTGTGTGTGTATGTTCCACAGTCCTATGGGACGGAAATCCGACACGACCGGAGAGAGATCAGGCGCAGGACCAACGGCTTTACGTGCTTTCCGAGGCACTGTGTGTATTCACATACACACACAACCAGACCCGAAACAACTGTCTGTAGATCGTACAAATATTTGTTCCGTGCGAGAATCGAACCCGCTACACGTAGCTCAGCAGTCGATCTCTTAATCACTGCGCCAACCGTGCTGTCAATATATTACGTGGTATAAGATATGTGAACTATATGGTTCTAACGGTTAGATCTCCTGCTTTGTTCAAGGAGGAAGTGGAAAGTAATTTTATTTACTTATATTTTCTTGTTTGTTTACTTCGTTGTAGAGAGTGTTAACTCATTGTATGCTTGCACTTATGTAGATATTCATAGAGATACTCAAAGCTTTCTTGGCGCTCATGTCAACAGTTGGTGGTCATTGTTCTGACATAATGGAGGAAATATGTCGAGTTATATGTTATGGAGATATTATGGACGACACGGTTAATACAGTGGTTGAGCGATCGACTGTTACGCTAAGTGTCGTGAGTTCTATTTGTATGATCTATCTATGTTTCGGGTCTGGGTGTATCTCCATGTGAATATTTGTGTTTGTAAACGCACTCACCATATAGGAATTATGCAGTGTGGGGCAAAGCATTAAAAAGAAATGTCCCAGAAAAATAATAATATGGGAAGCTCTTTTAGAAATTTCAGGTTATTGTCATTCAAACGACCGTCAATGAGACAAGAGCTAGCTGGCAACATGCCAAGATAAATAGCCAGGTGTAGGGGAAAACAACATGTTCAAGTGATACGCTTGTTTTTGCTTTTGAATTGAATTTTGAATTGAAAGAATTCAGATATAGATAGAAGTATAGTAAAGACGAACAAAAGATACAGGGTCACCAGAACTAGATTAATTATTTTCGGGATATTATGGATGCATTCGAGTAAAATATTAAAGACATACTAAATCTAAGTAAAATATCTTACCCTACGAGAAATTCCATCATGAGCTGTTTAGAAAACATCTAAATGAAGTGTATTTTCTATATTCTCTATGTTTATATATTTACTAAAAGCCATTCATCATTGCTAAACGGTTGAAATGGCTTTTGTTTCATATCTTGAAACAAAAACATTGCCGGCATTTATGAAAGTGTTAGAATGTCCATACAAGGTGGCTGTGCACATAAATGATTCAATTTCCAGTACACATCACTAGTATTTTCCGTGACGATGTCAAATCATATGCAAACGTATAGTTATTTCATTGGGGAGGGAAATTGGTTAGAGCTGCCTAGGGTAACTTAATATGAAAACTGCCGATAAGCCATTTCCCTCCCTTTAAAGTACTTCCCATTGAAAACTGCGCACCAGTCAGCCCCGCAATTTCTTATCATAGAATTATCTGAAGAAAATTTAATCAGTATGCTTCTTACCAATCCACTTTTAAATATAACTGCAATCCATATTAAAATGTCTGACCTACTTTATAAGCTAAGTATAAACTTAACTTTGGTTTGTTTAACCTTTGTTTGTTTTACACGGTGTTTATTAGCTTTAACTCGCGTTTAAACATTTTTTACGTTGATTTTGTTCATAAAGATGGTGACGATATGAAAATTAAACTTGTTAGATACAAAATGATTATAAAATGGTATGCAGAAATTTGTAATTAACCATGCGTACGAATCCAAGATTGAGCGGTTGACTTATTTTCTGTATGAAAATTCTCAGAGGCAGCCCGGTGTTTAAAGTTAATTGCTACCCATGCCTGGATGACAACAGACTCGCACTTCGTTACATGGGACTCAACTAAGAACCTTAGTAGTAGCCTTACCTTTCTTAGAAAAAAATCGTGATGTTAAACGAAAAATATTCCCAAATTTAATAAAAATAAAAATTAAAACTTCCTCAACTAATCTAAATCTAAACCATTGACCCAATTTTGAAGTCTCTTTAAAAGCTAATCCCTCAAAAGGCATTTTTGCCGCAAGACTAAAAGTCAACAGCTATGAAATAATATTGTGATTTTCTCAGTACCTGTCGAGAGGCTGTTTGTAACTCAATATCACGGCCAATAATCCTATTGGGGAGGCGGGACGGCCGTGTTAGAGCCGATTATGTATCACAGCCTTTGATGATACATGAGAGTTAGATGGGCTAAATTTAGAACAGTGCATAAATTAATACAGGGTGGAAATCTGATGGAAAATAAGTTGGAACACTAACGCCTGCAAAAATATTGTTAGCTAAATCACGCGTGTCTTGTATCTTTTGATGTTGGTTCTTTCTATGGAAATAACGTTTAAGCTGTGTGTAATTTCAAATATCTAGTCTTTCTTTTAATAACATCAGGTTATGCTGGGCCCATAACCAACTTGTTCAGCTTGCATTTCAAAGATATCATTATAACTTAGATAGTTATGCATCCCGAGGCACTTGGTAGTTCCCCTGTCGGGATGACAAGAGCTCTCACTAGGCAATATAGACTAATTGGCTTATTAAAATCTCGGGTAAAAATCGATTGAGCCTTCGAATACTAGTTTGAATTATTAGTATAGAAGTGTACGAGGGTTTCTATTTTCTGGGTAAGCCCTCTGTACGAAATTGAGTGCTTAGATAATGATTAATTACAGTACAATTTAACTTGACACAATATTGCCGATTCACTGTTTCCTATAATCTCAGTCCCGACATTACGTCCGAGAAAGCTCAAACATAATGAAGACATAACATTAAACAACGTGATCAAATACAGCTTTATTACACAATCGGTGTTATCGAAAGTTTTTACAGTCGCAGCGTGATTTGCGAGTCATTGCGACTAATTGTCGCACAAGTATCGCACTTTCGTTAAGCGTGTGGTTAATATAGTCAGCTCACACGGGCGGGTCACGGAGGAATGTTTTTGTTGCGGATTCTCTGTGGCTAAGTATAAACGAGTTTCTAATAAATGACATTAAATACAACTTTATTACTCAATAGGTAATATTCGCGAGTCATTACGACTAATTTTCGTACTTTCGTTTAGCGTGTGGTTAATAATTAATACGGTCAGTTCACACGAGTGAATTACGGTGGCTAATGTTTTTTGTTGGCGATTTTCTGCGGTTAAGTATTAGCGATCCTTTAACGTCGGAGTCGTAACATAATAATATACAGTAATAATAATAGGCTGGAAACGATAAGCTCCGCATGCATAGGTTTTTTTTTTACTTATGTAAAAAGTTCGAGTCAAAGTCAAAGTCAAAGTTTTTTATTTCAAGTAGGCCTTTTCAGGCACTTTTAAAAAGTCGAGACTCTAGGCGCACGGTTCCAAAGGGGGTAGGTCCTATGGAGAAGAGACCGGCAAGAAACTCCATGGATACTCTTTTCAAAAACAAAAAGTTAATTTACAATTAAAATCTTAAATTAACATGCATTATATAAGAAAAAATACAAACTTAATAGAATGCTACTTACACAATGAGGCAATACAACATGAGTTAAACAATTGTTTCGAATATAAACTAAAAACGGGATAAACAGATCAAAGCGGATAAAACAGAAATAAAAAAATACAAAAAAGAATACAAAATATTGAAACATCAAGAATGTCCAGATATGTAAAGTGAATCTAATATAAAATAGAATTAGTAGACACAATGGATAACCAGGGAAGCCACATGTGCAGAAGATATTCAACGCCACACGTCTCTATCGTCAACATAGTCTTTGATCCTATAATATGCTTTCTTTGTGAGAATAGATTTAACGTGGATTTTAAATTTCTTACCGGTAAGATCGGTTACAGTTTTCGGTAGCTTGTTATAGAAGCGTACACCGTGTCCTAAAAATGATTTATTTGTTTTAGTCAATCTAAATTTTGGCACCACTATTTTGTGTTTATTTCTAGTATTAATGTTGTGAACTTCGCTATTGATACTAAACATGTGAAGGTTCTTCCGAACGAACATTATATTTTCTAGAATGTAGAGGGACGGTAGTGTTAAAATATCGATTTCTTTAAAAAAATCCCGTAAAGACTCGCGTGGGCCCATGTTATAGATCGCACGGATCGCCCTCTTCTGTAATACAAAAATTGATTCTACATCCGCCGCTGATCCCCACAACAGAATGCCATAAGACATAATGCTATGAAAGTATGCGTAATATACCATTCGGGCAGTAGCTATATCTGTTAATTGTCTAATTTTTCTGACTGCAAAAGCCGCGGAACTTAGTCTCTTCGATAGAGCTGTGATGTGCGGACCCCACTGCAGCTTCGAATCTATTGTAATACCTAAGAACACTGTTTCGTTTATTAAATCAAGTTTATTGCCATCAAGCATTATGTTTAAGTTTACTTGGGGTACATTTGGCAAGGAGAACTTGAGACATTTTGTTTTAGTAGCGTTTAGTAATAAATTATTTGCTGCAAACCATTTAGAAAGGATATTTAAGCTATTGTTAACATGTATTACTTCGCTATCTTTTCTACTTATTTTAAAAATGAGGGAAGTATCATCCGCAAACAAAACAATATCTTAAATTTAAATTGATTCCTTAATAATTTTTGAAATTGATTCCTTAATAATATTTGAAATTGATTCCTTAATAATCAAAATGACTTAATTTACTCCATAAAAAGGAAACTGATATTATGTCCAAAATTTCGATATTTCTTTATTATTGCTATAGCGATAAAGTGGTTTTGTTTTTCTTAAAAGTAGAGAACTATATCGAATATTACTCGAGCGAAGTATTATGAAAATTATCACTTATTCCATCCCACCCCGTATTACTACAGTTGCTCAGACTTTAATAGTTTCATGGAAAACGTGTGATATCTTCTCTACAGCCTTTATAATACCTCTCATCTCAAAATCTAGATCAAAATGATCTAATACGGATGTCTAGATCGATATAAAGTCGGTCATGACTTTATAATCGTTCCGTCTAGTCCATAGCAACGTAACAATATCCTAGACACGCGATTTAGTTTTTTCTCGAACTGTCTGTCTGTCACAATTACCGATGGCCACGCTATTTGCGGATATTGTTGCTTCCTACCTATAATGTGCATTTTTATATTGCTTTCGTCGCGAAATATGCGCGTTCACTGGTATAGTGGTGTAAAGAAAGAAAAATGATTTATTACACGACACAAACGACACTGTATAACAACGCTCACAGTTTACAAGGACAAATTATAATTTGTCCTTATCAGTTAAACACGTAAAGCAAAACAAACAACAAACTAAGGCATATTGATGTTCTCTCATGGAAAAACGGTGAAGGAAAACATCGTGAGGAAACCTGCAAACACCTGTGAGGGCCCTAAGTTAGATTCTTGATGGTGTGTAGTCCGTCAAACCACACCAGGCCAGCGTACTGGACTAAGATTTAACCCTTCACATTCTGAGAAGAGACCCTTGTGCAGTAGTGGGTTAAATTTATTTTCCATAAGTAAAGATAGGTAACAGTGCGAACACCAACAAAAATAGTAATTTTGAAAATTTTGCTAGTAAGAAACTAAATATGTCACGTAAATAAGTTCTCCAGTTAGTTTCTGTTTTCTTTGAAAATTGCACTGATATTGTCGATCAGCTTTGACCCAATTTCTCGATTCTCGATCTGCAGAGTGAACAGTTGTATAACGGATCGAATGCAGCGTCCGAATTCCGATGAACTGTCTAACGCAGTCGCTCTTCCTACCCGCATTGACATCCTAAATAGAGCTCACTAGACCTTTATATTACGTTTGGGTTAAATAAGTATACCTAGTTATTTTATTACCAAACAAAATAAGAGGGGTTAGGCAGAGATCTGCTATTATAAACTTACGTTTTTAATATTCTGTTATTAAGTCCCATCTAAAATGTCCCGTCTATTCCAATTCAGCGAGCACAATTCTAAACTTCATTCAAATCATAACATTCCCGAACTCGGAATCAAACCTACACCATACTTCCCTTGGTACTAGGCTTAAGAGGCAATCATATCACTACACTTCTTGACTGCGCACCCTGCTTATCAAAACAAGCATCATACAGCGGAACATGTGATCGGTCGCGTGTTGGCGTCGCGGGCGCACGCGATTTATTTTCACTGTTTCACTTACATTTTCAGCTTCGCATCCTTTTACTTTTTATTACTAAGTTCAGAACTTGTTACTTCTATTTGGCGAGATCTTACTTCTCCTTCTGTTCTTCTATCGAATCACCACGAGCTATCAGTGGTAAGATTAGCCAGTCGGCAATGGTGTTATCGAGATTGCCTGCCCACGGTGGGCCAGATGATCTCATGTTTAATCATTCATCACTTATAGTTGTGGCGGTATGAAAGCTCTCATTGGGATGACTCATGGTGCAAAGATTAGCCAGTCAGCTATGTTCGTAGAGGGTTTGGTTGCCCAGGGTATGCCAGACGCACAATGACGTCACAGAGAAAGGGGTAAATCATAATCTAATATTGTGTATGTACTGAGATAATCGATTTTTTCAGGGAATGTTACACACTTGAGGGTAAATTTTAATATAGTATTGCTTAAGAGTGGTATCACGATAATATTGCAACGGGTAGTGGTCGAGCATACATGATATGGATAAAAGCTTCGAAATAGCGGCGTTAATAGATAGACTTTTCATAATATTTAAATTAATTTCTCAGATACGAGAGTTATTGTTTTAATTACCCATTACAATCAACGATAAAGTTACGATATTCTATGATAAGTTATTACAATAAAAGTAATTAAATTTGCTAGTTTTCATTTAACTTTAAAAAAAAAAAACTTAAAACTTTCAAAACTACCTCATTGGTCTAGTGGTCGTAAGCGCTGCTGAGCTTGAGGTCCTGGGTTAGATTCCCGGGTCGGGCAAAATGTTATTGGGTTTTTTTGAATAGAAATTCTCAGTAGCAGCACGGAGTCTGGAACTGTGCCCGGTAGATGGCAATAGGCTCGCCCCTATTACATGGGACTCAATAACAGCATCGGCGAAATGTGGGTGTATAACAGTACACCACTGGCTAACCCTTCGGGGAATATAGGCGTGATGCTATGTTATGTTAAAACTTTCTTATAACTTTCTACAGTGATCAGCTAGTTTTTACGCTGACCGTACTGTGGGGGCGGCGGAATCAAACTGCTGTTAGAATATTTGAATACTATAATATCTGTTACGAGTTCCAAGATACAATTGAATTAAATCACACATCCAATATGTTTTACCGTGACACACATTGATATCTTATTTCAAATAATTTATTATTTTTCATCGATGACCAGTCTTTGTACCAGACTGTATCCTGCTATGTAAAACCTCTACAGTACTATGAATTAAATACTTCCAGAAATTCAACTTGCAAATATTTGTTTATATAGTGAAGTAGACAATTTATACTGAAGCGACACTCATTAGCAAATATTGACGATACAATATGTGCAATTAGCGTCTATCTAATTAATTCAAATATGACGGAAGGTCTGCAGGAAGACACCGGTACCCGCCGGCAGTGAAATTATATTATACGGTTTATGGTCAGACGCGACATTGGTGTAGTGCTCATGCGCAACTGCTAAACCTCAAGTTCTGAGTTCGATTCCCGAGAAAAGCGTTATTGGGTTTTTCTGTATGGAAATTCTCAGTAGCAGCACGTGTTTGGAACTGTACCCGGTAGATGGCAATAGGCTCGCCCCTTATTACATGGGACTCAATAACGGCATCGGCGAAATGTGGGCGTACAACAGTACACCTCTGCCTAATCCTTCGGGGAATACAGGCGTTATGTTATGTCAATATTGGAAATAACTGTGCAGATTTTTATGTGCTTCCAATCTAATCCTCTTGATGTTTTTTTTTTTTTTTATTTCGGCTCCGATTTTTTAATGTTTCGCGTGCCGGATCAAAAGCTTAGTCGGGCCACATCCTGCCCGCGAGCCAGACGTTGGTTATATATGCACTAGACCGGCGGTCGGCAACAGGCGGACCGCCGAAGGCCGAACCTTGGACCGCCAAATATTGTTAAATATACCTACCTATTCAATTTAAATAAAAGAAGAACAAATATAGTTAAAGATGATCTGAACACTAGAAACTAGTAATAATTATGAATACTTTTTTAGCATCTCGATAAAAAAATTCAACGGCATCCGGACCCCACTTGCCGACCCCTGCTCTAAACCAATGATAATTAGTACGTTTGAAAACAATTTCACTATTTTGCCATAATATTTATTTCACATGAAAAATATTCTTACTCATAATGAGTCGCCTTCAGTGGTGCGTTACAAATTATATTAGAATTATTAGTTACACGTCAACTATAATTGTTGTTTTTTCTCAGATTACCACGGAAATGTAATTTATACATAACATTTGTGTAATAATGCAATTAACTGTAAACATGCTATCTACTCCTTTGTTTATATATTTACTAGATATTCGTGCATAAAATTATATGTTATTTTGATCTACGACCGATTTGATAGTGTTAATTTAGTGGCAAAAAGGAATAACTTAAAACAAGTTTAGCGTAAGTCAGATTCAAATTAAGTGAAATTTTTAAACTTATTATCATCTATGGAAAGTAAAAGTTTTGTTTTACAGTTTTAATACCTATATCTGTGTCAAAAATCTTACCCCTCCATTTTACAAAAGTCTATTTATATTTTTGTTTAGTATGTCATTATGCTATTATCTTATATTACCTAATAATACAGATACCTCGAGATTAATCAACCGGTTTTGAGGAAGTGGCTCACGAAAAATATTTATATTCAGACTCCGAAAATCAGCACATGTTTTATTAAACATGACACCACGTGACCGTGAAAACTGCGGACTTCACTAATAAATGAAAGCATCGAAAGTCGTCCTCTAAGTTAAGACACATAAAAACTTTGTTACAAGTTACATTTTTGTTACAAGTTAAGAAGCTGAACCATTTAGAAACCGCTTTAATGTTTTGATAACACGTACACACTTCATCCTAACAAAAAACCGATATATAAAACATTAAAAAAAAAAGCACCACGTTTCACTTTTCAATAATTAAAACATATCTAACTATAACACCGCCACCAGAACTTGAACGTTACTCACTAGTTTGAAATCCATTTTACGTGAAATCGTCTTGGTCGTGGTGTCGCGAACAAATGTAAATGGTACCGCACGCCACGCCACTTATAGGCTTGCTGATAACCAGCCCCCCTTCGTGACTGATGATGATGAGTGAGGATGCGGGGAGGGGACTGGACGGTTGAAAAGTTTCAGCTCATGCCCGAAATGAAAGATCGATGAGCTCGTGATTAAATGGTTTAAGAAGTTAAACACCGTTTGTCGCGGTCAGTCTATGGACGGGTGGCCATTTTTATATATCGTGAAATCTCCGTGACTTGGAAAACACGTTACGTAGTTGGTTTCGTTTGTCTTACGAATAGATTATAAGTTGTTAGGTGGATTAAAAACTCGGAATGGTTTAATGATGTGTAATTCTTTATTCGACTAGCTAACACATCTATTGTGTTAATAAGTACGTAACTATTGTTAGTAACATTAATTAAATTACTATTTAATATTGTTTTGGCTGGACTCTCTCAACATACATCGTTAAACAGTGGTTAAAGTTTAGGGTATCGTTCCTCCTTCGCCCTTTAGTTGAAAAGGTTTGATGGTTAGCTGAATATAGTTAGATTAGAAGTCGACCCCAGCTTAGACGTAAAACCTTTGATACATTTTTGCATTGTTTGTCAATTTTTGTGGCTCTAATTTAATTGAACGTTATGAGTTATGAAATTGAGATGACGTTTACATTTTGACAACTACATAAAAATAATAACACTTAAAAATTGAAAGCGTGTTTTTTATTGAATATTCCTAGTTTTAATTATGAATTTAGTTTTGCTTTATTCAGATCTGGAACCTTTATAACAGCATGTCTGTCTGTCACGGCAATTTCAACCCTTAATTTTCCGAGAAATAGTTGGAGAGAATAATGTCACGGAAACTGTCTGGCCTGAATTCAATGGCATTGAGTTACAGGCAATGAACGGGTACATTAATAATATCTTTACTTTGACTGTTAGTTTTAGATACGAGTAAAACTGGCATTTAATGTATATTTACAAAGTTTATTCAAATTCAAATATTTATTTGCTATTAAATATTGTTACATTAGGTGTTACATAATAATAATATTTAGGACTTAGTCCAACATATTTAGTTATAACATAATGACACGCAAATATTAACGTTCACAATATCACGAATTCACGACATATTATAAATAAAACAAAGTCCCCCGCCGCGTCTGTGTGTCTGTTCACTATAAACTCAAAAACTACTGAACAGATTTTCATGCGGTTTTCAACAATAGACAGAATGGTTCATGAGGAAGGTTTAGGTGTATAATTTATTATGTTATTGTGTAAATTGGCTGAAATATGACGCTGATTGTTGAAGATATCGGAAAAAATCATGTCTATTGGGAGCTTTACTGGCGTGCGCCGCCTAAATGCTCGACGTAACAGGCTGATACGAAACTACGACATAAAAAAATGTAAGCGTACATGCTTTGTTATCCGTGCGAAGCCGGGACGGGTCGCTAGTTATATTACAAGTTACAAATAGGTCATTGTTATTATCATTTATTCTCAAAATATTCTGGAAGCGAGTAAACATAATGTTTTTAACCGACGTTGGCTAAGCGGTTAAACACTTTTCTTTCATACAAAAGGGTATGATGTTGAGTTCGAAAACGGCCTCTAACAGTTCGGATTCATGTGCGGATCAGAATTTGATTATCACTTGCGTTAACGGTGAAGGAAAACATAGTGAGAGAACCTGCACACCTGAGAGGGTTCAGCGTGGTTGACTAAGGCCTGCCATATACTGCGCACTATTTTAAACTCCAAGATGTCATTGACAATTTTCTGACGGTAAAACACAATAACACTTACCTCACCAGTGACCACTTAACTAATGAGACAGTCAAATTTTTCGCTAGAAAATCTCCAAAATAGGTTTTTGTAATGATACATAAAAACAAAGCATTTTGAAAAAGATGTCTTGCGTTTGTAATCTACAAATGCACCATTTACATATTTATTGTAGAATTATCTCCGACACCAGTAAGTTTTATTGCTATATTCATACTCCGGAATATGCTAATGGTGCATTTACATTATAAATAAAATTTGCATCTCACATCTTACATAATACTTCATTTAAGTTTTATTATGTGTGCATTTAGAGCATACTGAGTTCAAGATTAAATTATGCTAAATGTAGCCTTCGGTTGATAGTTTCCTATATTTTGATCACCAGACGTGTCAGTAAGCGGTTCTTGATCTAAAATAGGTACAGGCTAGACTAAGTTTGTGGCAATATGGCTGGTGGATTTTCGTCATTTTTAAGAGGCCAATGTAGAATTTAGGCTCTCATTTCATGACGGAAGAGACACACATAATGTACAAAATGGCCATCCTATGTCTATTTGCAATCAGAACATTCTAGAAATCATCATAAACGTAGTATCACGCCTGTCTTCTCGAAGGGTTAGGCAGAGGTGTGCTATTGTACACCCACATTTCGCCTGCCGTTGGTATGTCCGATGTTATAGGGGGACGAGCCTATTGCCATCAACCGGGCGCATTTCCAGACTTCATGCTGCTACTAAGAATTTTCCATACAGAAAAACTTGATAACACTTTGCCTGAGCCGGGAATCGAACCCAGGACCTTATGCTTAACAGTCGCGTTTGTGACTCATTGACCAATGACGCAATTCGCCGTCCTATTGAGGATACTGTATATGTTTTATGGTAGTAGTTAAAATATATAAATATTTGAGCACAAGAGGAGGTGAGAACTGGTCTGGACTGGAAAAACCGACCGTCTTCTATCCTGGCCTACAACTCTGTGAATATACCCTGCCGTGTCTACAGTGCCCACGGACTTTCTCAGACAAAATGCAGGCATGATGCTATGTATATAAGTATCCTCTATAGCCACACCAGCTATTAAAATAGACGGAAGATATACAATTATTTATTAAAACTTTATTTACCAAACACACACTGAACTCGCATACTGACAATCCCATTATATATACTATAGACATTTTTTTACACATTCATATTTATTATTTATGTAACGACGTGACTTGTAACTAACCTGTGCAGCAAACGTAAAGAAGCGATTTCTAAGAAGAATACCGTAATTGATGTGTTTGGGTTACGTGAACGTACAGGAATATAGGTGAATTTGAGAATGCCTTTAGGCAGCTACCATATTAGTATTGATCTTTAACACACATTACAATATCGAGTTACGCACGGTTGGCGCAGTGGTTGAGAGATCGACTGCTGCGTTACGTGTCGCTGTTTCGATTCCTGCACGGAACATATATTTGTATAATCTACAGATAGTTGTTTCGGGTCTGGGTCTTTGTGTATGTGAATATATGTGTTTGTAAACGCACCCACGATACAGGAATTATTCAGAGTGTGCGGAAAACGATTAAAAAAAAAATGGCCTAAAAAGCTGTTAAATAGAAATTAGGCTCCCCCCTTATTACATGGGAATCAATAACGGCATCGATGAAATGTGGGGGTAGATGTGTACTATGATACACCTCTGCCTAACCCTTCGGGGAATACAGGCGTGATGCTATGTTAAAATGATACATATGTACTACATGTTTTGCTAGAATAAATATAATATAATAGCATGCAAAAATGTCAAGTTTTATCAAATGTTTTAAGCCAAAAAAAAAATTATAAATAACTAGCTGTTGCTCGCCACTTCGTACGCGTGAAATTTAGAATCTGATATTTTCCTGCGGTAAAATGGAGCCTATAGGTATTTTAAGTTAGACCTCTAGCATTACATCGGTGAAAACTGTATTCAATTCCATGCATGGTTTTTGCGTGGTGCGTGTACAAACATAGAGACAGACAGACAGGTGTTTATTTTTTAAATTGAGTTTTGCCTTCTGTTGCTCTAATAAAGACCCCCCATATTACTTTTTCTCCAATATCTATAATGTACAGACATCGGCCTGTTATAATTATTTTTTTCTATTTTAAGCTATAGAAATTAAATACTTTTAACCATTTGTACAATTTAATTTTAAATAATGTTATATTGAATATTTTTAAATGGTTTCGTATCTTAGTATAATGTTCATTGCGTTATGCCAATAGTAGAACAGTGATTAAAAATCAACATTGGTCAAATCAAAGGCTAAAATTGATAGAGAAAGATACCCATTACGACCGTGTATAGTAATGTTCGTAGACCATTGAAGATATAAAAAAAAAACTTTACCCTTGCAATGCTTGGACTTTGATAGGGTTAATTTATAAAACTGTAACCCTAAGTGGTATGTATCGTTGGTAACAAGTCATACGAATATGTGTATCGTATGGAAATTGAAGCTGATTCAGAAAGGCATGTTAAGCCACCACACTAAACATGCTGTCAGTGCTGCTACTGAGAATTTCCACATTTCCATACAGAAAAGCGCAATAACACCGCTGGACCCGGAAATCGAATTCAGTACCTCGCGCTCAGCTGCCGCACTTGCAACAACTATACCAATGATACAGTATTAATGTTACAAATTAAATAATTACAATCGATCGCGTGTCATACAATGTAATAATGTGCTAATTATCGGTGACTATCATTACGATGCGTGCGCGCAATGTGTATTGTACGCGTTAATTAGATGGTCCGTATCGTATTGTCACTGGCGGCCGTCTTGCGGCACGATATGATTAGTTCCTAGTTTGCAGTAGAACTGGAAATTCCATCATAGCTAGGGGTTTTTCAACTTATTGTAGGTGCTCGTTTGCTGGTATTGGGACGTGCTGTCAAATTGAAATTGTTTGGTGTAAGGATGCGTGATAGACTGACTCCCCACAGGTTCGTCACTTGGGGAGGTTCTTTCTTTGCACCCGGAGTTTGAAATATTTGAATCATACTAATATTATAAATCCGAAAGTAAGCCTGTCTGTATGTTTGCTACCTCGTAACGTCTAAACCATTGAACAGATTATAATGAAATTTTACAAAAAGGTAGCTTCGGGCTTGAAATGAAATGAAATTATTTATTTTGCAATTAGGATTTTTCAATTAAGTGATATCAGGTCTTTTTTAAACTAGATGGCGTAAGCATTTTCTATGACTATGCCTGAGAAGAAACGCCGAAACGAACTCAGGAGTCAAGGTCTATTTTAAAGTCCAGACAAATTATAATAAGGATTTATGTGAGACAAATATAGGGTGGAATGGCCTTTTGGAGAAAGTGCCATAGCTATTTGAGGTGACCTGTCGCAACAGAGAGCAAGCACGGATCATTGGAAAAGGACATAGGCCATAGGCTTATTTTTGCTATTCTAGCAAATCACTAATTAGATAATAAATACAAAATACTGATAGATGAAGTCGCGGGCAATAACTATATTAAATATATTCGTGTGAGTGTATGTGTTTATGCATAGCTTGGGAATGATTGCGACATTACCACTTACTGCTCGTGTCAGCACGAGCTATCCGCACGGGAACCGCTCTGGCCGTAGTGGAAATACTAGCCAGTCAGCAATAGGGAATAGGCATGAAAAAAAAAATTGTAATCTAACCAGTTAATCGAAAAAAATACATAAATATCATACCATATTTCATTGAAATCATAATCAAAATTGATGGAAAAACAAACGAGATATAACCAATTTAAACACCGTCTCTTTCGCAAAAGACCCTGTTTTCTATGGCAGTTCTATGGGCGTGATGTTATTTGACGTCAGATGACACGTCGGACCTCTCTTTCTAATTCGTCACTTCAATTATAACTTTATCGTTGATGAAGATATTTTAAAAATTCTAGAGATTATAAATATTTTATTGAGCAAATAAAAAAAAAAATACATGCATATTACCTATTGTGGTAAATATCGAGGCTGACTACCCAGTGTGCGCCACGATTTCAGGTATCTACATAAGTGAAGGCTTTTTCCTTGCATTCCCTGTTCTTACTTGTAGAGGTGATGGTAGTTTCTGGCAAGAGGAAGAGAGACCTATCTTTGGCCTGACAGCATGTCATATTCCACTGTATTAATCTCTCGTCTGTGATCGATATATCTAAACGCTTTGACATTGTATCCTCGTCACGCCAGGAGCTTACTACGTGATATTGGCACTAGCTATCATTCTCATGTTACACTTTGTATATCTGACAATGTTATTATTAGTTATGTTATGGTATTAAATAGAAAAATATGTATACACGTGGCGAAATTCAAACGCTTATTCTTGGAAAACTATTAGTTAAAATGGGAAAATTTGAATGATTATGTATTTTTAGTCGTGATTTAAATCACAATTTCCTCTGAAAATCGTAAGTGTATACATGTTATTGATGCTGACTGTACCTATGTATTATATTCCCTGAAGGGCGTTATCAAAACAGAGTGATAGCAATCTTAGTTTCCAAGAAATTTAATCGATTATATTCGATTTGGTTAAGAAGTCGATTACAAAATAAGATTGTCAGTATTTTGGTAAGCATTTATTACATGAAAGACACTTACAAATGGCGTTTTATATATTTTTACTTCAACATCTACATAGCACTGCAACCGCGCAAAGACGCGCGTAGTAATTTTTGCGTAGGCGTGTGGTTCAGTGCAGTGATAGACTAGTAAATACTCACTAGTTGCTACGTACGTAGCATTCTGCCTACGCGCGTAGACAGTGGCTACATGCGTAGCCGCTTTGTGGCATTGAACAGCGAAAATGTAATTCTCGTCAATGCACCGCAAAAACATCCGCGTGAAAGGACGCATAATTTTATGAACAAACCACATGCACTGACGAGACGGAATCAATATCTGTAAGCCATACAAATATTGGTCCCAATGCGGAATGGAGGCATCGTTACATAGGGCGCGCCTCTGCGCCATTTATGAGCCAACGAGATGACAAATTGTATATATGTATGATTGAAAAATCGCAAATTGAAATGCAGCTCGTTTCACGGATTATACCCGCCTTTAATAACTTTACATTTTCTGACTTGCAGAGCTTTGTCGCATCTTCTGCAATGTATGATTTTGACGTAAATATATTTAAGGAATCTTTTAAGTATATAGTATTTGCATACTTTGATTTGTATGCTTGACGACCTGGACCAAAATTGTCACTAAGTATGTGAAGCTCCGTCAAGTAAACGTGGTAGACCACTAAGGCTCATATTCACTGAAAATATAACGGATATTTAAGACAAACTTATCCGTTTAACACGGACTTTTTGTTTAGGTAAACGGCAGTTTCCGTTTTAAACATATGTTTTACTAGCTTTCGCCCACGGCTTCGCCCGCGTTGTTTACGAACCCGTACATTTTTCTGGAATAAAAAGCTAGCTTAATAATAAAAAGATAGCTTATGTGTTATTCCAGACTATAATCTATCTCTGTACCAAATTTCATCAAGATCCGTTCAGCCGTTCTGGCGTGAAAGAGTAACAAAGATCCATCCATCCATCCTCACAAACTTTCACATTTATAATATTAGTAGGAAGTAGGATTGTTGGTGAATATTGCTCTAAGGACCTGGTGTGATGAGCTAAATTTAACCGATAGACCTGGAAGCCGTAGAGAGGCCGTTGCCCAGCTGTGGAATGATATGAGTATCCGAGATCTTCACTACATAGTATAATACAAAGTCGCTTTCTCTGTCCCTATGTCCCTTTGTATGCTTAAATCTTTGAAACTACGCAACGGATTTTGATGCGGTTTTTTTTAATAGATAGAGTGATTCAAGAGGAAGGTTTATATGTATAATAAATTACGCGGGCGAAGCCGCGGGCGGAATTAGATAATAATCCCCAAGCAGAAAGAAGTGTCATATCAATCGGATGGCTCATTGTTCCTCTGACATATTGTTTTTACGTCAGGGGTTGTATAACAACATAAATCTATACATATCCTATCCTACTAATATTATAAATGCGAAAGTTTGTGAGGATGGATGGATGGATCTTTGTTACTCTTTCACGCCAGAACGACTGAACGGATCTGGATGAAAGTTGGTACAGAGATAGATTATAGTCTGGAATAGCACATAGGCTACTTTTTATCCCGGAAAAATGTACGGGTTCGTAAAACGCGGGCGAAGCCGCGAGCGGAAGCTGGTATAATATAATTACTTGTCCTGACTGACTGATTCATCAACGCAAAGCCTAAACCGCTGGGGCTACAAACTTTGAATTTTGGCAGTTGATGTCTTTTCTGTTTTTAGCATCCACCAAGGAAGGATTTTTGGAAATTTCACCCCTAAGGAGGTAAAAGATGGGATGAACGGCTGTATGGAAGTCCGTTATTTTCAATGTAAGAAGCACGAAATTTCATATACCATCGTAATTGGCGTTTTTCAAAATTTTACCCCTAAGATAATTAATTTTAATAAACATATATCCACGCGAACGAAGCCGTGGGCACCTCTGGTCTTGTATAAGTGTGGCATTAGTATTCAGTGGTATTTACGACAATCCGAGCGTTTTTCCTTGTCCACCCTTTTTAGGGGACCCTATTAGCTGTTATATCAAAATGATTTTCTGTCTGTATGCTGACTCGTAAACAATGGGTGGTTTGTTGTGTCGTATCCATATGATTATATGAAGTTTGGTCTCAGAAAAATTTGCTTACTAATGATTTTGTTGGAATACTGTTTTTATTTGGTTGTCTTATGAGTAGTAATTGGGACTCGTAACGGTGCTACCCAGTGTTATCTCAGCCTATCGCTAATTTACAGCTGAATATAGGCCTCTGCCGCGTTAAGCCTACCTTACCTGTCTTATTCAGGTCGTCGCGCAGGTACGTCTGCTTGTCTAGACTCGCAAAGCCAAGCGTCTCTTTACAAATATCAAAAACGCGGCTACAACGTAAAAGAAAACAACATAAAGTTATAACCGTATTTACAGTTTATTCATTAGCCACTAATTATTTAATTAGTTTAATTCCCTCTTTACGACGGAACTCGAACAGATCATATTTCATTCTCTGCTAATTCCGTAAAGAGGAACAAGATTGATGATAATAACTTCATTTTATTATCGTGCCGGAAACGTTGATCGGACGATTTCAGTGCGTATACGATTATCGACCAAGTTGGGTGGAAACACACGATAGGGCTGGCGCGGCGGGTGCGGGTGTTTTTAATTTATAACAAGTCATATGACCATACTTTTTTTAAAAGATTGACGTTGCATAATCGTAAAATAAATCAATAGCTTAGCGGTTGAACACCTGCCTTCCATGCAGAAGGGTCCGAGTTCAAACTCGGCCCGTACCTCTGACTTCGGAATCATGTGCAGATCAAAATTTGATTATCACTTGTGTTTACGGTGAAGGATAACATCGTGAGGAAACTTGCATACCTGAGAGGTCTCATAAAGTTCCTGATGGTGTGTGTAGTCCGTCAACTCGCACCAGGCCAGCGTGGTGGACTAAGGTCTAACCTTTCTCAGTCTGAGAAGAGAAAGTTGCCTAGCAGTGGGATAGCAATGGGTTGAATTTAATTTTTTTTATTTACATATTATATGAATAATTTACATTTAACATCTGCAAGTTAAGCTCCAAAATAAACTATTAAAATAAAATGGTTTTGGTAAAATCTTACGGGAAAGAGAAAGAAAGTTAGTTACTTCACTAAAATACAACTCTATTGCATACCACTTCACGCGATTTCATTGAAGAGTCTCGAATCACATGAACGCCTCTGTACATAGTTGTACTTTTTTTCCTTACCTTTTGCTGTCCCACTGCTGGGCAAAGATCTCCCCATATCCTTCCACACCTCTCGCTGTATTGTTGTACCTACATTAAATTTTTTAAATAATAAAAAAAGAAAACGCGTGCAGTTTAGCGTACGCGGTGTAACATTCAACATCCGTGTGTTTCCACCTCTACAAGTCACTTCCCTGTTTAATATTGCATACTTTATTCACTTTATTTCTTACTATGCTTCACACATAGCAACTAATTATATTGCTTATCTGTTCCTACATATTTATGCCGATTTGTAATTTAAATATTCACATACATCAATACAATTTTGATGTAATTTATTGGCGAGACTTGCATTTCTGCCGGAGCATTGCTTACGTTTCGATCGCCTAGTTTCGCTGTCTGTTTATATTTGCTCCACTGCGGCTGATTTTGTTAAAGGTCAGCAATCAGATCGATACATGTCCGCTTTCACAATATAAAGTTTATATTGTGAAAGCGGACATGTATCGATCTGATTGCTGTTTATATTATAAACATAGAATAGTGGTTGTAAGCACGACTGCTGAGCGTTAGGTTTTAAGTTTGTTTCCCGGGTCGATTAAAGTGAGAAATCCTCGGGAGTTGGGAAGCTTTTTCAATATGCCTATATTGTAAAAGCTTCAAAACTCTGGATTACCTGGGGCACAAAAACGGCCTCGGCGACATATGGGTGTACAGCAATACACTAATGCTTAACGCTTTGGGAAATACTGGCATAATGCTATTTTATGTTGTGAATTTCTTGATTCTAATTCATAATTTATCGGAGCCTGATATTATATAAACCGTCAGGCAATGGCTTTGGCTTGGGCAAATTGCGTCGTCTTAATGGTTTAACTGACGAAGCCATAAAATAAAAGCACAGGCACGGCTCGGAAAGGAAAGAAAAGGAAATGCGACAACGTAAGGCTCTCCTATAAATTTCACTTCGACACAGTGGCGTGCGGTTCATAAAGACAAAAATACACTGCCTACCCTACATAACTCAGATAAATATTTATTATAATATATTTGAGGTGGCAAATCATATAAATATACATCATTATTTAATCGACAAGACGACGAACCAATACCAACATGAAGTCGGTATTTTTAAAGAGGAACAAGATTGACGATAATAACTTGGTAAGTAAGCTTTTAAAATTTTCTGCCTACCCTGTCTAAAAACTCTGTGCACGCCGCTGCTTCGAGATTTTATTTTTTTATTTTATTTTATTTTATTTTATTATTTTAAGAAAACTTACAGCTAATACAATTCACTGTGCAATACATTTGTATAGAAGATGGCCAATTACAAGTTTTCACTTATAGAATATGTTTCAATAAAATTGACAATGCAGCGTAGCGAACGTATTGAGTAACATTCATCGTAACAAAATTCAAAGTAAATTGCAAAACAAAAAAAAAATTATAAAAAATATGAATATGAAAACGCAAAACAAAACCTTGAGAGAAACACTCAACATTTAAAGACAAACAATCACTTGTCAAAGAAAACATTGCTTAAGCTGTTTTTCAATTTAATAATACTAGTATTAAAAAGATCAAGCTCGATTATCCGACACTCCGCGTTAAACATACGACACGCTCTCACAAGATATGAGTTTTGTCTGTACGTAGTGTTAACAACAGGTAGATGAAGGAGATCTGATCTCCTAAGAAATGCAGACGGCACGCGAAGTCCAATCTTACCCACCAGCTCGGGTACGTCCACCGATCCATTCATAATGTTAAATAGGAACGTAAGATCTGCTATTTTCCTTCGTTCATGTAATGGAAGAATGTGAAATTTTATACACCTACTTATATAGTTGGGCAGATAAATATGTGAGCGATATTGAGTATACCTTAAAAATCGCCTTTGTATACTTTCAAGGCGGTCAATATAAACTTTATAATTCGGATTCCACACTTGTGAAGCATATTCCAGGTGGCTACGGACAAACGCACAGTATAAAATTTTCATTGTTTTAATCATTTTAAAGTCAGATGAAATTCTAAAAATAAAACCTAATGCCTTAGATGCTTTGTTGACTATATTATTAATATGTGAGTCAAAGAGAAGTTTAGAGTCAAAAATTACGCCAAGATCCTTGATGACACTGACCCTAGTTATGGGAGTTTGTGATATCAAGTAATCAAATCTAACAGGGTTTGGTTTACGCGTAAAGGAACAAACATAACACTTGGAGATGTTTAAGTCTAACCAATTGCTTACACAGTACTCATGAAACCGATCCAGATCGCCCTGTAAAAGATGTGCATCTTCAATATTTGCAATTTGTCTGAGAATCTTCATATCATCTGCATACAATATAACTTTGGAATTTTGAAAGCAGCAGGCGATATCATTTATAAAAATATTAAATAAAAGTGGCCCTAACAAGGATCCCTGAGGGACCCCAGAAGGGATGCGCATCGTTCTTGACGCGTAACCATTAAGCACCACTGTCTGGCATCTATTTTCAACATAAGATGCGAACCATCTATATAAGTCTCCTCTTATACCAACCATTAGCAGTTTGCGCAGTAGTAGTGTATGATTTATTCGATCAAAACACTTACTGTAGTCAGTGTATATAACGTCGACCTGAGACCTCATGGACATGTACTCCGAAAGATAGTCACTACAAACAACAAGATTGGATGTGGTTGAGCGACCTTTTAAAAAACCATGTTGGTGCTCCGAGAAACTTAATTTAAGTGACGATGAAAGTTGGCGATGTACTATTTTTTCCATAATCTTAGCGAACACACAAAGTTTAGAAATTGGTCGGTAATTTTCTACGCAATCTTTAGGTCCTTTTTTATGAATCGGCGTTATATACGCCGACTTCCAGATTGTAGGTACTACTCCTAATTGAATTGACCGCTTGAATAAAATGGTTAACGGTACCGATATACACTTGGCACAGTTTCTAATAAAGATAGGTGGAATGTTATCAGGCCCCGCAGATTTATTAAGGTCCACTTGCTTCAACAACCGTAATACTTCCTCCTCTCGCACATCAATGGAGCAAATGTCAGATACGAGATTAGTCGTTTGTTCATTAGATTCAACAAATCTTAACGTGGATAGGTGCTCATCATTATTACTACGCTCCTGAAAGTTGGAATAGAAGTAGTCACCAAACATATTACATATATCAACCCCATTATCGGACGAAATTTCACCCAGTTTAATTACAGCCGGATAGCAGTTTGTTTGGTGTTTGGATTTAACATATTGCCAAAAAGCTCTTGGGTTTTTCGAAATAGCTAATTCAATATTAAAAATATAACTATTAAACATTTCTCTCTCCATATTTTTGGCCCTTTCACGTAAAGTAATAAAGGATTGACGATCTGAAATATTCCCATACTTTTTAAATTTTGAATGATAGGTAGCCTTCTCTTTAATAATTTTAATAAGAGGACTTTTGTACCAAGGGGGATATCTGCATCTTGGAACAATAGTTTTAGTTGGTACGTATGAATTTTGAAGCAAGTTGATTGTATTATAAAAGAATTCAACAGCATCTTCAATTGGCCTACAGTTTAATTCTAATTCCCAATCAACTTTTGCCATTTCTTCCAAAATGGCATCGTAATTAGCATGAGCATACAGGAACTTCACGCGTGGGCGAGAATGAAGCTGATGAATTTGAACGAATTCGGCAGAAATACAAAGGGCCTTGTGGTGCGGGTCCTCCTTCACCAAAGGATCTAGGCTACCAGTAACATTAACTTCATTGTTAGATAACACGAGGTCAAGTATCCTACCATTAACATTTCGATGAGAATTGTACTGCTGTAAATTAGAGGCAGAAAGACCATCGCAAAAGCTGATTTGAATAGGACCCTGTAGGTTACTAGGGTACAAATAATCGCCGTCAACCGCACCTTGCCAGTCTATGTTAGGCTGGTTGAAATCGCCCAGGATGAGAAACTTGTCTGCGGGTTTTTTGAGAACAATGTTAGCTAAATTACTAGAATAGATATTTAATTGTGTCATCAGAGAGTTTCCAGAATGTTGATTACATATATACACCACACATATATGTATTTTATACGAAACTCTAGGTTTAGTTTGATGCAATGTTAAGGTGACCCACAGATCCTCGACCGGCGAGCACCATTCATTACGGACATCAGCGATAAGCTCACGGCGTACTGCTATTAATACCCCACCACCCATGGTTTGATTGGTGTGCAAGTAGTTTCGGTCACGTCTCCAGACAAAATATCTGTCATCGAACAATTCACAATCAGATATACCGTCAATAAGCCAAGTTTCAGTCAAGCAAATTACATCAAAGGTATTAATACTAACGTTACGATAAAAAGTAGATGTTTTTGTCCGCAGCCCCCGAACATTTTGATAATATATACTAATTGGTAGCATGATAGCTAAGTATTAATCTTGAAATTATGGATACAATAATAAAAGGTACACTCATATATTCTACTATGAATAAATTATAACATTTATATGTCGGTTCAAATAAAAAATGTTGGTAAAGGAAGGCGGTAATAGCAATAAACAAATCACATTCGTTATAACAAGCGCTAAAAAATAATATAATGGTGCAAACGTATTTGTAAAGGAAATAAAAAAAAAATTGCATCTCTAAGCAGATCACGTCACTATCGGAGCTTAAATAAAGTTTAAAATAGCAGTAACCAAAGCTTAATAACTCTAATGAGTCTACGACACTGTGCGTTATGAGAACAATAGGCAGGCGAGAATGGAATGCGTACAAAAAATAAGTACCTGTGTTTCTCAAGCTTATATTCACGGTCAACAACGGTGCATCGGGAAATCGGCCTGAGTTATCACTTAAAAATACTTTTTTAAATCCAGCTCGGTCTTGATGAGGTGTTTCGGTGATGGTTGATTTTTTCGAATAAAAATTTTGCAACCCCTAACCCAGACATATTCAAAACCTCGTTCTTTTGCTAACAGCTTTGTTTTATTTAGCAGAGTTTTGTTATCCAACGTTAAGTGATCGTTAATATATATCTTACTGTCACCCTGTAGGCCCAAGTCACCGGCACTTAAGTTCTTGCGGTTTCTAGCAGCGGCAACAAAATCATTTTTTAGGTAACAATTGTGTACTGAGCATATAATTGTCTTGTTATTGCTATCATTTCGCATGGGAATTCTAGCGATATAGTTAATCTGTTCCTTGGAAATCGGACAACTGATTACATTTCCTATTTTAGCAATTATGTTGAACAAGTTTTCGGACTTTGACTCTGGTACGCCCTTAATTTCTATATTGTTCATTCTGGACCTCTGCTCACTTTCTCTATACTGATGTTCGAGATTCTTACAGCGCTCCTGCAATATGGATATATCATCTTTCGTCTTCTTGAGATGCTCGATCTCTTGCTCCAACCCTGAAACCTTAGTTGTCAGATCCCTTACCGAGCCGTGTACAAATTCAACAGAAGATTTTAGATCTGCGATTGAGGATGTCACAGCAGAAAACTCCGTTCTCATGGATTTCAACTCCGCCAACTCATTGTTAATAGATTTTAGGTTCTCCATCAATGTCGGCAATGACTCCATTTGTAAAGATAATCTTTTTAATTCAGATAATACACTATCCATATCAGCTGTGGTGGTCTTCAAAGTACCAACACGGGGACTTATTGCCGTGGCTTTACAGGAACTGCACCTCCAGGTTAATTTCCGATCACCGAGTTTTCTCCATCCAGACTCCGTGATTCCGGCGCAGGGAAAGTCAAACTGACCCTTGCAGGCAGTACACGTGACCCCGTCAATAACTTCGCTTTCACAACTTTTACATTTAAACATGTTGATAAAAAAAAACTAAACGAGCTTGATAGACTAACTTTTAAACTTTGAGAAACTTTGCCGAACGGTTACTCGTGTAGGGACTGTATAATGCGTGTGCACGGTTTGCTGTCTACCGACTAACTGGAGATGAAGACAGAATCTGTTTTGAATATTTCCTGAAACATACGGGTGGATTAACTTTGTGTCACCCATATATAGAAACTGGAACCTGAAAACACCAAACATGCGTGCCCGTAAGAACCATCGGCGCACCCATGGGTAGTCAGACTCCTTAACAATATTTTCATCACAGTAAAGTTCACACTGCTACAGCAGAAACATACATTGTGTCCAGAAAAAAGCAGAATGTAATCATGTATGATTTTTTCAAATGGATTTAGTTAAAGAATGCAATAACTTCACCAAATGCACATCATTTTTAGCTTATCCATTAAACGCTGGACTGGTTCCAATTGGCTAGGACAAATTAGTCATTTGACATCGCTTAGCCAGCCTCTTGTAATTAATCTGGGGAGCTGTATCGGCAGTTTTTTCTGCTTTCCACAATACTGCTGACTTGGGCTTACAAGGAAAGGAACCGTTAAGGCGATCGTGTTTTTCTGGGCAGTATATTATGAGGGTAGCAATGTGATTTTTTTTGTGTGTTATTTTTGGAAGTCGAGACTAAAGTGAATTATGTGTGCTTGACCAAGAATTAACAAGCACCATAACCGGTTCCGTCACGTCGAAAGTGGATGTCTTATTTGGTCCTAAAACCAGGATTGTCGCATTAAGGTTATAGTTGTTGCTGTAGACAAAATATGTTTAGTTATGCTTATGAAGTCACGAAAAACGAAAGCTTTTTATTTGAAATGGGCCTATGCAGGAATTAAAAAAAAAACGGAGACTAGGTTCCGATGAAAAAAAGAACCCAAAGAGGCTTGAAGGATAATATAAAAAAGAAAAATAGGTTTACAATTTATAATCTTAAATTTAACATATCCTACTTTTTTAATCCTAGTAATATTATAAATGTGAAAGTTTGTGAGGATGGATGGATGGATCTTTGTAACTCTTTCACGCCAGAACGGTTGAACGGATCTGGATGAAATTTGGCACAGAGATAGATTATAGTCTGGAATAGCACATAGGCTTTTTATCCCGGGAAAATGTACGGGTTCGTAAACCACGCGGGCGAAGCCGCGGGCGTAAGCTAGTGTTACATAAAAATAAAACAAATATCAGTATGTTACATTACACGTTGTGCGTTATACAGTACAAGTTATACAACAAACAAGTTACAGATTCTACGATCATGTGCGTAAACCACATGTCATATCACGAAATGTGGCACTATGGTGTGAAGTGTACATCGTCGTAGTCCATACTACGTTTACACAGACTATCCGCCCCTCCATCATTTGTTTACCGAGTCTGCTCGCACTCTCACTGCTCCACATAATATCGATCACGAGACTAAGTGTTTTTTACATAACACACGCGATTCTTACCGATTCATACCGATGCAGCCCGATGCACGGGGAAATCGTACGATCTTCACGCTCGTTAATGATGTGGGCGGGAAATTCGATTTAGTAGATCGCTGTGCCACTGTACAGGGATTACAGAATTTTAATGAATGTTCTGGAATTGTTGGACTATTGTTGGAGTAAAATAAATTGTGTTGGATGGAAGACTATCTCAGTTAACAGGCAGTAGAAACTTCTAAGTTTGGGAGATAGACGCCAAATCAAAACTGCATGGTTACATAGTGTTTTCAATCAAGTGGAAATGACGAGTGTTTACATGGTGTGCTTAGAAATTGGATACCTCGTCTTTTAATCGAATAGATTGCAAAGGCAACACTTGGTGCTCCTTGAGTAGCTTGCTATGGGTCAATTAATGTAAGTGTTATCAAATATGTCGAGGCAAGACAGCGCCTTCGCTTATCAACATTGAGGTATTAGTATGTTAAGACATCCTTATTATCTATTCACTTTAGTGATGAAGTCTAAGTATTCGAGTTTCTTCGAGGCAATCATTCTTCATCTTCGATCCCATAACAACATGGTCGAATCAAGGCCTTTTGAAATCAAATACTTCTTAGCATATTTTTAGCTCATTCAAGTCTCATCATTTGTTCGTATTGTACGTTATCTGGAGGACAAAACAAAATTGATTTTCTGTTTCACCACTGCACATTGGCACACCAACACGCTACGCTTGCACGTTGAGTAATAAATAAATAGGCACAATTATTATAATACAGTTATGTGCATCGAGTGCACTACATTACGCAATGGATCGCGTTATTGTAGGAAGTCCAGAACGAAGCAGGCAATGGAATTTATTGTGCGCGTGAACAAATTGATTGCGATAGATTTGCTCTGAAAAGCTTTGCGTATGTTATTACGGTTATAAAGAGGAGATAGGCAGTTATTATGATTTTAATTTGCTATTTTGTAACGTAACTGATTGATTGGTGAGGCGGTGTCCTGGCTGCTGAGTATACAGATTCGATTACTGGATCGGGCAATGTTTTCGGGCTTTTTTTTTTGTTAGAGATATCTCAGTAGCGGCTCGGAGTTTAGAGTAATGTCTGGTAGATGACAAAAGGCTTGCCCTCTATTCTTCTTCTGTGGAGTCTGACTGGCTAAGCCCAGGGTTCGCTATGATGATCCCAGGGTTCGTCACTCGTGGAGGCTTTTTCCATATCTTCTTTTAAATGAGGCTTTATAACAACATCAATGTCAAATTTTGAGGAATACAGGCGTGATGTTGCAGACTATTATGTTAATTGCTTATTTTTTACAGTCCAGTAAGTAATGAAATCATATTCAATAAGCTACCAAATTAACTAAAGTATTTGAACGCGTGGGAAGTAAGTAATTGATAGATAACAGTTTCGTTTTAACCAAAAATAATTTAATTATGTTATTTACACTGACTAGGTATCAAATAATAAATTATTTATGATTGAGTTACGGTTATATGTATTTGGTAACACGGTTGGCACAATGATCGAGAGATCGACTGTTGGGCTACGTGTCGTGGGTTCGATTCCCGCACGGAACAAATATTTTATTATCTGAATATATGTGTTTGGAAACGCACCCACGATACATGAATTATGCATAATGTGGGGCAAAAAGAAATTGAACCGTCAAAGGCCTAATTGTTCTTGGAAAGTTTATAATTAACAAAATAAATCAAGTTCACTCTATTACAATTTATATTGATGTTGAACGTACTAGAAATAATCCTTTGTACTTTATACATTTCTAAGTACTTATTAAATCGCCTAAACCGCATAACAATTGAAACTAGTGTTATGCATTTTTAGAGTAAAGACTAGTGATGTAACGATACGAGACGCTTAGTCGAGATGGACATGCATAATCGATAACGTCACCGCACTATTACGCAACCCTATCTGTGTGGTTTATGGCCGAAAGCGGCGCGAGATTGACGCAGCGTGCGAAACTAACGATACCAACTAGTGTAATCGATATTCGATGTACTAATTTATTTTGGATACGTTTTTGGGTCTGTTATGTATAATATAGCATCCTTGAATAAGTCCGGTGCATCCTGGGGAGAAAATTGAGATATCTTATAAGTCAACCCTAGATATCGCTAGCCTACCTTGTTCCTAAATCTATCATTTTAGAAGTACCTATCTTTACTATAAACGCTCGACAACACAGTCGAGAATTCGTCTAATAGAGATTTATATTCAAGAACACGATAATTGCCCCACTGCCCAGTCAGCCCTGTTAAGACTCTTGTACGAGCCAATAATGCTCATACAGCAAAAGTACTTTTATGCACACATAATCAATAATTACTTAAATTCAGTCGTAACTAAAACTTCGTCACGCACAAATGTGCACATCGACAATTAAATAACAATACGTAAAGGTGCGGCTCAGATAACTAAACATAAATATTTCCACAAATAAACTCTTAAACTTAACAGTGGTTTGGTGTTAATTACTTACTACCTACAACAAATACCGGGGTAACCCGTCAACGACGAGAATACCCCAACATCTTTTGGTCCTTCGAGCCGGATGATACGGCAAATCATCTTGTGAATCGTCGTGTCTTCTATCGGCAGAGCGCTAGGTGTGGTATATACCAGTTACGTTAGCAAATCGGTGTTACTGGCTTCCCACAAGCGGGTCGGATCAGCAGCATCAAGACGTAAGGGAAGGAGAGCTACACGGAGTGCCTGCCATTAGCAACCAGTGGAGATTACGTCTACTGCTACTTATAAAGAACCAATCAGCGTAGATAACGTCCACGGCGTTTACTACATCAGAGATTACGTCTACTGCAACAAACAAGAAGTAATCAGCGGGGATAACGTCTACTGCAATTACAACTTAAACTCCAAACCAACCAGCCACAAGATATAAACAATGTCGACTGAAGACAACCCTGAATTTGTGGAACTTATAACTAAGCAACAAAGTAGCTACGAGAGAATCAAAACTCTTCAAACTAATTACAAAAAGGATGCGGTGAGTAGAAAAACCATAGACTACCTTAACAAACGCATCGAAGCGTTACAATCCCTATGGGATGAATTTCGATCGAATCACGAGATCCTGAAGAAGTACGAGTCGGCCATAAGAGACCATGACTACTATAGACAGGACATTTTCCTTATAACAAAAAGCATGTTTGACGAAACAATGCAATCTATGAATCAACTACGAAACAAGTTAATAAACGAACCTGGATTTTCGGGTACATCAAAACATAAAATGCTAGATATTCCCGGAACACCCCAGTTTGATACAACTGGAGTACACCAACAAATCGGGGATGAAACGGACAAGCACCTATCAGCGCTGCTACGTAATCAAATGTGTAACTTTAATGCCTTGAAGCGAACTGTCGCCAAAACTAATCTGGAGGATATGAAAGAAAAGTGGCAACTTCAAGATCAACTTAATATATTACGATCGAAATGGGAATCCATCGACAAGATTCACTGGGAACTAAGCTTCTTACTGCAAGGAAATGACAAAGATTATGAAGCTAAATATGATTATTGGGAGCAAGTCTATGACAACCTAAAGGAAGATTTGAACAGAAAAATCTTTGAAACATCTCATTACGAGAAAACAACACCGCGTATGGAATTGCCGGAGTTCAACGGAACTTTCAACAATTGGATCTCCTTTAGAGATTTATTCCTTGAGATGATTCATAACAATCCAACGCTGAACAAAACGCAGAAAATGAAGTTTCTAAAATCAAAATTAAAAGGTGAAGCGGAAAAGTTAATTAAGCACCTGCCTGTCAGTGCTGAGAATTATGACTCATGCCTAGAGATTATTCAGCATCGCTACGACAATAAGCGATTACTTTTCACTTCATACATAGAAACACTTCTTAATCAATCATCTATCGAAAAGCCGAACTCAAACAACTTGAAAAGGCTGTACGACACCACGAAAGAGTGTTTAAATGGCCTAGAAAACATCAACATCGATATTCCTGTATGGGGCCCACTTATCGTGTATTTATTATCTTCTAAACTAGATGACGCCACATACGGTGACTACATAAAAACCATGAAACACTCAAGAGAGCTTCCAGACTTAGAGGAGTTTATGGAATTCTTAGAGTTGCAGTTCATAACGTTAGAAACATCCCGTGCCAAAAAGAACGGCGGGAAACAAAACTATTTAACAAATAATCAATATAAAAATTATAACAATAACAAGTCAACGAACTTTAAAGACGCAGAAAAGTGGTCAAATACCTACCATGCATCGCTTAGGAAATGTCCACTCTGCAAAAACGATCACGCGCTAAGGCAGTGTTCTACATTTTTGAGCATGGATGTCACAACGCGAAATCAAACAACAAGTAATTTGAACTTATGCAAAAATTGTCTGTTTAGTCACGGGGGCAACAAATGCAACTCAACGAAAAGATGCCGCACGTGTAACTTCAAACATCACTCCCTTCTTCATGATGACAATCTGAAAGGGCGACCAACTACATCAGCAGTGGTGGAGCGAAAATCTAATCACATTAACGGTGAACAAGAGATACTCTTAACGACTCTTCAACTTAGGGTCAAGAACAAAGAAGGAGATTACGTCATCCTTCGGGCGTTACTGGATCAAGGCTCTCAAGTTACCTTGATAACAGAAAACGCTGCTCAACGGTTAAACTTACCCCGGAACAAAATGAACGCTGCGGTCACGGGCGTTGGCACTATAATGGGCAAGAGTAAAGGGATGATGAAACTAAAATGTAAATCGATTCACTCTGATTACACATTCCAAACCGAAGCGTTAGTGATGAGTAAACTCATCAACAATTTGCCTAACTCAACTATCAACACAGAGAACTGGACTCACCTTCATAATATCAAGTTGGCTGATCCAGATTATAACATCTCTGGGCCCATCGATTTACTACTAGGAGCAGATATTTACTCCAATGTAATTTTAGGAGGAATTATCAAGCAAAACAATGACGCGCCAGTAGCGCAACAGACCAAGTTGGGCTGGATACTGTGCGGTGCGACAAAGCAGTTGAACTGTCTGGTTACCATAACGGAGCTAGATAGCATGACAAAATTTTGGGAGATAGAAGATATCCCTGGGGATCCCGAACTCACATTAGAAACCGAATACTGTGAAAAATATTACACCGAAACAACAGAGAGATTAAATAACGGCCGATATGTGGTGAAGATGCCGATGAACGCTAACTATGAACAAATCCTGGGCAACTCAAAGCCTCAAGCTATAGCACAATTTCTTCACTTAGAAAAGAAAATGACGAGACACGAACATTTTGCAAAACTATACAAACAATTCATACAAGACTACATCGAATTAGGTCACATGAAACCAGCGACAGAACACGAAAGACGAGTACAAGCCTACCTACCACACCACGGCGTGGTAAGGGAGTGCTCAACAACAACTAAACTACGAGCTGTTTTTAACGCATCTATGAAAACAGACTCCGGCTACAGCCTAAACGATTTGATGGAAAAAGGGCCTAATCTTCAAAAGGACATTTTATCCCTGATCATTAAATGGCGGAGCTATAAATATGTCCTAACGGCGGACATTGAGAAAATGTACCGTCAAATCCTTATTCATCATGATCAACAATGTCTTCAAAAAATAATTTGGAGAGACTCCATGAGAAAACCACTTAGAGAGATGCAGCTGTGTACCCTAACCTACGGTACCAAGGTCGCACCATTCATAGCGATGCGCACTCTCCAACAGCTGGCCAAAGATGAAGGGAAAGATTTTCCCCTGGCCCAAAAGGCGCTACTAAATGAATTCTACATGGATGACGCCATAACGGGTCATCATACTATAGAATCAACGAAGTTACTGCAAAAGGAGCTCAGTGAATTACTAAAGAAAGGTGGCTTTGTTTTACGGAAATGGGCCACAAACGAACCATCGATTCTCAAAGATTTACACGGGAAAGAGAAAAGTCACAATAACGAGTTCAACTTTAAGCAAAAAGAGTTTAGCAAAACACTGGGACTCGCATGGAATGACGCAAGTGACACATTCTATTTTATTAGTGAAGCACCTAACGACAACAGAAATGCACCGTACACGAAACGCAGGTTATTGTCAGAAATAAGCAAGATCTACGATCCACTCGGTTGGTTGGCTCCAATGACTCTCCAAACCAAACTGCTTTTTCAAAAATTATGGAGTGATAACTGTAGAAAAATTGGCTGGGACGAAAAGGTATCGGACTCCATAGAAAAGGAATGGACGCAAATTAAATCTGATCTCCCAAACATAAACAACATCAGTTTACCAAGATGGATAAAAAATGAAAACCAAAGGGCGATCGAATTGCAAGCCTTCTGTGACGCGAGTGAGAAAGCTTACGCATGCGTTATCTATAGCCGAACTACGTCACCTACCGGCGCGTTCGAAACTACGCTACTCGCAGCAAAAACTAAAGTGGCACCGCTCAAAAAGAAAATTACGATACCAAGGTTGGAATTATGCGCCGCAGTTTTGCTAGCGAAACTCCTAGAAAGGATCACTAAAATCCTGGAAGATTACGATCTGAGGATCTCCTGCTGGACCGACTCTAAAGTAGTCTTAGCATGGCTTCAGGGAAATCAAACTAAATATGAAAGATTTATAACAAACAGAACAACACAAATATTAAACATCGTGCCTGCGATAAACTGGGGTTACGTAAAGACTAACGAAAACCCGGCCGACTGTGCAACAAGAGGACTTCACCCATCAAATTTGGTCAACTTTTCCCTGTGGTGGGAAGGTCCTATATGGCTTAAGGAACCGGAAAAGCAAGCCTTTTACGAAAAAGAAACTTATACTACAAGCGAGGGTTTTTTAACAAACTGTTACACGACAAATAATACGGAACCCATGTCGATTAAAAACGAATTAATCGATTCATTACTTGAGCGACATAGCAACCTAGATCGTATTACAAGAATACTCGCTTTGGTGATACGTTTCGCTGATACATTACGAAATAAAAGAAGGTCAACGGAGTACCATGAACTGAACTTGGAGGAAATCAACAACGCATTAAGTGTGATTATTAAATCAGTGCAAAGAAAGTATTTTGAAACTGAAATCAATTCTCTCAACAAAAGTGGAAAACTTCTCAACAGGAGCACCATTCTCAAATTTAACCCATTTTTGGACTCTTATGGAGCTTTACGGGTTGGAGGACGTCTCAATCACTCAAACTTGCCAGTGGAAACTAAACACCCCATCCTCATCCCAGGAAAGGGAAGACTAACCCAACTAATCGTTGAAAAGGCGCATCAACAAACCTTACACGGTGGAGCAAGATTAACGCTAGCTTACACTAGGAACAATTACTGGATTATTAGCGGAAATCGAACCGTCAAAAGGATACTACGTCAATGCATTCGATGCCGTCGGTACGCAACAACCCGAACTGAACAGTTAATGGGCAACCTTCCTAGAGAAAGGATTACTCCATCGAGGCCATTTGCACATACTGGCATTGACTTTACAGGTCATGTGGATGTGAAGATAAACAAAGGCCGTGGGATAAAGACCTGCAAAGGATACATAGCCATATTCATATGTATGTGCACAAAAGCAGTACACATCGAACTTGTTTCGGATCTATCAACGCAAACCTTCATCGCAGCATTAAAAAGAATGTGCGCCAGAAGGGGCACCCCAAAGCACATATATTCCGATAACGGAACCAACTTCGTCGGCGCTGCAAGGGTATTAATGGAAGATTTCCAACTATACAAAACAATGCTGTCCTCAGAGTTCTTCAAAGAGATCAACAACCTTCAAATTGAGTGGCATTTCAACGCTCCATCCTGGCCATCAGCAGGAGGTTTATGGGAAGCAGCTGTACGCTCCATGAAGGCACACCTGAAACGGGTAATCGGACAACAGAAGCTTACCTACGAACAATTTGCAACGCTCATTACACAAATCGAAGTGTGCATGAACAGTAGACCCCTGTGTCCATTATCAGAAGATATAGATGATCTGGATTATCTCACTCCCGGTCACTTTCTCACGGGAACACCAACGCTCACACTACCGCTCAATGAACCTGCAGAAATGAAAACTATAGATATCAGAAACAACTGGAAACTTATTGAACTCATGCGCCGACACTACTGGGATCGCTGGTCAAAAGAATACCTCCATCTATTACAAAACCGAAACAAATGGCAACAAATTAAAGAAAACATAAAGAAGGGGCAACTAGTTCTCGTCAAAGAAAGTAACCTACCTCCAGGCAGGTGGGCTATGGGCCGCGTTGTTGAACTACACCCAGGCAGCGACAATTTAGTTCGAGTAGTCACGCTCAAAACACAAAATGGAGTATTAAAAAGACCCATAACTAAACTAGCCCCGCTGCCTATAAACGAGACATGTGAAGATACGGATTTACAGGAAGGGAGTTCAGAAACTGAGTACTGCAACCAAAATAAACGGACTAATAAAACCCAGAAAGGGGTAAACAGCTTACTTATGGTTTTACTAGTGGCATTTACAACGTTATCATGTGGACTAGCAACACCCATACAACACTTTAAAATAACGCGACTGGCTGAAAACCAACCGGTTTACTTTGACCCCGTCGGAAATATTCAACTTATACACGATGAATGGAAACTTCTGGTGTACTATAACCTGACAACATTCTGGCAAAGTGCAATAAAAGTCGAGACATTCGTAAATCGTTTAGATCAAATATGCATAACGATGCCTCACGAACCATGTCACTCTACAACACAGCAACTTAAGTTTGAAATGAACCAGTTAAACGAATACAACATATTGTTACGATCTCAACATCAGCAACGAAGGCGACGCGGCTACGTCAATGGCGTAGGAAATCTTGCACGAGCCTTGTTTGGTGTCCTTGACAGCGATTTCGCTGAAAAATACGCTCAGGACATACAAAAAATCAAAACGAACGAACAATATTTATTACAGCTGATAAGAAATCAGACCCTGATTATCGAGGCAGAAAACAATATCATAAAGAAAAATGAAGAATTTGTAAAAACGCAACTGGAAGTAATTCAACAATTCATGAACGAAACGAAATATGAGACCGCCGTGATAGAAAACAGATTTCAAACTATGAAAACAATGAATGACGTCAACTCGGGAGCGTTGACTGCCAGCTTACTAATCTCAGTATTGAGAAGGAACCAACGGATGCTCTTAAATGCATTGACAGATATCTACAGAGGCGATCTCGATATGGAACTATTCACACCAGAGCAACTATCTAAACAACTCAATTACATTGCCGGTATTATACCAAAAAGATTGACGTTACCTATCAAGAACAGCAATGAAGCAAACATTAAAAATATTTACAAAATTATTTATGTTAAAGCCCGGCTCACTGAACAATACCTACTCTTCGAACTACATATCCCGTTACTAAGCGATGACGAGTATACTTTGTATCACAATATAGTGATACCTAGGCAGCACACTACTCACCAATGTCAAATGATAGCGACAACAACAAAGTATATTGGAGTGAACTTCGTAAAGAATACCTACATACAGATGGACGAGGTGGATCTTCAACAATGTACAACCATGATAGCGGACAACCACATTTGCCACGCTTCCACAACTATTAGCAACATGCATGGGGCCACGGCATCTTGCGAAGCGAAAATACTTAGCCAAAATGAACATAACGTCACATGTGACTGGGTATCACAACAATGCTCTGACCAGTGGATAAAATTGCAGAGACCGAACATATGGCTGTATAATTGCATCAATGAGTGTACAGCGCGCATAGTATGCGAGAATCGGATTACAACAACAATTATTGCAAAGGCGGGGCTTCTTGCCCTAGGTCAGGATTGTATCCTTCAGCATAAAGACACCACAATATATTCACATAACGTTTTTAGTAGCAGTACTAATATTGGAATCACTTTGGAGGTACCGGCTATTGACTCACCGAATGATATGTGGAAGACGCTAAAAAACACAAAGATTGTACTACCTGAATTGAACTTATCTGATGAACATAGACTATTAGACTACCAGATAACTGCACTAAAGGAACAAGGAAAGTTACCTAACGACTTAAGTGTTCACGACATCAGCAACTACGCTATAAGCACTTTGCTGGTGGGAGGAATCATCGTCACTATAATAGTATGGCGAATAAGAAAATATCTTCCGCTGTGTAAGAAGATTAATACCCCTACAAAGAAAAAGACACAAGAGAGGGTAGAAGATCTAGAACTAGAGGAGACTGCTGCCTACGCGGAAATACGAGGTGGATGTTCAAAGAACAATCATCAGCAGCAAACAGCAACTGGATCAAGATTCAAACTATGATTATATAACTTTGAGAATCTTTAATACCATACAGCTTATTGTTTTGATTGCTTTGGATATTTTTATACGTATGTTAAACTTGTAACGCAAGTTTGGGAATCTGAGTACGCATTTCTTTCCCTCGGGAGCATGTACGAGCCAATAATGCTCATACAGCAAAAGTACTTTTATGCACACATAATCAATAATTACTTAAATTCAGTCGTAACTAAAACTTCGTCACGCACAAATGTGCACATCGACAATTAAATAACAATACGTAAAGGTGCGGCTCAGATAACTAAACATAAATATTTCCACAAATAAACTCTTAAACTTAACAGTGGTTTGGTGTTAATTACTTACTACCTACAACAAATACCGGGGTAACCCGTCAACGACGAGAATACCCCAACAACTCTTGCCAGCAAATTTTTTAAGCCAAGCTGAAACAATTAGGCATTTAAAAGCGCATGGCGCATTAGGGTAGTTGACTGCATCAAAAATAAATTACGAAATATTGTTTGGTATATTTTTGGCGTTTTAAATTATTAATTTATGAAAATCACAAGATAAGTATGTCAATGGCAATGAAAAACGATGACGTCACGCCTTGCTATTCCAAGCATTTTCAGAACAAAATGTCGTTTTTGACAGTTAGTAAAAAGTAACTCAGATGACTAGTAGTCAACTGTCGTATTGAAGAAAATATTAAATGAAATGAAATATTAAGAAAGTAAACAGAAATATATAATGAAAATTTATCAGTTTTGTCGATGTGTTATGGAATATCCTTTTTAAAAAGCCGGCAACGCACTTGTGACTCCTCCGGTGTTGCGGGTGTCCATGGGCGACGTAAATCGCTTACCATCAGACGATCCGTCTGCTCGCTTGCCGCCAATTGCATGAAAAAAAAAAATATTGGTGTAAAGCTTGAATAGAGTTGAATGCATGTATATCTCTTGTAAATGATTCTATTAGTGTTCTTTCTTTTTGCTTAGCAGTATGAGCTGCTAATTGAAATTTGTATGAAATAACTATTAATATGTCTGGTTTACTTGTAGGACAATGACATGTTATAGATCTGATCTTCCAAGAAGGGTTAGACAGTGGTGTATGTACTCTTGTGTACCAAAATTTCGATGATGCCGTTATTGAGCCGTATAAAGGGGTGATTATTGTCATAAATACTATACTATTAACGGGCATAAATGTAAACGATGGTCTTCTAAAGAATTTGTTAACAGAAAAACAAATAAACAGTCCCAAATTCGTAACCGAACTTAGGGCCTCCCCGTTCAGCAGCCGCACTTAAGACCACTTAGTCTATTGCCTAGTTGTGTCCCAGGCTTTCAGGCAAATAAAACTTGCACAAACTTCGTTGAGTAAGTTTGGTTGAGTGCCAAAATAAATAGAGAAAATTGTCTTAAATTCATTTTGAGACTTTCTTCTTTTTACTTTACGAGTGTTTCCGATCTTTTCCTTGAGTTCGCTTTGCAGTATGGCGTCGCATTACGATGTGCCTTAAGACTTAAGAAGTTTTCAAACAAAATGCGTTAACGTTTTTACCCCACTAAACATAAACAGATTTTTTATATGTTAAAGACACATGTACAAACTAGGTTGTCACGTTTGTCTTTTATATTGTTTATAGATTGAGAAATAATTAACCCTCAAAATGCGTTTTTTTTTAAACTAATCTTGCTTATGCTTATCGTGATAATTATTAAATTAATCAAAATTTTGAAAAAAACTAACCGTTTCTACCTAGTTTATAATCTCATAAAACGATAGAGACCAAAATCAAATTAATTCGTTAAGATTTAGATGTAAGAAACGTTAACGCCCAAACACTTATTTTGCGCGTATTTCAAAGCAATTTTGTCAGAAGCCTATAAACGATACTCTTAATACAGAAATGTACGATCATCTTCTCTGGAGTCGGTTCAAGTTATCACACCTTCTATCGTGTCGGCATGAGTTGTCACGTTGGGATCGCCCATCCCATAGTGGGAACATTAGTGAGTCAGCCATGGTAGTTTCGAGGTACACAGGGTGCGCCAGGCGATCTCGGGTTACGTCACTGCACCCACAGTGAACTTAAGCTAAGCGATTGTATCAAAATTTGCCAACTTCAAGCTCCTAACTTATAAACGATATACAACTTATTTTACTAAAATAGTTCTTAAGTCTTTTGTCATCTAGAAATAACAAGAAAAAATGTATAATGTGTCGACTGCTGGCTCCGTCTCGGTCGAATGTTTCCATAGACTCGTAGTTTATGTCAACCGATTTGGCCACAACCTTTTTGATATCATTTTAGTCGCTTTTTAATACTTTTCCAGACGGCACTTTGCTGACAATATTGATGTTGAAAATAATATTATGCAGGGACAGTTTATACCTAACTTATCATCGGCTGCGATTTCAATAAAATATATGATTCATTATCTACAGGCAATATGCAAAGTTCTCCAGTAACGTGATGTATATTTCTGATATTTTAATCAAGAAATACCATACGGTTGTAACTGAGTGGTTGTCCCCAATTGTGAAGCAATAGCGTGCAATAGTTTTTAAAATGAAAGTTTCATGATGCTACGTTTTTTTGCAGTAACCTTCTTATTTTATACCATCCGGTGTTCTGCATGATAGAATTGCTAAATAATTGTCTATATTTCATAATTGTTTATGTTTTGTTAATAATTTAGAATAATTAATTGTCGGTTGGGGTTTCATGTGTTTATCTTTGTCTGATGTAATGCGTTTTGTTAACATAGTTTAACGTATATTACTACTGAACTGCCTCATCGCTCTAGTGGTCGCTAAGCGCGGCTATTTGCACGATTTTCTGGGCTTCTGGCTTCACAATTCGATGGTTATTCGGCCTCAGGAAGGTTAAGTTCACGATAGAAGGTACAGGATTTTGCGTTGTACTTCTGGCTTGCCATTAAGTAGGTTGGCGACACAACACAGAAATCCTGCTACATAGTTACGGGCTAACGCGATGATACCTATATGCGTGCACTATAAAAATAAATAGTACTAGCGCCTTAACCCTCCCATCACTGTACAGTATAAAGTTAATGTCGAACGTGACAGAGAGCGTGATCTTTGTTCTAATTAGTATTTTTAGATGAACTTTGCAGAATTATTCATGTCAGTTAATGTTAATTAATTGAAATATTTTACTGTCACTTAAAAAACGTGATAATATGTGTGACACTTTCATACTTTGAAACGATTTATAACGATTAATTTATGTGATGAGCTGTCACAAAAATTGTACATGTCATTAAAAATTGGCGGTAAGTATTTCGGGGCTGACTACCCAATACAGATACCTATCTTGGGGAAACAATACCAGTGTTTCTCAGATAACTTGTTAATTTTCTGTGGCGGTGAATTCCCCCACATGTTCTTCCAGAAAAATAATCTATTAAAGTTAACACAATTATTAGTTTCCGTAGTGTACTGAACGCCTATGTACGTAACTACAATAAACCTTCCATTATGTAACGCTGTAACGCTCTCACAAACTTTTAAGCTTGAATATTTGCGTTGTGAGGATGTGGCCTTTCTACAAGTTTCCTTTTCAATACCGTGTCTATCGGCCAGCCCAGGCATTCCCATCACGAATCTAACTGGCCAGCTAATCTTTCCACAACACAAGCAATTCTCATACGAGTTGTGCCGACAGAAATAAAAGAATTACGAGGATGAATAAACCGCGAATTGAACATAAGATTTGTCTAGCGTGTTATATATCTCCGGATATTTGTTGCTCTAACGAGGAAAACATTTGAGCGTCAGCAACAAAGATTAACGACCTTTCTTGCGGATAAAGAATTAGATTTCACGTTTTTATCCTTCTTGAGTACACACTTATCACACGATGCCTGTCTGTTTTCATTGATCGCTAGGCAAAGATGATCACGTGAAGTAATGAGCACGCACTGGTCGCGTAATAGGGTGTTACAAGTTTGTTCCCGGTCTAAAGGCGGGTACTATTATTTCTGAAAATGGACCTTGTAGAAAATTAAAGCTAACGTACTGCGTAAAATAATATTGCCATAATCAGGAGGTACGTTGGGTCCCCGGATTGGTGACCGTAATATGTTTTTGTATGCACAAAGTAGGACGGAACAAAGGACACTTAACTAGTTTGTTCCACAAGTAACGAAGCATAAGATCATCTGGTTCACTTTGCGCAGTCAGCCTCTATTTTCTTCTAATTTGGCGTAAAGTTGCGATATTATAGAAGAAGAATAAGTCGCTTTTAAAATTGAGTCGAATGAGACTGAACGGCAACTTATAATTGAGTTGTGTAATTGCATTTTGCTTCAGTCGCCTCTATGCCAGCTACTTGTGAACAGAGATCAGCCTAATTTTGTTGTGTGTTTGTCACGCTGCCATTATTAACGTGTTTATTTTTGATCCACAGCTCAGCAAACGCCAAGAAATGGGAGGTGGAACTAGCCACGCTGAAGAGCAACAACCTTCGACTGACAGCCGCCCTGCAGGAGAGCACTGCCAACGTGGACGAGTGGAAGCGGCAGCTGCACCAGTATAGGGAGGAGGTGGCGCGAGCCAGGCACTACGCTGGGAAAGGTATGCCAGTCAGCTTAAAGAAAGCCACTTAATCTCAATTATTGGTGTACTCTACATCCACATTTCGCCAATGTTATTAAGTCTAGTCTACGTGGTCATACAGGCAGCACAGGACCGGTCGGTGTAGCGATGCTTGGGACAGGCCTATGTGGTTGTCTTTTGACTGAAATTATAATGATCATGATTATTAAGTCTCATGGAAAAGGTAGAAATCTTCAAAAAGTGCACATAGCAGATATTAGTTTGACAACGACGATATATTCTTTAGCGATTGTAGATGGTGCACTTGTCTAAAGGTACTATTTGTCTAAAGTTTTCTTATACTAAACTGTCCATATGCATTTCCAGGAGCGGAAGCCAATGAAGTGGAACAGCTCCGCCAGCGCGTCGCCCAACTGGAAGCCGAGTTAGCGCAGAAGAACGAGGAATTGGCACAGATCACCAAGTCCAAGAAGAGTGAGCAGGTGGGTGATAGATATAACTACTATTACGGCTCGGCTGTTTAGACACGCTCCCTCTGTCTCTCGCCGATACCGACACGGATATGGTACCGATATGTTAAACAAATGAAAATATGAGTGAAAATAGTAGTGGAAATAACGCCGCCGATACCGATATATGACGTTATCGGTATCGTGTTAGTGTCAGTACAGTACAATACAACTAATAAGTTACATTAATGTACCTGATCAAAAAATCAATGGTAAATGCTAAGATAAAAAAAAAAAAAAAAAAAAAGATATCTATTACTAATAAACTTTTGTGGTTTTTGAAGTCACAATTCGGAAGTGATCGGTTTTACGAAGTTTGCCGATGTGCCTTTTTAGTTGTGTTGTACTGTACCGTCTAAAATAAATACGTCCAGTGTTGTCATATAAATATAGTAGATAGACACGTTTAATGACGGTAATAAGATACAATGTCTTTCCTTCATTTCCTTGGAGAAAATAAATCTGAGGCGATGTTGGTAGTATACATTTTATCACCAAATAATTACTCCAATATATAGATATTCCGATATCACGGTCAAGCTTTAAGGTTTTTACCCACTACACCGTATTATATTATGACCCTAATAAGAGCGTATTAGTTAAATACGTATTCTTTGTTCAGCAAGTCACGAGCCGTGCTTTAAGGCGCGAAGCAGACATAACTTTCTCGATGACAGAATCAGTTTTTAAATTGACGCAACTATCAATTGTCATATTTGTACAAGTTGTGGCAAGCTGGTTGTTTCCCCAATCGGCAATCGCAACACGTCGAGCGATTTCACTCCCTCCACGTCCCCTACACCCATCCGTCACACTGACTGTTGACCATGGATTTGAAAAGTTTATCTAGAATCGCGGCAACCGTAACCTGGGTCGTTTCGTTGCTGCAACTGGGAACATTTAAGGAAAACTTTTAAAAAGTTGATAGTTTCTTCAATTAAGTTGAAAGTTGATAGTTTCTTCAACTAAGTTGATAGTTTCTTCAACTAAGTTGACAGTTTCTTCAACTAAGTTGATAGTTTCTTCAACTAAAGTTGCTCTGTCTGCGGAGCGCCTAACCGGACCGGTTGTAAAAACATATAAATCTTATTAATGCGGATGATTGACAAGGTCAATTTCCGTTGTGAAGGAGTTGATTATTACGTGATCGTATTTTTTTGTCTGATACGTGCCTTCTACTTTCATGGTATGATACGGTGTGTGGGCAAACACCTTGAATACGCAGTTGGCTTATATGTTATCGATATTTCGTTGATCGTGACATCGAAATTGTTAGTATTTTACGTACGTATCTATATACTATTTGCCTAAAACATCACAAACAAGTCTGCTTTGTCTTTTCATGGTTTAACAAAGAGCTATTTTACAGGGTGTATACTTAAACTACGAGCCTGATTTTAATTTTCTTTGTATTGGTTTTATGTTTTTTTAACCAGTTTTATATTTATTTTTTATATCGTCTGTTTTTTACTTTTTTTTAATATTTTTATAAGTATTTTTGTTGCATGTTTGTACAAAATTAGATCAACTTAAGTATGATGTATTTTGTATATTTTCTACTAATCCTGTAAGCTACCAATGTATTACAAACTAACTAACAAATAAACTTTATTTTCTTGTTTTCATTTGGACTTCTTTTATTTTTATTGCCTTGTTGCTTGTTTGTCCAGAATACACTTCTTGTTGTTACGAGCTTGACAAGAGTCTCGGTGTATAAACTATTCATTTGCTTACTATGCTTCATCCTACTCGCGGATATACTACATAACGCCGGGAAGGTGGAAAATTTCTTTCTTTCTTTTTAAAAAAACGTTGGCCCACACTAGGTTTTCTCCTGTGTCGTGGGTACAGTTTACAAACATACATGTCACATGCACACACAACCAGACCCGAAACAGCTATCTGTAGATCATAAAAATATTTGTTCCGTGCGGGGATCGAACCCGCGACACATAGCGCAGAAAGCTAATCGCTTAGCCACTGCGCCAACAGTAAACAGTAATTTCGAGGTACAATAAAAAAAACCGACATGATCAGGAAAATATTATGGCGTTACGCGGTAGACTCGCCGAGGTATTTTCAAATAATACTTATATATCAGCTAACTGTGGCTGAACATTAACATTTGGGATGAATACCTATAATTTATCATACAATTTAAGACCAGATCTTAAATTGTATCTGGAAGGTAAAACTAGTTGCGTATTAAAATAATTATGATAAAGGATGATATTAGTTCTGAAGGCACACTCTGCCAAAACTTGTGAGACTTATGGCCAGAAGTAGAATGAAAATCGTTGTTCATGATATGTATCAAATTCAACAGGGTAGAATTTGGAACTGGCTTATTAAGCGGTTGTTCGGCTGTTGAATATATTAGAGGTGTGAAGATATTCGTTTGATAACCATACTTCTTTAGATTTATGATAAAAACGAATAGGGACCCAATGAGACCCGGCTTACCGGCGACCTTATTAAACTGCTTGTCCACGAGCTCCAATTTCTCTCTACAATATTTTCTTGGTTCTATGTCTATGGTATGTTCTCTGTCTAGTATTACCTGTACTGCGTTGTCTCTTCTCCGTTTTCTTAATGGTCAAATTACTGGATCTTAAATTAGCTGTTATACAACCCAGACAACGAGGTTGGGGATTGTTCGGGGCTGATCGAAAAACTGACACATTTTTGGAACCGTACGATTGAGTCTCAACTTTTAATAGTACTTACTAAGGCCCATTTGATAGTAAACTGATAGAGTACTTTTCTAATATCGAGTAGATATAAATATGGCTCAAATTAGAATAGTTTAGGATTAGTAATCTACAAAGGAGATATTTTTTACATTACAAAGTAGTCTTGATTCAGTAGATATATTGTTCTTAACCGTATGTCATCATCTATACTGTACGATATTTTCAGTTCAACCCATTCTCATTCAATCAATTAGACACTAGATTTTTGTAACTTTATTTCTGAAATTAATTTCGGCCTTATCCCTCAGGACGCAGAGGCCAAACTCGCTCAAAGCCAGCTGGAGTTAGCCCTCGCCGCGCAGGACGGACAGCGGCAGGTCATACAGGCGCTCAACGACCAGCTGGCGCGACAACTTGATGAGCTGGTGAGTGTACTACTCCATAAATTTCCTTATAGATGTAATTTGCTGTTAGTAGAGATTTGCAGGTAAAAGTACGAAGAAGTCGTTGAAGTAAGAAATGCGTGGTGATATCTATTAGTGGTTGTATTACAGCAGCGATTTTTCCGACTACTTAGTGGACGGTGATGCCCACTGTTCAACGAAGGCCTCCCCAGGTGGGGGGGTGGGTTGCCATAATCCCCACGCTTGGTGGCTTGGGGATCGCAGTGGCTCACCGATTAGTGAGAGGACGCTGCTGCCCGTCCGCAGGTGTCTGGCCGCAGTTTTAGGACGTACCCGTATCCTTTAGGGATCTAAAAAGGCCAAATTGAGTAATTCATCTCCGAATTTTGATAATAACTGTCAAACATTAGTAATTATTCCACTTTCTTCCATATCTTTACTGACCCAACGACTAATTGAATAATTGGAACTTACAGCATCAAGTGCCTTTTTGGAATGTTTAAGATTGTTTACATAATGCGGCCTTTTTGGACCTTCTGGCAGAGATTCGATTCCTTGTCCCGATGTTTGATGGTAGTGTGTTTTATACCGGCTCTATAATAGGGATGTCAATAGCTAATAAACAGTATTGTGTCCGTAGAGCACGATCCACCGCGAGATAAACACGGCGCTGCAAACATGAGACGCGGCCCCTCCGCCGCCGGTCGGCTACAGCAGCGCGCGCCGCGACCGCCGCCTGCCGCTGCTGCTGCGCGACGCCGACCGCGACCGCGACCGCGACACGCACACCGACCGCGACCGCGACCGCGACCAGCGCGAGCCCGCCTACGTCACCGTCAAGGCCAAGAAATGAAGAGTGCTCTCGGTATTTCGCAAGGTGCACGAGTTTTTCTAAGTTCATGAGGGGGGGGGAGTCGGTTGTTTTGAGTTATTTTCGGTAGTTGATGATATTGATATGTTGTTTGTATTGTAAATGTTCAGATACTTGATTTGGTACTTTATTGTCCCTGAGTGCGTGTTTGAAATACTCGTTTACATATAATGAGGGTAGAATATATTATTGGGAACTAATGATGTTACTATTAGTGATGCATTATAATTACGTGTGTTTAACATTATTTTGAACGCTGGTGCTGCCATCTAACTCCACATTTAAAGCTACACACTAATATATCGTGAGACATATGAAAGCTAGAAAAATATATAACTTTTTCTTCATATTCCCAATATGTAAATGCAAACATTTACAAATGTATTTGCTTGTGTTTTGATAAATGAATTCCTAGTGTCTGTTATCAAGAGAATGTCATAAATACTCATTAAATTCCGTGTTAACGAGTGTAACACATGTGTGTACCGCAAGTAATACAATATTTCAAGTATCTGTATATACAATCGTTGATTACATACTAAACGCGCTATTTCTACGAATTCCCTACACATGAAATTATATCATTGCTATTGTTTGACATTTAGTGTTATATTCGTACTAATAGCTTGTTCAGTACGTACATTAATATCGATATCAATTTGATTTTGTTAAAGTATTCAAATCAGCTTTTTTAGTTGGGTTTCACAAGATTACAGTTGGTTTTTGTGTTGTATTTTATCGATAATTCTATTTTGAAATAGATCTAATTTTTGACTGACATTAATATTTCTTCCTGTTTCAAGGCTTTGAAATGTTTCTTCCATTGTTTATGACTTAAAAGATCTCTATGGTGGTAACAACCGGCACGCTCCCTTCGAGGTAAATAATTTATTAATCGCTAGGGTACATCACTATTATTGGTTCCACCGATATAAATGTATTGTATGTAATATTATCACAATCTTGTCATACATTGATATGATATCACAGTGTATTATTACTATTATTAATATTGACGAATCATTGTACATTTTGACATCCTTGAATCACACACCAGCTAAGAAAAACAGTTTGGGACAGCCCTGACTAAAACAATAAACTCTGGTATTATCATGCATCATTGTTTTATGTTTCGTGGACGATTTCATACAATCGATTTATAATATCGATATGGCTTTGATATCGATATATTCTCGCGTTGCGATACGTCAAGAATGGACAGTTAGAGAGAAGCCAAGTGGGCATTTATGTCAAATATATTGCTAACGGTATCACACACGAGAGCAACGAGAGTATTTATGATCGATTGATGATAAAATTATTGTAATCTTGTCTCAATTTCTATATTCAAACATGACCGTTAATATGCGCACAAAAATAAGTTTCAACTAATCTGAGAGGTCGTTTACATGGCTCAATAAACACATTATTATTAGACAACTTTTTAATAAAGGAAAGATATGATAGGATGCAGGTGAGCGAATGATGGTGAATTGGAGCAGGTGCTACTATGAAATAGCACGTACGTTAGAGCTGCCTGCATGTTATACACTGTAACATAGGATATCAGACCCCATAACACTGCCATAGTCAGAGTAAACAAAAATCTTAACGAACGCAAAAGTCAGTCAAAGTTTTTTTTATTTCAAGTGGGCTTGTGCAGGCAATTTTAAAACGTCGACTAGGAGCACAATTCCAAAAGGTTAATTCATATTCTGGTGTCTGAATAAAGTTATTTGTTTTGAAACGACTTCAAAGTTAATGGTATATGAAATTGGATGACGTCATATGACGTAACATATAAACTTCAAAGTGGTTACACGGTTTGAAGATCAAAAGTAACTTGTAATGAGTAACATGTCACGTTTCAAATGTTCTTTACAAACTTGCTTGATTACTGTTGGAATTCTTAATTAGATGTCTTTAAATATGTGTGGATTGTTGGAAAGTTATATTATTAATATTCAGTTAACTTCGGCTGAAACTGAACTAATTAATCCTATGTCTCTTTCTAACAGAAAACGTGAGAAAAGGATAGAAGATATTTTGTCTTGTCTAATAAGACCACTTATACATCAACGTGAATATAGTCTTCATCGTTTTGAGTCGTGTCTAATTTCCTGTAAATAAACGTAATTTGTCAGTTGGAAATATTTTCTATTTTTTGTTCTTTTCAATGATGTTTGTAAGAAATAGATATATCTATATATATAATAAAATTATAACAGGCCGATGTCTGTACATTATAGATATTGAAGAAAAATTAATATGGGGGGTCTTTATTAGAGCAACAGAAGCCAAAACAACAGTTTTCAGAATTTTTGCCTATTTGTCTGTATGTTTGTACACGCATCACGCTAAAACTACTGCATGGATTTGAATGCAGTTTTAAAATATTTAAAATAAAGGATCCGTATTACCGCAGGAAAATATCATACTCTAAATTCCACGCGTACGAAGTCGCGGGCAAAAGCTAGTGTCAAATAAAATCTGTTAGCGCTATGTGCAACAGTGACATTTTAATCAGGAATTCCGACAAAGTCGTTATCTCCCGGAAACTTACTTTTCTGGCGAAGTTATAATAAGACTTTAATATTTCATGTTTAAATCAAATTCATGTTTAAAGATCCTGATATTTTGTCTTTATTAACAAATTAGCCGCTCCTAAAATTAGCTTTTAATTCCAATTAAACAAAAATCGACCACTAAACATAAAACTAATACCGACAAGATTTGGTGCGAATCAGTGTTAAGAGTCATTCATACTATAACCGCACGATGTTGCCAGAGTCTATAACCGTACATTGCCAACATTATTAATAATTCCAAATGATTGTTAACCCATTGTGTAATGTGTTTAATAATAATCAAATAGAGTAATTAACAAATGGAGTGCAGAAATACTTCGTGTGACACCAATCTGAATGAAATAAGATGCGCCGGCGATCTTCTCTCAGCATCTCACATATTGAGTGAGTTTGATACTAGGGAGAGATGCGTATTGACACTCCATCGGTATACTTCTGTGTGTTTAACGAGAATATTCATGTCTTAGATTAAAATATTGACATTTATCAACCACGTTTATGTGTATCATAAATGGTTATTGATAGTTTTGAGTCAATTCGAGTCAGTGATGTCGACCCACCCTTATCTAAATGTAAATACGTTCTATAATCGTGCGACCCCACGATTCAATGCCAAAAATAACTAATTTTATTATTAAAATTAATGTATATTTTAAAAGTAGATTTTTAATATTATATTATTGTGTAAGAAAACTGGCTGCACGGTGAAATACCGAATTAATAAAAAAAAGTAACTCTTGATTTCGATATTCGCCTGATTAAAAAGTATATAGTCGACAGGCTGTGCCATGTCTTAGTATATGTGTGTATATTGAAATATTCCCTAATTAATATATTATTAAACACTAAAAAAACGGCTAATAAATCGCCCGGACGGTCTCTTTCGCGTCCCGTACACTTGAGGCCAATATTACTAGGTATAAAGGGATTTTAAACAATGAATATTAAAGCTTCGATCTAAAAGTTTTTTGAAAGCGTTAAATTTAAAATATTGCATAGTATGTAAGTGTATGTATTTTACCGAATAATGTAAAGAATACCAACGATATTGTTCCGTTTTGATCTGTGAAGCATTTTCCCGTTGTCTATGCATTTGTTGCGACTCGAATACATTCTCCAATAATGTAATATTTTAAGGTTGATATTTTGAATATGTTTTGACTGAAGACCATATATTATTATAGAACTGTTTTGAACTGAGTACAGTATCGTTTAGAAACATGGCTATGTGGATTTCTAAGATTGTAAATGAACCATAATTAAAAATTCAACACACAATACGCATAAAACATTGTTTTAGTTTCACTTTTTATCTTTTGCTATATACGTAAGAACATTTTGGCTAAGGTTGGTTGAGTATTTCAACTCACCAGAACTCGATAGAAAAGCTATAGTCTGTTATGAACTCGAATAAATTGTGTGGTCTTCATTCAAAATATAATATCAACATAATTCCTATCGTATATTAGACTTACGAACATTTCCGTTTAACTTTCCTACTGTGTAGGTGTATTCTATTACTAATATTAAATGATAATTATTAAATTGTAATGTTAAATTCCAATCTCGATGATTTTTAATTAATATATTAAATATATTCATCCTTAGGTGTAAGATGGTTAGAAAAACGTGCAAAATTATTTTGTTTTCTTTTTATGAAATGTTTAAATTTTTTGTTAAAAGCCTAGAAGTTGGGCAAATGTTAATTTTTAATAGAAATCCTTGTCGTTCCACGAACACAGATTTCATAAAGCTTATTGTGTGTACGATCAAAAACTAAATTGAACAAAATAATTTTGCACGTATAAATTATGTATAAAAATAATTTAAAATCGTCACCAATATCCGTCTAACTTACTCCCAAACGTTGACGTAGAAGTTGATTTCGACTTTGTTTCCAATTTACTAAGTTTGACATTCATTTAAAAACCCTGTAATACATAGATCCCTTAGCAAATTAGTGATTACACTTTGACAGGTAATTATTATCTGTATTTTTTCGAAAAAAATGTTGTTTTATGAAATATTTTGTTGGATTTGTATTGATTTTATTTAAAAAATAAGCTTTAATTGAATATTTTATCATATTTATATGTTATATCAATTTTATAAATAAATTATTTGTTACCAACATTGCAGATGGTTATTATCTGTCAAAACAATGAAAAAAAAAAATGAAACCAAAATGATATCATTAAAAAGGCTGAGGACACAATTTTTAAGATATACAATGTCTTCTAAACAGGGTAAATTTCATTTACTGTTGCGTGAATTTTTAAATAGTTAACGTTGTTATTCGATTTTTACTCTTGTCTATTAAAACAAGTACATTTTCCGTAGCTCTTTACAATATGTTCTGAAAACGACGAATATTGACGTCACGTCATTTGACGGCTGAATGTATCAGTAGTTATTGAATAATGTACTCTTTAACTTCCATAATTACCGTTCTTTTACTCTTTGTATAAACTACACGAACAAGTTTTATTTCGTAGTTAAATAAATACATAGCTATACTAGAAAATAATATTTATAGACACAGTATTTATTTGTACATGTAAAAAAAAACCTGTTTATCAAATAGATAAAAATTTAGTAGAAAACCCAGAATGATCTGTTGGAATATAAGAATTGTAATATAAAATTAGATAATGTTTAAGTGTTATACCCAATTTATTTGTAAACCGAAGATGTAAAGTGTGACTACATATAAAACATTTATAGTATAGATAGTTATATGTACTATATCATAGTCGTTACAATAGATGAGATTATAATTTTAAATGTATCTTGGCTGGGAGATGACATTTTGTTTTTGGTGGTCAATAATTTCGGCCTGATGTGTACTGCCCACCGATTCACCACGAGGTGTGCCAATTTTACCTGTACGTGTAAAATACATAAAATCAGAATTGCCTTTTTGATCGCCGTAAGGTTTTCTGACATTTGCGTCGTGAACAGGCGTCGTAACGTGTATAGCCGTCCGGCGGTCAATAAGTATTGTTTAAAGTCGTAACTATCGACCACTTTATATTGTTGTATCGTAATCGCATTATAGTTTAATTGTAATTTATTCAATATAAATTGTTACAGTCTGCGTTGCATTTGTTTTGAGGTTTTAAAACCCAATAGTGGTTAGAAAGAGTTGACAAAAGCAAGGTTTTCCGTATTATGACGTTAAGTCTCGAATATAGATAAATTTAAAAATATTTAATTTAATAATTATTTAATTTATTTCTTGTCTCGAATTTATGATCTTCCGCCATTTTATTAGTATTATTATTTATAAATTAATGACTATTTATTAGATCTCTATGGATAACGATTAATCTTTCTCAATATCTTAAGATGTTGCAGAACATTTTTTGTGAGTGTGCTTAGGGTCAAATTTCTTGTTGATTATGATGACGCCGATGACGTGTCATTCCCTTGTACATCGACCCATTCTTCTTTAATTTAAGACCTCAGCTCTTGTCGGTGGAGCAATTGCCACTACTCTCTATCTTCTGCCTTCGTCGACCACTGTCGCCTTCAGAATTGTTAGTGCGGTCACACATACAGTGTCGCGTACGCTGCTGACGTGTGTGTGTCAAGAGCAAAAGGGACGGGCATCGCTGCAGCTTGTTACAGTATTGGGTGGTATTGAGAAACATTGTGTTTTGAGTTGTGTTGCCAAGTGCAGCGCAGACTAAGTATGTGTACGTTATATCTTCCATTAGAGTCGTAGCCGCTGTGAGCTGAGTATGCATATTAAACAATAAATAAATACAAGGATTTCAATGTTACGCGTTTTATTTGGGTTACCTTCTTTGAAGTTTGGTTTCAAAGTCGACCGGCGTTAAGAAGTCATGGCAGAAATTATGACTGCACTTTTGGGCGTTATTTAGCTTGATGAAGAACTAAACTGTTTTC